>VDFB02252616.1:173487241-173559511 GCA_007258455.2 Sequoia sempervirens
AAATCTAGAAAGATGTGTTGGCTATATGTCTCTACAGACCCTTTTTCCCAATACACTTTTAGTTGAGAAAATCTGAATGACAATATAACTGGATGAAGTATTTGGAATTAATTTTATCATTGTGTTGAAGAAAAAATCAGTAATATAATGAATATCAATTTATGAATAAATATACCGATGGTGAAATATATATACCGCTGGGAGGAAATAAATAAACCCCAAACATTCTCAGTTAAATGAAATTTGGTTGTGCCAGCTCACTCTTGCAGTTTAGGTTTGGGATATGAGACATCATAGCCAAAGTGTTCCTATTTCTAATTTTGTATTTATAGTTCAGACATTCCAGTCGCTTCACACATGGGGTCCACATGGGGACTTAAATGGAATCTTTTTTCTTACCATAAATTTAGTGAAATTTTTCATTTGTCACACATGAAAAGGATTTTATTACTCCACTAAGCATCAAACTTTTATTCTTTCCTTCACTACCTCATTCTAGATTTTTTTGTCGTTGCCTTACAAAAGAATGGTTATGATTTTCCAAAGTATTATGAAAAATGTGTGTTTAGACAAGGCATGCAAACTATGGAATCAGAGAGATTATTTAAACCTCTACAACATTCTATTTTCAAGTACATCATATGTGACAGCTTGCTAGCCACACCGAGAAGGCTGTTTAAACTTATACAGTCTCCTAAGCCTAAATGCCTTAGTTGAGATAGGATTCGAATGGTATTAAGGGCATTATTTACATTTACACACCCTCCAAAGTCTAAACACTATAGCAACAATGACTGCTAGGAGAATGAGGGAGATTAAACTTTTAAGCTTCCTATTAAGTTCGAGCGCTGTGGCTGAAACAGGTTGTTAATGGAATCAAAGAGATTATTTAAACCTCTACAACATTCTATTTTCAAGTGCTGCAGATGAGACAAGTTTCCAAAGGAATTAGAAAGTTATTTTAAACTTTGAAAATGTTCTATTATGTTCAAGTGCGGCGGCTGAGACAAGTTGACAATGAAAGTAGAGAGATTATTTAAACCTCTACAACATTCTCTTTCCAAGTACAACATATGTGACAGGTTCCCTACGAAAATAGGAAGGCTATTTTACCTCTATAGTCTTCTATGTTCAAGTGTTGCTACTGTGACAAGTTGCAAATGGCGTCAGGGACATTATTTAAATTTATACACCCTCCATCATCTAATCACTGCAGCAGTGATAGGTTGCCCAAGGAAAGAAGGCGATGAATGTAGAATATGCACAAAATGGATTTTACAAGGGAGCTCTCAAAATCTTTCATTTGATGAAGCACTCTGAAACATGGCAAGGCAAGCAACTGCTTGATTGATTACCTCAAGGAAATGTGATCTCATGGGACGTAATGATCGTAGGAGATGCACTAAACGGATTGTTGGAGGGGATTTAAATACTATCAAGCAAATGCAATGGCAGGAGTAAGACCCGATTCCCACCTTAGCCAGCATCATAACTACCTATGCCAATATCAAGGCTTGGAACAAGTTAAGGCATCAACCAGGCAAGAGGGTAGGGAAGATTTTATCAGAAGCTGTGGGAAAGGTGTAAGCTCTGGCAAGACACGAAATCTTCTAACAACCAAAGAATGGAGTAGAGATAGATGGAAATTTAGGAAGTATCCAATAGCCAATGCAATCTAAGGAGGCTCTTACCTGTTGGTATTGTAAACTTACTAATCTTTGCTGGTATTTACCTCCTTCCTTTCTCCTTCCAATCCTTTCAAAGTATCCTCTCCTCTCTTCACATGCAAAAATCACGAGGGCCACAAAAGGCTTATTTGTTTTGTTTGACCGAATACCTCGTAGAAGAGTAAACTTAGCAACTATGGTAAAATACGGTAGATAGGTATCTTGAAAGAAGAAACCATCACCGGGCATGTCCCCTGCCATAAAAGCCAAGTGTGGGCAAGAATCTTAATCAATGCGACCAACGACTACTTAGATAAATGCATGCACATCTAGTTTAAAGATCGATTGAAAAATAGAAAGTATAACCATGTGGCCTTTTCTTACTTCTGAGGTGATTCCACAATAGTGGTTTACAATTTTTGGCCAAGCTGGACACTGAAATTATTATTTTTAACTAAATCTTCACATTTGAGCACCTATAGTGGCTAAACTGTGAGGTATTTGAAGATGGTGCAAACTAGAGTCTCATCAAATTTTGTCTGTAGATTCTAAAAGTATTTTTTTCAAAATTTTTGGAATCAAATTGCACTTCTTTTTCCATCTCCCATGAAAATAGATATTTTTCAAAAAACAACATTTTTAAAGTGGCCTTTTGCAGTATAGCGCGCTAACTTTTTTTTCCATGAAGGATAAAATTCTAATTCTTTCAAATTTAGATTTGTAACTCTGATATCTAGTGCTTCCACTTGGTTAAGATAGTTTTTATTGAATATTTTTTCCTTAATCAAGTTTCAAAGAATCAAATGAATTACAGATTTAGACAGTGACCAATATATATAAATTTTTTGTATATGTCAAGGAATTTATTTTATTTTTTGTTGGATCAAGGACTTCAATATCTGGTGCACTCACATTTTTCAATTTTTTTTTTGATAATCTTCTATTTTTCCACATGTGAAGAACAAAGAAATTCATTTTCGATGAAAACCCTATGTTTAATAAAACTTAAAAAACAAATACATAACAAAACCAAAGCATATTAAAATTATATTCATTGGATAGCTTGTTCTGAGGAATACCATAATCATTTGAAATAAATTTTAAATGAATTCATTTGATCCCCCAAAAGCTAAATCAAAAGTGATTTTTTATCAGCATTTTGATAGGTGTAAAGGAGACGCATTTATAGATATGGTTTAAAACTAGCGAGGTTCTATCCAAGGGGGTTTGATCTAAGGTGACTTGATCAAACCCTCTTCAATTGGAATCCTTAAAATGGAACTTTTTAAGGCTTAAATCATTATATTTTCTAAAATATGTGATTTCAAAGCTAAGTCGTTCCTCTTTCGAGAATTGTAAACCACTATTATGATAGCACCCTTAGGGTGATCCATAATAGTGGTTTACAATACAATAACTAGACTGCTTGTAATTATTGTTTTTAACTAAATCTTCACATTGAGGAATCTATAGCGGCTAAGCCAGTGAGAATTTGAAGATGGTGCAAACTAGAGAGTCTCATCTGGAAATTTTGTCTGTAGATTCTAAAATATTTTTTTTCAAATTTTTTTTGGAATCAATTGCACTTCGTTTTCCATCTCCCCGCGAAATTGATTTTTTGAGAGAAAACAACTTACATTTTTAAAAGTGGCACCTTTATTATAGCGTGCTTTTTTCCATGAAGGATAAAATTCTAATTCTTTTAAAATTTAGATTTGTAACTCCTAATATCTAGTGCTTCCACTTGGTTGGAGATAGTTTTTATTGAATAATTTTTCCTTAATCAGAGTTTCAAAGTCAAGCAATTACAATTGGAACCGCAGTATAGCCGTTATGCTTGGCCTTTTGTATATGTCAAAATATTTTTTATTTTTTTGTTGGATCAAGGACCAATATCTGGTGCACTCATATTTTTTCAAAAAAAATTGACAATCTTCTATTTTTCCACATGTGAAGAACAAATAAATTCATTTTCGATGAGAAACCTATGTTTAATAAAACTTAAAAATGAAATACATAACAAAACCAAAACATATTAAAATTATATTCATTGGATAGCTTGTTCTGGGGAATACCATAATCATTTCAAATAAATTTTAAATGAATTCATTTTATCTCCCAAAAGCTAAATCAAAAGTGATTTTTTATCAGCATTTTGATAGGTGTAAAGGAGACGCATTTATAGGTATGGTTTAAAATTAGCGAGGTTCTATCCAAGGGGGTTTGATCTAAGGTGATTTGATCAAACCCTCTTCAATTGGAATCCTTAAAATGGAACTTTTAAAGGCTTAAATCATTATATTTTCTAAAAATATGTGATTTTGACTAAAATCACATTCCTCTCGAGGGAATTGTAAACCACTATTATGGCTTGACACCGCTAAACATATTAGATTTATTTGAGGTGAAAATTGATGAGGAGCATAATTTTGCCACACCAGCTCTACATTTTGCAACACAAGTCAAAGACTTCATAAAGAGTCTATAAACAGATCTACAAAGCTAAACATTTATACGCTGAAGCAGAAAGCTAAACTAAACATAGTCATATAAATTTTAATTAGATTTATTACCTACAGTGAAGTTTTGGTAGCTGCTTAAATTGTAGGGAAAGCACAGGGACCCCAAAAGATGGTGTGAAACAATATGAGCCATACCTACTGACACAATGCACCGTCTGAAATCTATAGTGTGTGTACTTATAGGTGCCTATTCTCCCATGTTTTCCATGTCAAGATCAATTTGACACCAACTGAAGATTTGTTTAGTGATTTTTGGTGTCCTTCGTATGCCTGGCTAATCAGTCGTTTGTCACTCAGTACAATTCTCACTTAATTCTCACCTAAAGGTCCTTTGTATGCCTAGTTAGTCATCGTTTGAATTGGTCGATGCAGCTGGTAGTACGCCTAGTCTCTGCTTAACTTCTACATTTATTCATTTTTATTCAATGGTTCTCCAATCAGAAATTTAACACTAATGTAAATTGTACGAGATACTGCATGCTACTAGTGTCCTTCTAATCGGGATTTTCCACCGGAATAGTCTAATATTTTCAGGCATCAGACAGTAAGAATTTTCCGGTGGAATTCTTACCTATAATAGCCTATCGGCTAATAATTTATGGAGTTCCATAAACAAACACACATTAGTGACAAATATAAATACCATTCAAGTTATGGTGGGATTTATCACTTTTTATTTTTTATTTAATCTTCTACATTGAATAAAAGTTGGGTTGGAGTTGTAAAGGAGAAATTAACTTATCCATGTTATTCACTATTGTTATTTATTTTGATTGGAATGATTTAATATAATAATATAATAACATGTGACATAATTTTGTGTAAAGAAGATAAATAATTCTATATATTTTATATTTTTTAATCTAGTATTAGCACATACTTTTCAAAATATTTATCTCTAGATTATATCAATTATCATATATTATATCATTGATATTTTAGTATCTATTAATAGTCTTGAATTAGATTTGTGTGGTACAAGCAATTCTTAACTTAGTTATGCACTTTTCATATTTGACCCCTTTAATTCAAACTTTTGCATTCAAATTCCAACTTTCCTACCCTCTTTCACTAGCCACTGGGTGATGACCAAGCACATGTCAATGTGACCTCTTACCATGTCATCCTATTAAAAACATACATTGTACTCATTATCATGTCCTGGGATCAAGAAAGAAAGTTTATAGTATTCACAAACAATTCAAATTGGAGCATGAAAAAGTGCATAGGATCTACTTTATAAAATCCTTTATTACCTTTTATCATCTTGGCTTCACATAATAATTTAAAACATTTATGGAACACTAAAGGAACAACTTTGTATTTTTTATCCATGATCTATACCAAGAAAAACCCCACTCTCAAATATAGAATGCTACATCACGTGGTCTTAATCAACTTCTCTTTAATCATTTTCAATAAAATTCCAAAGTGCATATGTTATAAATGAATATGCAATATCTATGAAACAAATTGTAAATGAACTGCATCTAAGGCTTCTATGAATTCATAAAGGACCATAGTAATTGTTATTTGGGATTTCCTTACCCAAAAAAGTGATCAATAGTGCAATATGTGAGGACAAATCAGTTGAAGCTCTATAAACCATGCCCAGAAGAGCATCTGTTTTATAATGTTTATAAGAATCAATATAATAGTATTCAATAATATCTCTATTAGCATATCTATGAATTATAGAAAAATATTCATGTTTATTAATTGTATTAATGTTATTAAAATGATGGAATTAGATCCATGTAAATCTTCAATTTTGATTATTAGTCTAATAAATAAATGAGTTTCACCATCGATAACAATCTCTATATTAACTATGTTCTTATTGTTGGTGTAAATAGGGGTATTACCTAACTAGATTCACTGTTAGGTTCCTTTTACACTTCATCACTTAATTGTACTTAGGGTACATATAGGATACTGTCACTTTATGTTTCATATCATAAGATTAAGGCACTTGGCATAATCTTATGATATCTCATGTGTCACATTGGCCTATATAACTAAGGAATCTCATTTGTAATTCATTTGTATCATTATTGCATACTAGTATTCATTGATAGGAATACAATTTATTCTTTTCATATTGATCTCATTTCATTTTTTTTCCATTGTGCCTCTACATCTTGTGTGGCTATCTTCATAGCTAACTCTTACATAGTATCAAAGAAAGTTGGCTTCCTTTGGTTAGTTTTATTGAAAGATCTTGAGTGCAAGTCTTGGTAGATATTGAAAAGTTTTGTATTTTCTTCTCTTGCATCAAATTATGGCCTAGAGACTTAAAAAATTGATAGAAATATCAAATTCTAGGGAAGTCCTCTATATGTCTTTGTATTGTAAGTTCATTTTGGAGAATTTTATGTAGATCTTGTTTCACAATGTTGTCATTAGTGATGTCATTGATGTCAACCTCTAGTGTGGTCATTATGAGATGTTTGTGGTGTTGAGTAAGTGTTGCAAATGCAATGGGGTCACTTGGTTTCCAAGTTCTCTTGAGAAAATTTGTATAAAAAGTTTACAAGGTAACATGAATGTTTTCTATGTTTTGCCTTTGATTTCTTGATTCTTGAAGATGCGCTTGTGCTTTTTGGATTTGATGATCATAAGTCTTTCAAGGTGTTATATACAAAATTTTAGGTTCTGGATTGTATGATAATAGAAGATATGATTGACAGTATGTTGGGTTGTCTTTGGCTTGTGAAGAGAGTTTTCTAGGAGAAATGAAATTTCTTCACATTTCTCCATGTTCAACTTTCTTATCTTGTAAATTGTAGAATATGCTAATGATTCTTGTATCTATCTTCCCTTGGATGGTTTGGTGTTTAGTTGCTTTGCAAGCTTGATTTGTCAGTTGTTTCTTAGTGGTAATTTAACTGGTTGCACATGATGATAGTATTTTCAATTGTATTTATTTGTGCCCATGTGTTTGAATATTTAGGTGGTGTTGGAATATTCAAGGATGTTGTGTGATGTTGCTATGTGGAGCATAGGATGTTTTCAGACTTGATGAAGTGTGAACGTGGTTTCTTTTTAGTGTTAATGCTAGATTGGTCAACCTAGCATTTTAGTTCAATTTGCATATGTTTTTTGTTTCTTATGGAAGCTTGGTGTAGTGTTAGTGTATATTTGGGTCTTGGTTAACCCTTGGTGTGCTTTTCTTTCAATTATTTCCACCATAGAAGTGTTTGGTGTTGACACATTCGGTGGTTGCATGTGTTGAGGTGCACATGTTTCATTGAGCCCAAGTTGGAGATGGTTGTTTGAGATTGTAGAAGGTGTATATGCAAGGAATTTTTTTGGACAAGTGGTGATATGATGTGTGGTTTGAAATGATGTAAGTGTGATCAAGTGCTATGATTTGAATGCAAGTATTAACACCTAAGACTACCAAAAGTAGTGAGCAAAAGGTGTCTACATTTTAGTGTGCTTGAAGTTGTTAGAGGCAATATGTTGAAGGTTGTGGATGGTGAGGAGTTTTTGTGGTAGATTCCTCTGTTACTCTAAGGTAGTGAACTTCCTTGTAGTAGTTTCTTTCTGTATAAGCATAAAATTGCACCCCTTGTGATTTTGTGTACATTCTTGCATCCACTTTAGTGTCCACTCCCTTAGCATCTTGAGTAGGCTCATTTTAACCCTTGCATCAACCCCTTTCCCTCTTAGGATGCTCCATCACCCCCTTTTAGCAGCTACCCTCGTGCATTAGCTTTACATCAAACTTTGGGATTTTCCTGTACATGTTGTTTTGTAGTGTGACATGTCTAGACACTAGCACATTGCGCAGACGTCTGCACACCACACTAGCATTTTGTGATGTGTCAATGCTCAAATGATCATTTTTTAGCATGTTTTCCACTTGTCAGCTAAGTTTGTCGTTAGAAATAGCTCAAAATTCTTTGTAACCACCGAAGAAGCCATTTTTTTCCTTTTCAATCCATTCTTTCCATCCATTTGCATCGTCTAACGTCTTCCAAGTCATTCTAACACTTCTCTCTAGTGCTTCATTCTAGCTTTTAGCTTCACTTCATCACTTGCTTACAACTTGTTGTAGCAGCTTCAAGCTCTCTCAATCTCTCTTAGCAACACTCTTTTTATCCTCCTTGGCTCTTGCAACTTCATTTCATGCTTGTGAGCATCCTAGGATTCCATATCCCCTACTATTTGCATACTTACTTAGTGATATGGGTTCTCCTCCTTGAGTGGGATTTGATTTTATCACCTCTTTTGTGATACAGGTTCTCCTCCTCAAGTGGGGTTTTCTTTTATCACTCTAAGTTTGTGGTGTGGGTTCTACTCTTGAGTGGGTTTTCCTTTCACAATGCACTTTGTTCATCACACTCTTTCTCTCTAACTTGTTGGTTGTTCATGGAGGTGGGAACACCAAAACGGGGGTTTGACCAAGGCAAACCCCTATACAGCCCAATATTATCTCTAGATATCACGCTTGCAAATTTTGAATATATTAATTTGCTGGAGGCTTCATCATTCAGATAGTTGTAAGTATTTCCTTGCTTTCTTCTCCTTATCTTTATCATTTACTCTTTACTTAATCTTAGTTCTATCACTTTCTGTTGTTTTCCTGTATTTTATGTTTTTTAGAAATTCGAGTAGAAGTAGTCACTTTAGCCATTTTTTGAAATAAAATCACTTTCTAGTCCATATGAGACACCAACACACCTCTAAGATGCTAGCATGCCATGTTGTCGTATGTTTCCTACAAGAAATGTCCTATAGCCGAGAGCTTGTTAGTTTGTCCATAAAATATCTATGACTAGCTCTTTTGGATTTTGAAACTTATGTGTTGTTCCATTGAGGTAGTTTAGGGTAGTTCACCCCATGAGAATCTTTGAGTGAATAAAACTCATGATTAGAGAATCCCCCTATTCTAAATTTTTGTGAACCTGACGTGAAGAACAATGTTCTTTAAAAAACTAGGAATTTATTTACCCCTACTTGGTGGGGTCATAACTTTTGACTCGGTGCTTGGAATTCAAAATTGTTTGCATTGTCAGGAAGGCCTTCTAAAGAACTAGTTCAATCCCTAAAATATTAGTTCCTTCTATAGTAAAATTTTAGGACTCACGCAAGTTCCAAGCTCAAATTCTTCTCTAAAGAACTCTAAAAACGCAAATTACAAGAACATAGAAAATACCAAAAAATTGTAATGAATTTAATATCTTCTTATATTAGTTTGATATCTAATTTTGTTCAAAATATTAATGATATTCCATTTAATGCATGTGATGGTGACTTGGATTTTCCCATGCCACTTGGTGTCTCTGATCCTTCTCATGAAATTCCTCTTACTTCAAAGGATATTTTGTTGCAAGAAGATGAAATCATTGATACCATTCTTAATGTTACTTTACCTTCTATTCATTCCAATCCACTCTCTTCTAGAGATGTTGCATTTGTGAATGATGAACTTCCCATTCATTCCAATGCACTCTCTTCTAGAGATGTTGCATTGGTGAATGATGAATCTAATATTTTTTCTAATGCACTCTCTCCTAGAGATGATGCATTAATGCATGATGAACCTCCTTCCACATCTGATTCTCCCTGGATTGATGTTGAGAAATTTCCTTCAAATAACTATTCCACATTTGGTCATGTTTGGATTGATATTGGGAATATGTATTTAAATAATTGTTCTACTAGAGTTGTGATGATTTAGTAAATGTAATCTATGTCTCTGCTTTCCCTCAAAGGCCTAAGAGACTGATCATTTATGTGACTCTGGCTTGTCCTTCTTCTAAAAGGATTTTTTCTATTGATGGTGTTTCATTTGATGGTGGTTCCCTTGATCTTTGTAAGGCTCCATCTTATAGAAAGGTAGCCCATACTTATGAGAATAAAATGAATAAACAACCAATTCTTCCTCAAGAACCTAAACCTACAACTAAAGCACCCATTGATAATGATCTTGTTAAGCAACCTTGGGTTCCTCTGGATAAGATCTCAATATGGGAATTACTTCAATTTTCTCTAGTTTACCAAGGTATGCTTCAAGAATCCTCGCAAAATATCCTCTTTCCTTCTTCTGCTAGGCCGCCAGATGCTAATGCATTGATGGCATATATTCATGCAGATTCACCAAATATTACATTCTATCTCTAGGAACTCCCACCTCTAGAAGTACAAAAGCAAGCAAACCCTCTAATGATTATAGTCAAAATTAATAAAATTGGCATTAGAAATACTCTCATTGATGTCATCTCAATGCTCAATGTATATAGTATCGATCTATTGCCTAAGATTAATATTGACTCATCTTCTATTAATACTTCTTTTGTTATTTTTTGTGGGTTCGATAATGTTGTGCGGCAAGCTCTAGGTACAATAGTATTACTTTTATAGCTTGGACCCATTACTGTACCCACCCTTGTATATGTTATGGAAAAAAAGTTACCATATAACCTTCTTCTTAGTAGACCATGGATCGATGCTATGGGTGTATTCTTGTCTACCTTGCATAAATCCATCAAATTTACGTGCAACAATAAAGTAGTCATAGCTAACGTTGACCTTGATGCTATGCACTTATGTGAGATGGCAGTTGTTGGTTAAGCTTTGGTTGTTCCCACTCTTATTCCTTCAGTGTCTTCCATTGTGTCAATGTTTACTCTAGTAGTACCTACTACAAAGGATACTCTTGAGATAAATGTCCCTAAGGAAGATCCTTCGAGAGCAAGAAATCCTAGTCCTACCTCTTCTCAAAAGAATGAATGTCTTGGTGATGATTGGGGTTCTTTAGACTTTACAAATTCCTTCATTCAAGAGTATAAAGTCAACCTAATCCACTTAGACCTTCCAATGTCATCATCCACCCTTGCTATCAAACATGGTTATTCTCCTATATCATGGGGTAGGGTGAGTGTAAATTGTAATTTCCTTAGTGCTGATCCTCCTTATAAGGAAGAGGATTACAGTTATGCTAAAGAAGATAGTGTTGGAAGTTGTGTTAAAGAGGATGATGGAAATCCCAAAGAGGAGTGTGATCCCCACTATTGTAACAATGCTCTTTATGAGGATCCTCCTTTTCAATACTTGCAAACATGTTATGACCCCAACTTTAAGCTTGTCTCTAAATATGGCTATGAGCGTAAAGGTTGTGGGCATAATGAACAAGGAATTCAAGTTCCTATAGAATTCACACCCCATAAGCATAGTTTGGGGCTTGGTTGCTCAAAAGAATGATCTAAATGGAAGCCATGGTTGAGGGACATGAATTCTTCTCAACCTTTTTTTGTTGAGAAGATTCTTCCTCCATTTTTTTCTATCTTCGTGCCTTCTTCTTCTTCTTATGAGAATTCAAACCTTTCTCCACAAGAAAAAGGCTTGCTTCCTACTCCTCATCCTTTATCTAAGCAAGTGCATATTTTTTTGTGGCTTCTTAAATCCTGCTTAATTGCTCTTCCTCCTCCTAAGAGATCTTACAAACATGATGTAACAAAACATTCTTTCTGTGAATAGCATTGAGTGCTTGGCCATTCCACTAGTGAATGTAAGGCCTTGAAAGAAAAAATTCAACAAATTTGTGATTCAAGTGCCATCAAACTTCCATTTGATTGATGCACTAGCCTTTTCTTTATAGGACAAGTTATATGGAGGTTTACCTCTATCTCGTTCTAAGTACCTATCATGGTTCTCCTCCCCTGTATGCTAGGGGTAGTGATAACTCATCTTGGAGATGTGTGCCCTTCTTAAGGACCCCCTCTCTTCTTTATGTATTTTAAATGAAGCATCCCTTGAGTGGACCCATTTTCTCTTTTGAAGGGTGCCTGAGGGACCTCTTTGAAGGCCTTTCTTTCAAATGAATTCTTTGCATCTAGCTTGGGGGAAGCTTGAATAGACCTTGCTTTTCAAATAGTGCATCCCTCGAGTGGACCACTATTTTTTCACATTGGGTTCTCGAGGGACCCCTTTGAAAGTGTTCTAACTTATTGATGAGCTGCGTGGTTGTCTTCTTACTCCCCTACACAATTGCTTTTTGACATGTTCTATATGTGGGTAGATGCGTCACCGCTTTTTGACTCTATAGAGTCTGCTTCCTTTGGTTTTGTCCATGTGAGAGATCTTGGGGGGTACCTTCCCATAGGTTTGAGTGCCTGTAGGGCACTTTCTTTGAGCTTCCTCCATGTGAGATATATTGGAGGTGGATCCTGGGTATGTGCAAGATTATGATGGAAAAAGTAGGCCCTTAAGTGGCAAAAAGTTTAGAAAAATCAAAGTTAGGCAACTTGACGTAAAAATTTGATTAAGTTATCTATATTATTTCAAAAATATGTAAGAATAGAATATGTATAAAATTGAATGTAGTTTCTAAACTGCTAGGTTTATTGAAAAAAAAAAGATCTGTTTGGTGAAAATTTGAAATTTCAATGCAGTAGTACTTAAATTTCAGGGAAAACAAAAGAAGTAGGTGTTTGTCTAACCACCCTAACCAAACTAAAATGATAATTTGGTGAGCTTTATAAATAAATGGGGGTACATGTATGGGATGGTATATTTTTGTAATTATTTTCCAAACTAGAAATAGCTTTATTGCTTAGTTTTGGCTACGCTTATAAAATATAAAAGCTCGTATGTCGACCACCTTAACCCAGTAAAACTTCATGAAATTCAAATTTTATTTATTTAATCCTATAGAATAGCAAAAATTGGGAATATGACACATATTTTTGATTGAAAAAGGCCTAATGATACCATTTTGAAGCTTGCAAAGATGTTTTATCATTGCTTCCTCATCCGGACTTTAAGTGGCAATACAAAATAAGAAAATGAACCATGTTATTTTAATGAGAATTAGAATAAAGGCAGGCTATATTGGTGACTTTGAGGGGTATCTACTTTAAAACCATTTCCATTTAGTAAATTTTGGGTAGAAAAAGTTATTAGCCTCATACCCTATAAATAACCATCATATCGCCACTTTTTTGCTCATTATGATCTTGCACATACCCTCCCCTATAGGTTTGCGGGTCTATAGGGTACTTTCTTGGGGTTTCCTTCATGTAAGATTTCTTAAAGGATACCTTCCTTGTAGGTTTGCAGGTCTGTAAGGCACTTTCTCGACTTCTTCCATGTGAGAGATCATGGGGGATTCCTCCTTGCAGGTCTGCAAGCTTTTGAGATGCTTACATACTTACTCGGTGATATCGGTTCTCCTCCTCGAGTGGGGTTTTCTTTTATCACCTCTTTTGTGATACGGGTTCTCCTCCTCAAGTAGGGTTTTCTTTTATCACATTCTTACTTGGTGGTGTGGATTCTATTCCTAAGTGGGATTTACTTTCATAATGTGCTTTGTTCATTTCTATCTCTCTCTTCTCTCTTGTATATACCGCATCGAAGATATGCATCTTCTTCATCTTGAGTATATGCTCCTCTCTTCATCTTAAAATTATTATATGTATTAGGGATGACACATAGTTACTAAGATAACCTTCTACATTGAGGTCTCTTTACTTTGTTGACTTGAATCCTTTAGCCTTTACATTCTAACATTGTTGACTAGTGCAGGTTTTCCTCATCTAATATATTGGCTTTGTAGGTCTTCAAGGTCTGGGGGCATGCTTTTGTGGTTCGAAGAGTTATCTACTTCTCCTACAATATCCTTTTGGAATATGATGTTATTTATGTTTAGTAGATTTCCTTTAGCATGCATATTAATGTAGATTCATATGCCTGCTAAAGTGGGGGAAAAATGTATAAGCGTAAAATTGTACCCCTCACAATTTTGCATACATTCTTGCTTCTTCTTTAGTGTCCACTTCCTTAGCATCTTGAGTAGGCTTATGTTAACACTTGCATTAGCCTCTCTCCATCTTAGGATGCTCCAACACCCCTTTTTAGCAGCTACCCTCATGCATTAGCTTTACATCAGACATTGAGCTTTTCCTCCATGTGTTGTTTTGTAGCGTGACCTGTCTAGACACTAGCATGCTGCACAGATGTTTGCACTCCGCACTAGTGTTCTATGACTTTTCAATGCTCAAACGACCATTTATGAGCATGTTTTCCACTTGTCACCTAAGTTTTTCAGTGGAAACAGTTCAGGATTCTCTATAACTACTCGGGAAGATTATTTTCTTCCTTTTTAATCCATTATTTCCATCCATTTTCATCTTCTAACTTCTTCCAAGTCTTGCTAGTACTTCTCTTGCTTCATTCTAGCTTTTAGTTTCACTCCATCACTTGCTTACAACTTGTTGTAGCAGCTTCAAGCTCTCTCAAGCTCTCTTAGCAACACTCTTTGTAACCTCCTTGGCTCTTGCAACTTCATTTCATGCTTGTGAGCATCCTATGATTCCTTATGCCCTACTATTTTTATACTTACTTGGTGATACAGGTTCTCCTCCTTGAGCAAGGTTTCATTTTATCACCTCTTTTGTGATATGGGTTCTCCTCCTCAAGCGGGGTTTCCTTTAATCACTCTAACTTTTTGGTGTGAGTTCTACTCTTGAGCGTGTTTTTCTTTCACCATGTGCTTTGTTCATCACACTCTTTCTCTCTATCTTCTTGGTTGTCCATGGAGGTGGGAACACCATAACGAGAGTTTGACCAAGGAAAACCCCTATACAGCCCCAACATTCTCTCTAGATATCACGCTTGTAGGTTTTGAAGATATTCATTTGGTCGATGCTTCATCATTCACATGGTTGTAATTATTTCCTTCCTTTCTTCTCCTTATCTTTATCATTTACTCTTTACTTAATTTTAGTTCTATCATTTTTTGGTGTTTTCTAGTATTCTATGGTTTTTAGCAATTCAAGTAGAAGTAGTCACTTTAACCATTTTCTGATATAAACTCACTTTCTGGTCTGTATGGGATGCCAATAGACCTCTGAGATGTTGATGCATCATGTTGTTGTTTGTTTCCTGTGTTGATGTCCTCTGGCCATGAGCTTGTTAGTTTGTCCATAAAATCTTTGTGGCCTACTCTTTTGGATTCTAAAACTTCCACATTGTTCCATTGAGGTATTGTAGGGTAGTTCATCCCTTGAGGCTCTTTGAGTGAATTGAACTTGTCAGTAGTGAATCCCCCTATTCTACACTTTCGAATCTCTTTATATTCAGGAAGTGGGTAAGTGCAAGAAGTTGAGTCCAAAACATGGAAGCTTTTTCCTAAGCCAAAAAATGAAATCGACATTGCAAAAATAGGATCCTAATTTTAATAAATGGGATCTTGATTTTTAAAAATTAGGATCCCATTTAGCTTTGGGATTCTGAGCCTAAATTCCAAATGGGATCCCACTTTTTAAAATTCAGGATCTCATTTGTTGAAGGGTTTCAAACTGATGGACAAGAAATGAGATCCCGATTATTACAAAATGAGATCCCAATTTGAAAAAATTAGAACCCCATTTTGTAATAATTGAGATCTCATTTTAGGATGGTATTTATTTTTTTAAAAACCAAAGGAAACTCACTCTTTTCTGCACTGGATCCTGAATTGGCATGGGCAACGACGATAGTGTAATGACCTCTAGGTACATCTCCACCCCCAATTTTTGCTTTTTTCATTTTTTATTGAAATTTTAATACAAGAATATATTTTAGCATTTTTTTCCAATTTATTTAGCATTTTAAGGATTTTATTTCATGTAACAATAGAAATGATGATTTGTAGAAATAAATGAAAAAATGCAATGAAACCTAGAAGATATTAAATATAAAAAAAAGTCATCCTTAAATTATTATTTTTAAAAAAAATTAGGTTTTGAAACCTAAATTGTTCAATCAAACCAAAAAAAAATTCATTTGAAAACCTTAATTGAAACTTGAAACAAGAAAAAATTGCATTTCAAAACCCTAAATTGAAATTAAATAAAAAATATTGTATTTGAAATCCCTAATCAAGAATTTTGAAACCCTAAATTCAAATCAAACAAAAACAATTGGATTTGAAAATCCTTGTTTGAAATGAAACACAAAAATTGCATTAAAAACCCTAATTGCTTAGATTGAAACCCTAAATTGAATTGAAACAATTTTTTTTTCTAAAACTCTTAATTGAAATCAATCAAATCATTTTTCATTTGAAAACCCTAATTTAGAGCTCAAGAATATTTGATAATGGAAAAAATTCATTTGCATTGCTCAAATGTTTTAAATTTCATTTGCATTGTATGGAGAAAACAATATGTTAAATTTTAATTTCATTATTAAATTATAATTAGATTAGAAAACAATATGCTAAAGAATAGTTACAATTCATAAATTTTATGAATTTTTGTTTGCAAATTTAGTTAGCAAATTCCTAAATCATTTTATAATCCATTTCCAATTGTTAATTAGATAATATTTTCATTCATTTCTATTTTATGTTTTGAGCTCTCTTAGTCATGCCTTGTTTCCATTTCCTGTTTGCATGTGTTGTCTCTTGTCTTTCAACAATCTTAACCCTCACTCTAGTCAATTAGTTGTTAATGAGGCTTCTAGTTTAGTCTAAAATCTCAATTTGCACTAGTTACCTAGACACTAAAAGAATCTAATTATTTTTCCTTTCTTTCTTTTATGTTCTTTATATTATACATTTTATATAATAAAATTCATTTAAGTGGGAAATATTAATGAAAAAAATGTTAAATAAAATAATCTTATATTCAGTTAAAAAATATCTAGTTAAATAATACATCAAACTCAATCTTAATAATACATAATTATGTGTTTCTATTATAGAAATAGTAAATCTAGATTCATAAAATAAAAAATATTCATAAAATAGTCACTAACTTGCAAGTACATTATTCCAAGGGCCACCCAAACTTCACCCTAAGTTCCCTAAACCCTGAACTCTAAAATCTAAACCCTTAACACTAAATTATTCATTTTAACCTAGGACCTTAAAATGAAGTTTGGTTGCCTTAGGCAACTCCACAAAATTTTATTCCCTTAAGCCATGTCATTTTGTTGTAGGACCTTATTACATAGATCCCATTAAGTCATCCTATTACCCTAAACCCTAAAGCCATAATTTTTTCCTATGCCCTTAATGAAATTTGGTTGCCTTGGGAAACTTCACCAAATTTTATTCACTTGAGCCATGTCATTTTTTCCTAGGACCTCACTAGACATAGATCCCCTTAAGCCATCCTATTAGGTGCCCTAAACCATAAATCGATGTCTTAAGGGGTCCTAATATGACATTTCTTAAGGGGATCAAAGAAGTTCTCAAAATTTGGTGAATTTTCCCAAGGCAACCAAATTTAACAATAATAAGATCTTGCAAGACTATAATATGAATGGAATTTCATGATCTAGGTTGGTTAGTCAAAGAAAGAGCTATTTTAATCAATTGTTCCACAAAGAAATGTTGTTCACTAACTTGCAAGTCCATTATTCCCAGGGCCACCCAAGCTTGATCCAAAGTTCCCTAAACCCTAAACACTAAAGCATTCATTTTGTCCTAGGACCTTAAAATGAAATTCGGTTGCCTTAGGAAACTTCACCAAATTTATTCCCTTAATCCATGTAATTTTTTCATAGGACCTTACTACATAGATCACCTTAAGCCATCTTATTACCCTACACCCTAAAGCCATCATTTTTTTCCTAGACCCTTAATGAAATTTGGTTGCCTTAGGGAACTTCACCAAATTTTATTCACTTGAGCTATGTAATTTTGTCCTAGGACCTCACTAAACATAGATCCTCTTAGATCATCCTATCACCCTAAACTATAAATCAATGTCTTAAAGTGGTCCTAATATATGACATTTCTTAAGGGGGTCAAATAAGTTCTCAAAATTTGGCGAAGTTTCCCAAGGCAACCAAATTTAACAATAATAAGATCATGCAAGATTATAATATGAATGAGATTAATCATGATCTAGGTTGATCGATTTATGGTTTAGGGTGATAGGATGGCTTAAGTGGATCTATGTCTAGTAAGGTCCTAACACAAAATGGCATGGTTGAAGTGAATAAAATTTGGTGAAGTTGCCTAGGACCTTATTGAAATTTGGTTGCCTCAAGAATTTTCACCAAATTTTATTCACTTAAGCAATGCCATTTTGTACTAGGACCTTACTACATAGATCCCCTTGAGCCATATTTTAGGATGTCTTAAAGGGATCAAATAAACTCTCAAAATTTGGTTAAGTTGCCCAAGGAAACAAAATTTAAGAATAATAAGATCATGCAAGATTATAATATGAATGAGATTTCATGATTTAGGTTGATCAATTTATGGTTTAGGGTGATAGAATGGCTTAATGGGATCTATGTCTAGTAAGTTCCTAGGACAAAATGACATGGCTCAAGTGAATAAAATTTGGTTTTCTTGGGCATCTTCACCAAATTTTATTCACTTAAAATTCATTTCATTTTGTACTAGGACCTTACAACATAGATCCCCTTAAGCCATCCTATTACCTTAAAACCTAAATCCTAAACTCTAAATTGTAAACCCTATAGCATTCATAAATTGTCCTATATTAATAGTTAATTGTTTTTTCATTTAAGTAACATGCCTTGGACATAAATGAGGCTGACATATTTTATCATTTGTATTCAATTAGGCCATTTATATTGAATTTTTTAAGTGTATTTCCTTAACATGTATCTTACATTTTCAAATTACAAATTTCTAATTCAGGTTCACATATATCTTAGAGATCACATGGATCGATTCAATAATATTCATAATACATATCCACACCATCCATCTCCACCACCTTCACATCCATTGCCACCCACTCCACCTCATAACCCCCCACCTCCACCCCCTAAAATTGATGGTGCTTGCCTTGCAATAACGAATCAATTCCAATGTTAGAACTGTCCAAGATCAAATCAACATTAGGGTATGTGCAGGATCATGGTGCGCCAAAAAGTGGAAATATTATGAGGGTATGTGGCTGATGACCTTTTTTTCACCCAAAATTAATGAAACAAAAAGGGTTTTTAGAGGAGATTCTCAGCTTTCCAAAAATATAAATTATGATTTAATTTGAATTTAATAAATTATTCATTTTCTATTAGAATTATGACTAAAGTCCTGATCGATAGGCTGATTGAAAAACATCTATAACTTTCAAACGGTATCATATTTTTTGAATCCAAAACATGCATCACATTCTATGCTTCACATACTATAGGATTAAAAAAGAAAATTAAATTTCATGAAGTTTTGACCAAGTTAAGGTGGTAGAATGACGAGTTTTTATATTTTCTAAAAGTTGTAATAAAAATTCATAATTAATTATTTACTTGGAAAATTTAAAATAAATATCATCACATCCAGACAAGAGTCCTCTACTTATATAAAATCTACAAAAATATTATCATTTTATTATGGTTAGGTGGTCAGATAGACACCTACTTCTTATTTTTCCCTAAAATTTAAGTACTACTCTGCATTGAAATTTCAAATTTTCACCAAATAGATTTTATTTATTTTTAAATAAACCTAGTATTTTAGAAACTACATTCAATTTTCTACAAATTGTATTCTTACATATTTTTGAAATAATATAGATAACTTATTCAAATATTTACGTCATGTTGCCTAACACTGATTTTTCTGAATTTTTTGCCACTTAAGGGCCTATTTTTTGCACGATGATCCTACACATACCCATTATTCAAAATGAAGAATGTATCCCACCACCTGTGAGGATGTTGTCATCTTGTATTTAAATCATTTTTGATGTTGTTAGGGTTATGGATGGGATCTTAGATGAGCATTGACAATGGCTAGAGGAGAGGAGAAAATCCAATTCTGAAAGGAAAACACAAAGAAATGAAGAGATGCAGTAGATGGCCACAATAGTTTCTAAATTAATATAATTAAATATTATAGAACTTTATGAATTTATGAATTTGGTTCAATGGATATTTTGTGTGATGAATTTATTAAATTGGTTGGATGGATGTTTTTAGTGACATGAATTTATGAATTTTATTGAATTTATGAAATTACAATGATGAATTTAAAATTGAATATATTTTATGACTCTCTACTAGAAAATGATGTCTCCTATTGGAAAAATGTAATATATATATGTTTTTGACAAAAATTGAGCTTTTTGTGAATGCTTCGATTTTATTTTTTACTATGTACATGTATTAAAATTGCATAGTTCTAGATCTTAAATTTTGAAATTTGTATGTATGTACATAGTTTAGTTGAATTTTGTATGCACATGCTCAAGTTCAATCAATGTATATGTATGTGTATGTATATGTATGCATTTCAAATTTTACTATTTCTTGTAATTTTGTATTTTTGTATGCTGATTTTGTATAATTTAATGTAGGTGCACTTATATATGATATCATGGATCAATTTAACATTGATGATATCATCAATCGAACACCTTAGCCACCTCCACCTCTCCCTCCACCTCAATCTCCCCCTCCACCCCCTAAAGCTAGTATCCCACCTCCAACACCCATTGGATCTAATGAGTCTCGCTTACAAGAAAACATAAATGATCAAGTGACATCCATTCAAAATCAAATCAATTCTATGCAAAATCAAGCATTGATTCTAGCATACGTGAGACATTTTTCATCTACGATGCAAAAGTTCTTGGATGCCATTAGGACTATTGTTTTTTATCTAGATAGGAATCATAAAGAAAGTGCACATATGAGACAATTTTATGCAGATAGTGTCTCCTATAAACAAATTTTAGACCTTAAAATAACAAAATCCCATCTAGCAGCTTAGTTTCTTGACCCTATTACTCAACAACCCATTCCTCCTAATAAATCTAGAATATCCATGAGGTGGTGTATTCATCCACAAATGAGTGCACATTTTTAGGATCGATGATGTATGGTATTTGATAGTCCACCACATAGTAATATGGAGGGTCCATTGTATTTTTTGAGGAAACTATATGTAGACTTTATTTTGGGGAAAAAGCCCAATTATTTTAATTTTAAATAATTTCACGGTGTTGGTGGTTGCATGCCACAACAGAGGTCAGGGGAAAGGGTTGATCCCTAATGCCTTGTGCATGTGCAACCCCTTGTTGCTCCTCTTGGTCCTGCCATTCCCACACCTGTGCATCAACGTCCAGTGGTATCGACATTAGGATCCCTTAGTACACTCGTAGGAGACCTTGATCAACATTGTTTTGTGAGAATAGGTAGGGAGAATAGAGATGATGATGATGGAGAAGTTTTTTATGGAGTTGGTCTAAGTACCACTCTAGGAGTGTTGTGACCACATGTATGCACTAGTTGCCATCAGTTATTCTACAACCTTGATCAGGATACACCTAGTTTGAGTGGACGTGGAGATTCTAGTGGTTCATCTTGTCACCTTAGTTCATTTGTAGAATTTTTTGCAATAAACCATCACCCTGAGGACACTACGACACATGTATAAATATGCATCTACATGTTGAATTTACAAGAATTTTAATGAATGTATATATCAAAGAAAATTTTGCAACACAAATTTTAACAATCAAACTGTTTGGTCTACAAATGACACTAACGATAGGGAAATTATCAACTCTGCAAGTACATACATCGACACCAATCCTAGTCGACAACCCTTATGGGGTATTTTGATTTCAATTTTTTAAATTATATATGAAATAATTTTTAACTTGAGTTTTAAATTTATAATTGAATAATGAACATATGTTTTAAATATTTATGTTGGTTTAGGGGAGTCAATCGAATTCTACATCAATTCCACCCAAGGGGTTTCTGAGCACTCTTCCACTATCCAACATTGCAAATCAAGGGTAGGTACATTGATATTGTAAATTGTTTAAATTATATAGTATAACTTTACAATTATGAATTTTGAATTCACTATATATCAAATGTGCATGTACACTTGTAACTATTATAAGCGTTAAATGTCTAAATGTATTTCTACGTTGATACAACAATGAGGATGGGCATTAGACATACATTGGATGTTGCAGCTACTCATGAGGACTTTGAATTTCAGGTTGTTTATAAAAAATTCTACACAAAATGTGCAAACTTGAATATATATATTTTAACCTAATTCGAGTATACATGCTTTAAATTTGATCTTGTAGGACTTTGTCTATGTGAATCTCTGCCATGACTCAGTCTTACTTACACCTCTAGGAGGACATGTAGAGTAGGCTCCAAATATCATGGTAATTTAAATTTTTATTATATTTAAAGTCAATTACAAAATATATATTTTGAATAACTTTAATTTTAAATTTTAAATTGAACATATATAATATGTGCTAATACATGTTTTAAATTATTTTTCTTTTATAGCATGAGACACATCTTGTAGTTGAGCATGTACAAATAGGCCCTGGAGTAGAGGGTGCACACCCTCATAATACAATACAATTTAAATATACGATAAATTATGAATTAAATTGAATTAAATAATTTTTAATTGTAGACTTAGATCTAATTTCAACTTTATTTTTATTATTTATGTAGATTTATTAAGATAATTTAGAGATTGGTTCAGGTGCACTAGAGCATCCAGACCCAAATTTAATGGTAATTTAATTTTATGATGAATTATAAATTAAATTTTCATTAAATCATTTTTCATCTTTTTACATCTAATTTCATCTTTCTCTTGTATAGAGTGTTTCAAGTCATCTGCATAGTCTGCATGGTGTTAAGAGGTCTCTTGATTATAGAGACGATACATGACCTAAACATGATTTTATGATTATATTTGTTTATTTCATGGACTACATATTTGGTTTCTCATGTACTCTGTTGGACTTTATATTTCATGGGTCAAGTACTTTGTTGGACTTTAGTTCATGGGTTGTACTCTGACAAACTTTATTTCATGTACTTATTATATTGGTTTCATGCACTTAATATGTTATAAATTATAGACTTTATTATTGTTCAATTTTAATTTACACATGTACATTTATGTATTTTATGCTCATAATCAAGACATTTATATAGGACATTAATGTGAAATTAAATATAAATAGAAATTTTAAAGTTGAAATTAATAGAACATTTTAATATTTCTACTTTGTAAATTTAGTGATCCCATACATGATATACATGATATGTACATTCAATAATTAGTGATGATTAGTCAATGAACTTATTCAATTCACATCAATCAATAATTAGTCAATAAATCATAATTTACAAACAAAAGCAATCCATTTATATACCACAAAGGATGAAGTTTTAAGAAATAAACAATACCATAAAGTATTATAGAACAAAAGTATTAATAAATTCTATAAATGGGTATGTGCAAGATCATGATGGGCCAAAAAGTGGTGATATGTAAGTAAAATGATGGCCAGCCCATGTGGTCGACGACTTTTTTTTACCCAAAATTAATGAAACGAAAAGGGTTTTTAAAGGAGATTCTTAGCTTTCCACCAATATAAATTATTCTATACTTTGAATTTAATAAATAATTATTATTCATTTTCTATTTGAATTACGACTAAAGTCTAATTGATAGGCTAATTGAAAAATATCTATAGCTTTCAAACAGTATCACATTTTTTGAATCTAAAACAACGTCATATTCTATGGTTCACATACTATAGGATTAAAAAAAGAAAAAATAAATTTCATGAATTTTTGACCAAGCTAAAGTGGTCAGACATACAAGTTTCTATATTTTTTAAAAGTTGTAATAAAAAGATCATAATTAATTATTTACATGGAAAAAATTACAAAAAAATATGCATCACATCAGGACATGAGTCCTCTACTTATATCTAAAATCTTATAAAAAAATATTATCAATTTATTATGGCTAGGGTGGTCAGGTAGACACCTACTTCTCATTTTTTCACTGAAATTTAAGTACTACTGCATTAAAATTTCAAATTTTCACCAAATAGATTTTTTATTTTTTGAAATATATCTTTTATTTTAGAAAATACACTCAATTTTCTACATATTCTATTGTTACATATTTTTGAAATAATATAGATAAATTATTCAAATTTTTAATGTGAAGTTGCCTAACCCTAATTTTTTTGAATTTTTTGCCACTTAAGGGCTTGTTTTTTCCATGATGATCCTGCGCATACCCAAATAATAGCATCCAACACCAATTTATAATCTTTGAAAACAAATAATAGCATCCAATACTAATTTATAAGCTATCGAAACAAATAATAGCATCCAATACTAATTTTTAAGCTGTCAAAACAAATAATAGCATCCAATACTAATTTATAAGCTGTCAAAACAAATAATAACATCCGACACTAATTTATAGGTTGTCTCAAGGGGATCTCTTAAGGGTTCATAATATGACGTCTTAAGGGGATCAAAGGAGAGTATATTTTAAGTATAAATATTGTGATATAAACAAGTATTATACTTTAGGGTGAGTCATCATGCAACAAATGATATAATTAAGTATAATATTTAGGATATGTGCTAATACGACACATCTTAAGGGGATGTCTTAAGGGGTCCTAATATGATGTATTAAGGGGATCAAATAAGAGTATAATTAAGTATAAATATTAACTGATATAAACAAGTATTATAAGTTTTAGGGCACGAGTCATCATAACAAATGATATAATTAAGTATAATATTTAGGATATGTGTTAATGCAACATGTCTAAAGGGGATGTATTAAGGGGTCCTAATACAACATCTTAAGGTTATAATTGATTTAACAATAATTTATGCATGATATTTAGTGATTATAAAATCAAATTTATAAAATTTCAAAGTAGTAAAACATGCACACTTAACAAACAAAATATATAGAATATTGATTTTGATACATAAAAGTACGTAGAGTACATAATTGTGTATGTAAATGTATTTTTAATTTGTACAAAATGTTTAATTGTGTAAGTATGTATGTACATATATGTCATCTCAAAACATTGATTACAAAATTTTGCTATGCCATGTCAATAACATCTCTAACTCATGCCCAAAATGTAGTAGGCCTTCATGCCACCTAATATCAAAAAGGTACAAGCTTGATATCAATGAAATCATCAAAACATACATATTTTAATTTATATAAAACTATCTATACATATGTAGACAACTCAAGTACCTACATTTAAAAGTATTCCACACATGTATGTAGTTTTAATCTAGGCATCCTCTCCTTTTTGTTTCAAAGTATGAGATCAATGCAATGATGGCTTAAGGATACAAAAAAAGATAATGAATCAATATTGACTATTAATGTACAAGCAATATCAATATATAATCAAAACATGTACTTAATATATTTAAAAGGACAATATAAAACTAAAACTATATTTACTTGTATTTACTTATTCCATTATACCATCTACATCCTCTCTTTTTTGCAATGCATCTATAATTTTCTCATGCTCTTCCATAGAAATTATCCATAGCACTTTATTTGTAGGCCTTCCATGATACTGGGGTAAACCCACAAAAGTGGTTTACAATTTTAGTGAGGAACGAAAAGTTGAAAAATTGACCCCATGGCAAAAAAAATCATTTTTGGGGTTCGAGTGAAAAATTTGGTTTGAATGAACCAAAAGAGGGTTCACTAGAACCTAGGTTAGAGCAAACCTATTTACTGAAATTCCCCACCATTCCCACCAAAAAAGACAAGGAACACCCCTTTTGAAAAGGGGTTCACTTGAACTAGGGTTTGAGCAAACCATAGTTCAGTCAAACCCTTGGGGGTTCACTCGAACCCCCATGGTTCAAGCGAACCCCCATTTTCCCACCACCTTCCTCTTTGGCACAAAAAAAGTGAGAATTTTTTCCCTTTGAAGCTTGGATTGAGGATTAAAATGGAGGAGACTTTACAAACCCAACTAGAATCAGGTAGTACTTAGAATGAGCTATCCAACGATTATAATTTTAATATGTTTTGGTTTTATTATGTATTAATTTTTTTAGTTCTTTTAAACATATTTTTTGGATAAAAAATTAAGCTCTTTGTTCTACACATGTGGAAAATAGTAGATTATAAAAAAAAATTGACAAATATGAGTGCATCTGATATTGAAGTCCTTGATCCAACAAAAGAATAAATTGAATTTCGATACATACAAAAAAAGTTACGCATTATACGGTCCGCCTATATTTAATTGTAATTGGTTTGACTTCAAAACTTGATTAAGGAAAAAATATTCAATAAAACACTATCTAACCAATTGGAAGCACTAGATATTGGAGTTACAAATCTAAATTCGAAAGAATTAGAATTTTATCCTTCATGGAAAAGAAGTTAGGTGTTATAAGGTGAGCATCACTGCTTAAAAATGTTGTTTTATAAAAAAACTATTTTTCAAAGGAGATGGAAAAATAAGTCCAATTTGATTCCAAAATTTTTGACAAAAGTATATTTAGAATCTATAGACAAAATGTTGCAAATCACTAGTTTGCATCATCTTCAAATTCCTCATGGTTTAGCCACTATAGGTGTTTGAAAGTGAAGATTTACTTAGAAAAAACTATTTTAGTGTTCATTTTGGCCAAAAATTGTAAACCAATATTGTGGTATCACCCATTGATCTAGTTTTATATTTGTTTCCACCACCAAATCTGAATAGTGTATAATCTTTTTATGCATTTCATACTCTTTGAATGTAGGTAGACCATTCTTCCTTGTCAGGTATTTTCGTAGCCAAGTGCTAACAACCACCACCAATCCTATTGGAAAAAATGAAAACCATTATCAAATAAGTTCTCAAAATTTTCTTAAGGGGATCAAAGACTTGTTCTAAAAAATTGCTTAAGCGGATCAAAAAATTGTTATCAAAATTTTCTTAAGGGGATGTCTTAAGGGGATCACCGTACTTGTTGGATAATGATAGCCATCATCATCTTCTCGAGGTGTTATCAAATTATGTTTAGTCTCCACACAATGCGCCAACCAATATTTATTTTCCTCTTCATTCCCCTTAGGTGCAACAACATACACATGTCCTACAAAAACAAATTGATTTAATAACTTGCACATATCCATATAAATAATTTAGTACTACAGAATAAATTAATAAAGTGAAATAAATTGAATTAAATTACCTTCTTGTACAAGGTCTGAAACATGGTCATAGTGTTCAAATGCAAACACTTGATCTTTTTCTTTAATAGTTCTTTCATATTGATCATGTGCATGTGCAGGTGTCAACAATCTTTGCTCCCATTGATCAACCCATTAGGTATTTTCACATGCTTCCCAATCTCATAAGATTAAAAGCTAACAAAAACATGAAAGATCCCTTGTCCAGATAGTCCATGTGCTTGCTATCGAACTCCTAAATGAATGCCATTTAGTAGATCCACTCATTGTCTCATAGTCAACTATAGGTACAATGTTCTCTTCTTCAATCAACCAAAAGAATCAATGAACTATAGAGTAATATTCAAACTAGGTATAGATAATCTTGTATTGCACAAATCCACAATCACATGTGCATATTTAAATTTTATTGCATCCTCAAATTTTAATTGTTATCTAGAGAGAATTATTTTAACATACTCACAAGCTCCATCATGTTCTCCTTTACCATGCCCAGCTTCAAAAAACTCCATATATGTTGGAAATTAAGTTCCTTGTGAACCCTACTTAACCAATAAAACATTCGAGAATTCTTGAATTGCCTCGTACAATTATCTGACCATATGAGGTGTTATGTCATCTAAATTCCTTTTTCTCTTAAATTTCTATAAAATATATTGAAACAGTATTGAACAAAATTTGACAAGTGTAACCAGTTGTCACTCAAATAAAAATGATACTCCCTCAAAAAATTTCTATCATCCTCAGTGTTATTATCTGCATGTCTATAAGCAATATGGACAAACATAGCTACTTTCATTGAATTATAATAATGTGATTGAATTTACTCTTGTGCAGCTAGAGTATAATTTTCTGCAAAATCAACCACTAAAAGTATAATACCAATTGGAAATATGTTTCTACATGTGCGAAATTGGCCATCAAGCCATCAAGCATGTTGAGAGTGCATGACATATTTAGGTACAATCTTATTCTTAAATTCACTCATGAATACATGTATATTAACTTTTTTGTAACTAAATCACAACACTTTCCTATTTTTCCATCTTTTAAAGAATAGTCAACATTCTTAAATCTTTTAACATCTACTAATTGTTTTCATTAGCGCTTTCATCCATACAAATTCTTAAGAATGAAATATTTCCGCAACTAATGCATTGTATAGAAATATAAGAACTTAAATAAAATAATTTACTATTAGATATTTCACAAAACAAACCTGATATAAACTCCCTTATTACTTCACGTGGCATATTAATACCACATTCCTATATAATCATGTTAGTATGCAAGGTAAAATGTATATATCAAAAAAATCATAAAATTAATGAAATTCAACATGTGTTTTACAATAAGATATTTATTGCTTATTAATTTTTACATACCAGGGTTTACATTTTTCAAAAGACCATTGACTTATTTTAATATTACTAGGTAACACTAAATCACCACAAAAGTTTCTATAAAATTCAATTTGTGTTCTATCTAATAGGTGTTTTGGGTGAGGATCGCGAACTTTGGACCCCACCATGAATTTTAAAACATCTATAGCATTAGATGATACCCTAGTATTATTATGCAAATATTTTTCAATCAAATATTTAATTTCAACATTCATTTTCATATCAAACCTTGGGAGTCAACCACTGAAACTTCAACATTGGTTGATAGGATCATTTTCTATACTTTCTCTTCTTTTTTCCACTCTTAGCAATGTTTTAGGATGTATTTTTAAAAGTTCACTAATATTGCTTACCATTCTTTTATTCAAAGTTTCTTTATTAACTATAGCAGTTGTTTTAGATCGACTATTTTCCCCAATAGATTGAATAGCACTAGTAACAGTAGACATAACATATATTAATGATTGATCTTTTCTTCTTGGTTTAACAAAAAATCCTAAATTTTTCATTATTTTCCTCATTTTTTGCATTCTCATCAATTGCATCATTAGTTGACATTGAAATTAAACTTTTTTCAATAAAAGAATTTTTTGTATATTCTATTCACGTGTTCTTATTTTCCTCCAAGAAATTGTACCAAGAAGATTATCCAAAACATCACTTTCAATTTTAAAAAATTATGTTCATTATATTCAACATCACATTCTAGATTTTCATTTTAATTTTCAACTTCAAAATGATTTACATTTTCATCTTCATTTTCATCAACATAACAGTTTTCATGTTCATTTTCATCAAAAAAATGGTTTTTTCGTTTTCATTTTCAACAAAATAATTTTCATTTTCAACAGAAAAAAAAATCATTTTCATTTTCAAAAAATTCTATAAAAAATTCATCTCTTTGAATTTCATCAATGTCAATGTAATGCCCCATCTTGTAACCTAAGGAATGATGCATTGGACGCGAAAGTGTAATAATGTTTTTTTAATTTTTAAATGTATTTACTTGCTTAATTAATTTCAAACATTCCCTAAGTAACGCAACATGATATTAACTGTAAATTCCCATAGATGACAATAGTATTTAACATTGCATATATTTATCTCACATTAACTTAGGAACATCCATTGAATAACATTTAAATTTCATCATTAAGGACATAAAGTACAAATAAGAAACTTTCATTACATTGTATTTGAAATAACATTACAATACACTTTTTTTAAAAGAGGTAGATCAATAATAGTTTACACTTACATGTTACAAATATTCTCCTCTTAAACAATTGAGGAGTGTTATACATATACATTTTTCCATTGTTTCAAATAAGAAAGTACATAAATCCACAAGCGAACTCTCCATCCAAGAAGAACTCGTTACCACGATCAAGAACTAGGGACCCAATGGAGTAAGGTGCACATTCCACCCAACCATGTGGTACCCGTAGGTCCACCCCCATGCTAGGAGATAGTAATAACATTCCCTAGAAATAACCTACAGACCCTAGACACAAGTAAAACCATAGACAAACTATACAAAGATCAACTTAACTTATTGGTTACATTTCTTCTAGTATTAAGTAAATCAAATATGCTAAGTTCACAAGGTAATCTATTATTTTAGGTGGAGTGTCATCGCAATGTTGCAAAGGTTACCCTGGTGTTTCATCCTTGGTTTCGGCCCCCAACTAGGGTTACCCTGGTAACCTCTTACAAAACTTGGCCCCATAAGCAAACTATTGTAGAATTGAATATCTTTAAGACACTAAGGCTTCGATTTTCCATTCCAGACCTTCTCGACTTAATATCAAGACTGTACTAGCTCTTGAATCTATAAGCGAGGCTTATTAGTTTAATTAAAGATTTCAAACTATCTAATGTATTGTTTAGTTTTCACTAACTTACTAACTCTACATGAGTTACCCTGGCACCACTTTGTGTGCCGGCCCTCACACAGAACCACTCCCCTAAGAATAAAACAAAGATTCTAAGTTCACTAACTAAGGTAAACAAGGTGCACAAGAATCAACATATAAGACCAAACATATCATAGCAGACATCAAATCTTTGTTCATAAAACTAGGTGTCTAAACACCATGCATAACCATGTGCACTTCCCTAGTCAAACTCAAGGATTGATTTCAACAATAACAACACCCTTATTATACAAACTTATATGAAAGACTTGTGCATCTAAAACATTCCCAATTTTCCTAATAAATGAGAAAATACAAATTAAAGCAATTTAGGGACAATGAACTTCTATCATTAGGATCTACTAAATCCAGTTAATCAAAAACATGAAGTACAAGATTAATCATCTCAGATTTAATTCATCTTCCATTCAATATGAAAATCAAATCTATAATTTTCCCAATTTCATAACCATATATTATAATGAAACCAATATAATCTCAAGAAATCAATTTATTCTAAGCACAAAATATCCTTGTCATAGTAAATTAATTATTTAAAAATTTATATCAAAATATTTAATAAACTATTTTTTTTAACTCTTCATTAATAACATAAATACATTTTCAAATTTCTTAACTTTTAATAAATATATAATTATAAATATAATATATATATATTATATATAATATATATTATATATAGCATATATATAATATTTATGAATTTATATAAATATTAATTCTTAATAAATAAAAGATAAAATATAAAAAAAATGCATATCTTATAAATGAAAGTTAGGGATTTTAAAGCCCTAACAGTCCGCAGGTCATGGCTGTTTGTGGGGCTGCCCTTGCAGAACTCCCCATAGGGCTCGGCCATGGGAGGCAAAGCCAAGCGCTGCTTGTGAAGGAAGCTCTAGGCTCGGCCCTCACTGTCGACTCCCCTGTGAGGTCGGACATGGGGTAGGCCCCCAGCATGGCTCTTAAAATGAAAAAAAACTAACCCCTATTTTTTAAACATGAAATTTGCAGCAAATTAAAAATTGCGTACGACAATTTTTGGCAACAATCAATACTGCATTTTTTTTAAATATAAGGAACATTATATATATGTATTTGTATGTGTATATGTATATATAACACCATTACTTATACATATATATATATATATATATATATATATATATAATTTTTTATAAATAATACTAAAATTATGTAATTGGACAATAATATTCAACAGAGTTTAGTACAGATCGCAGGGAAAACTTCAAATTTTGAACAATTTATTCACAAATTAATAATCTTAGTAACAGAGGTTTTCATAACTCCCAAATACCAAGATATTTTCTACAGGTAGTATTCATAAAAATTCTTCTTGGAGGTTTCCTTTTCCTCAAATATTATAAAAGAGATTTCTTCAGAATTTTCTATTGTTTGATATAACCTACTGTGTTGCCCTTTGATTTTACTATATAATCTTGTCTCATAGAATATACAAAGAGGCGACAAAATTTTCTATAGCAATTTCTATAGGAATATTTTCTATAAAATTTCTCCGAGAAGAACATAGATTTCAATGAAATTTTTGATTTCCTCAGGCAATCTTTTAAATACACGATTAACAAAGATTTTTATAAAATTATTTCTTACATAGATAATCTTTTCAAGAAACAAATTAAATAACAAGAAAAAAATTAAATAATTAGAAGAATACCTATATTCCTATGGCTTCTAAAACTTGTTTGTAGAAGAGAAGCTTTGTTTGCTTGATGTGTGCAATCTTTCAAAGCCCCTCCACAACACCAATTACCAGAAGATGCAAATACTAAACCAAAAAGCTTCTTCTAGAAAAATTATGCAATTCCCAGAGGAAATCACAAATTTACACAAATCAATATTTTATTTGCAGAACCCTGTTCTTTTCATTTCCCGTGAAGTAATTTTCTTGTTTCCCCAAAACACATGATATCTTCTAAGAGAATCCTCAATAAGAAGTAATTAATTTAACTACCACACATGTCAAGAAGAAAATATCTTCTAACCACCTCTCAAATGATTCTTTCTTTCTTCCTTATCAAGAATTGATGCATTTAAAGAATTTAAAGAATTCAATTTTCAAAATACAATGTCCCTTTTCCTTATTTAATTAATTTATTTAACAAGTAAAATACCATTTTCCACAAAACAATTAATTTAAATTTAATCTATTCACACAATTAAAGTAACTTTAGTTTAATTAATTAATTAATTTAATTAAATAATTTTAATCTCAATGATTAAATTACTTAACCAAAAAAACTAATTTAATTAATTAATAAAATATAAAGCTTTTATTTACAACATTTAAAATTAATTTAATTAAACATTAAATTAAAATAATATTAATCTATCATTAATTTAACAAAAATTTCCTTTCATAATAAATAAACCAATCAGACACAAACGAGACAACCATAGACACCAGACTTGAACTGACGACATACTGTGACTGGGTTTAAGACTAGACTAGGAAAAACCTTGTTACTACCTCCCAATCAACATTTCCGTTGAGTCTTGACACGCTAAGACCTGAGTAACTAGGTGGAGTCGGTGTCATGTACCTGCAATCCTCCAACCAAACAATAATATACATATATATATAATCCATTATATAAGCACATCGTGCAGAGAAAATCACAGAAATCATAGGGCACTTGCAAGCGAGTGATGCAAATTTGTTCTCCACACCAATACACATCACAACAAATTGACAAATAAAATAACAATTAATCTACCATAAACATATATATAACAATAACATCAGAAGGAAACATCTATGTTAAAATAAAGCATGTCAGAAATTAATTATCACCACACAATATTTCATCACATCAGAAAATAAATCCACCATCTCTCTAATTTCAGTGATCAAAATATCCAAAACAAAGTACCAAAGTGTAACATAGTAAAACCATGCTAACATAAAACATAAGCAAAGTGGAGGGGTACTATAGTCAACATCATTAAGTCCAACATCTTGTAAAACTTCTACATATGAATTTTTCGTTTCACTAAAATGTGGATTTGAAGATGTACTTGGATTTGTGCCTATTGAAACATTCTTCATTGCATTGAAAGGGGTATATGATAACATTCTAGGACTTGTTTGTATAATCATGTTATTTTCCAAATTGACTTCTGGCAAATTAGCTTCATCTACAACCATGGTCTCCTCAATGTTTTCATCTTCAATAGTTGTGGAATTGGATGCTCCACCATCATTCATTGATCTAATTCTCATTCTTCTTTCTCTTTGTCTTTGTTTCTCCTTATCTCTCTTTGCTTGAATTTCTTCAGGAGTTAACGTCTTCCTGTCTTTCCTAGTATTACGAGCTTGTGAACCCATGATTATAGAATTCTCAAGCACAAATGAATGTCAATAGTGAAATTCTTCAAAAAATTCAATCCAAATTGCAAGTTGAAGACTTGTAAGGACAAAACTCTTCCTCTTGTGTTCCTCAAAACAAGTAGAAAAATAGTGCAATTCCACTTAAAAAACTATTTACTTGATGTCTCCTTTCAAAAATTCAATACATATTGCAAGTTGAAGACCTCTAAAAACAAAATTCTTCCTCTTTTGTTCCTCCAAACGAGTAGGAAACTAAACAATTCTAATTCAAAAACTATTTATATGATGCCCCCTTTGAAAAATGCAATCCAAAATACAAGTTGAACACTTGTAAAGACAAAAGTTGATAGAAAATAGCCCAACATGTCACACTAGGCCATACATGTGAAGTTGCAGACTTCACAATAAAACTTTGCCGGTAAATTAAAAAAAATAAAAAAGAAATGGGAAATGAGATCCCATTTATTAAAAATGGGATCCTGCTTCATAATTGGGATCTCGTTTGAACACTAATATTCAATGCGGAGACCATTGGCATGGAAACAGGATCATGTTTCTATGTCAATGGTCCCCACATTTAATGTTAGAGAATGAGATCTTGCTTTACAAAACTGGATCCCGTTTTTAAAAATTGGTCAGGTTTTTGGATTGTATTCTAGTTTGGGAAAAGCATTGGGAATTCAAACCTAGCCCTTCAATGGAGTTTGACCTGCAAGTTGAAGGTCCTAACAATGTCTAAAGAGAAAAATAGTGAGTTTGGACATATGGCTGATGACTTTCTTTGTAGATTTTTTTGATGAAATTAAAACCCATTATAGATGAGACATTGTAAATTCCAAATATGTAATTCTTTTTACAATTGGATTATTTTTTCAAAATTTCAATTCTTTTATGACGAAATTGGTCCATAAACTTTAAATATCAGGGTTTTTTAATATTTTAATAACTTTTTATCAATTATATAACATTTTCATGAACGGATTGCACAAGAATTTACTTCAAAAAATTCTTTTCAATTTAAAATTAAAGTTTTAAAAATGATAAGTTTAGGTCATCTTATTCATGACGTACATGGTGATTTTTAAAAATGACAAATATGGCTAATAAAAATTTAACAAAAAAGAAATATTCAATAAAAAATTACAAAAAGATATTGAAAACGTGCTTCAATGAGTTACAAATCTTTTCCCAAAAAGATTTAGAAAAATACAATAATTTAGGTCAAAATATGGATGGCGTACACGTGCATGGTATGGTAAAAAAAGTGTCTTTTAAACAATGTTTTTTTATAAACACCTATTGAAAGTCAATTTGTACCATATGGGAATTGAAATAAATTACATATTTGGAAACTAGACTCTGAGTACTACATTTTATGGTCAGTGACTTTTTTGAAGATTCCATCTCTAAGTACTTCAAATTTTAAGGTCAAATGTGTCAAATTCTTAAAATTAGGGAAAACACTTCCACTTTTTGGCCAAAAAGTGGACTCAACTTCTTGCCAACACCCAAGTGAGCCTTTCTTTTGAACTGTGAGTCCTTTGGGAAGTGATCGCTTTTGATAGTGATACATTTTTAATTCATGTTGGTATTCATATATATGTGAGTTAATCCTCACTATGGTTTTTCCCTTATTAGGTTTTTCCATATAAAATCTAGTCGTTTATTGTGTATGGTTGTTGATGTGTTGATGTTCCATTTATTTACATTCATGCTAATTATTAATATAGGTTTGAATACTAATGAGGTTTTGAATACTAATGCAATAGTTAAGCATTCCATAAGTTCTTCATCTGATTATACTTAGAAGGATATAATACTAGGGACCTACCATGCTTCTCCCCTTGATAAATGTATTTTCTCCATGCTTCAACTCTAGATTCTTTAGTATGCTTTTTTTAATCTTTCCACTTGTTGCATCTTCAATTGGAACATTCTTCCAATTGATTAGGAACTTGAAGATAACTCTTTTCACAATTGTTTCACTTCTTTTACAATAATTTCCTCAAGTTATAAATGACTCCTCCTTCATCCAACTTTGGAAATTCTAATTGAATTAAATTATTATTACCTATAACTTTATTTAAACAAGAGACACAAAATATAGGTTAAATTTTAAGAGGGTTGAAGTTCTAACTTATAAGCTATAGTTGTACTATTTTTTGGAGGAACATATACACACCAGAACATTTGGGTGTAAACTTCCTTTTTTATGTTTTTTAAGTGAGATTTTTATATAAGGTTGTAAGTGAAGAAATACCTAATTTGCCTATTAAAAAATCCTCGCAATAGAGTATGTGTAGGATCATGATGGGCCAAAAAGTGGCAATATGATGGGTATGTGTAGGGTATGTGGCTGATGACTTTTTCTTTACTCAAAATTGATGAATCAAAAAGTGTTTTTAAAGGAGATTCTCAACTTTCCACCAATATAAATTATGCTTTACTTTGAACTTAATAAATAATTATTATTCATTTTCTATTTGAATTACAACTAAAGTCCTCATTGATAGGCTAATTGAAAAGCATCTATCGCTTTCAAACGGTATCAAATTTTTTGAATCCAAAACATGTGTCGCATTTTATGCTTCACATACTATAGGATTTTTAAAAAAAAATCATGAAGTTTTGACCAAGTTAAGGTGGTCAAACATACAAGTTTTTAAATTTTTTAAAAGTTGTAATAAAAAAATCATAATTAATTATTTACTTGGAAAAAAATTACAAAAAAATATGCATCACATCCAGACATGAGTCCTCTACTTATATCTAAAATATTATAAAAAATATTATCATTTTATTGTGGTTAGGGTGGTTAGACAGATACCTACTTATTTTTTCCCTAAAATTTAAGTACTACTGCATTGAAATTTTAAATTTTCACGAAATAGATTTATTTTTTAAATAAACCTAGTAGTCTAGAAACTACATTCAATTTTGCTACAAATTTTATTCTCACATATTTTTTAAATAATATAGATTTATTCAAATTTTTACATCAAGTTTCCTAAATCTGATTTTTCTGAATTTCATCACCACTAAAGGGCCTATTTTTTCCATGATGATCCTACACATACCCAACATAATGTTGATATACTTGTTGTTCTGCTTTATTTTGAGAAATAACTGAATTTTCATTAAGAATTTATAGTATTTCTTAATGATGTTGAATATGATCCGTGATTTCATGAGATTTGAAATAAGATTGCAAATAAGAAGTGGTAAATGGTAAAGGGTAGGCATAAAGAGCCTTGAGTTGAATCATTTTAATGGATGTGTGAAATTATGTGTTGTACCACAAATCTACTAGTGGTATCCATTTGGACCATTATGTTTGTTTATCAAAGGAAGAAAAAATGTACATATCCTTTCAAACATATTCACATATTTTGGTCATCTTACTATTGATGATAATAGGAACTATATGCTAGTTGTTTATTCCACATTGCACATATGTTTGTCATAAATATGATATTGAAGAAAGGGTCACAAAAACCATGATTTTGGAGATTCCGTGAAGTATTTTTATAATTTTCATGAACATTTTTGCAACAATACTAAGATCAAATAGATAAGAGAGCCCACAAAAAACTGTATGTACTAAGTGTGTCTATCCACAACAACCAAAATTGCATCAAGAGTATTTTAATTTGGATACCCCACAATGAAGTCCATTGATATTTCTTTCTAGTATTGTGGGAATGTCTAATGCTTGTAATATGCTTGGGGTTTTTATTGTTTCTCCTCTATTTCATTAGCATATAAAGCATTTAGCCACAAATTTCCTTACATATTCCTTAAGACCTTCCTAGATGAAATTGTTCTTTTTTGAAAGATAGGTATTTAAAAATATCAAATGTATTCTTATTGGAAAATCATGCATTTGAGATAACATGATATCTTTTAACTAAGAATTTCTACATAATAATAACATATTTTATACCTTAATAAATCTCCATTTAAAACATATTTATCTAAAGAAGGTGAGTATTAGTCAACTTTTTGAATACAATTATTTATGTGAGGATCATGCTACCACTTGATTCTCATGCAAATTATAACCATTTAGGTGATATAAATAATAGGCATGCGTATGTGCTTCTTCTACTTTTTGTCAAGAAAGGGCATCAACCTTACCCTTTTTATAGATAATTTCAAAGTCATACTATAGCATCTGAGTAACCCACTTTTGTTTCATTTCTAAAGATAGTAATTTCTCCAAAGAATATTTTATTCTAATTATATATCAATTTGGAAAATCCTTGAAATAAAATATTGATTTCATTATTTATGTCCACAAATAATGGATAACATGTATTTATCATATGTAGATCTTATCAAGTATTCATCTTTAAGTTGTCAACTCTCAAAATAAGAGACATCAAGCACTTCTTGTATTAATTCCATCCATATGCCATGTCTAGAAGCATCACATTCCATAACAATTATCTTAGAGAATTATGGGGTAGATAGCATAGGATTTGAATGAAGAGCTTGCTTTAGTAATGGGAACATTTTGAGTGACTAGCTTTAACCATGAAAAGAAACCCTTTGTTGAAATTATGAAAACATAGAAAGTACAACAAAACAACAAAAAAGAACACCTTCAACACATAAGATCTGAAACTAATGGTTTTCCATGTCCTTAAAAAAGAAAACCTTATAGGATTACTGAATTGAATAATATAGTGAAGGGGAGTGCTTATAAAGGAAAGCCCTAAATGAGAAATGAATTATATTATGAAAAGTGTTGACATCAAGTATGTGATGAGACATAATGATCTAATAATAGATCAATATAATGAAAGAATAAATCACTCCTAATTTTAGCATAAGTACATAAAGGGTATGTACAGGATCATCATGGAAAAAAAGGCCCTTAAGTGGTGATGAAAATTTAGAAAAATCAAAGCTAGGAAACTTGACATAAAAATTTGAATAAGTTATCTATATTATTTCAAAAATATGTAAGAATAGAATTTGTAGAAAATTGAATGTAGTTTCTAAACTACCAGGTTTATTTTAAAAAAAAAATCTATTTGGTGAAAATTTGAATTTTCAATGTATTAGCACTTAAATTTTAGGGAAAATATAAGAAGTAGGTGTCTATCTGACCAACCTAACCACAATAAAATGGTAATATTTTTTTATAATATTTTAGATATAAGTAGAGGAATCATGTCCCGATGTGATGCATATTTTTTTAATTTTTTTCCAAGTAAATAATTAATTATGAATTTTTTATTACAATTTTTTAAAAATATAAAAAATTGTATGTCCGACCACCTTTACTTGGTCAAAACATCATGAAATTCATTTTTTTAATCCTATAGTATGCGAATCATAGAATGTGATTCATGTTTTGGATTCAAAAAATTTGATACCATTTGAAAGCTATAGATCTTTTTCAATCAGCCTATCAATCATGACTTTAGTTATAATTCAAACAGAAAATAAATAATAATTATTTATTAAATTAAAAGTAAATTATAATTTATATTGGTGGAAAGCTGAGAATTCCTTTAAAACCCCTTTTTGTTTCATCAATTTTGCATAAAAAAAAATCATTAGCCACATACCCTACACATACCATAAAGAAAAATTATCCTAATAATCAATTAAAGGTTAATTAATTATTAGCTAATAAATGATTTCTCTAACACCCTTCTTTAATAGTGCATTAAGGGTTCTATAATATGAGCATAGTTATGAAAAAATATTCTATAGTATCTTATAATGAGAACCAAAATGTCCTCTAAAACATTTAATATTTTAGGTTTTAGCTACTCTTTTATTGGTGCAATATTCTTTATGTCTACCTTAACACCTTCATGTGACATTTTACATGCCACTTGTATTCTACTTCACCCAAAAATTACGTTTAGATTTTTTGGTATAACATTGACTATCTTTGAATACTTATAATATATTCCCTACATGTTGTAAATATTATTATAGTTGGGGATGTTATCAAAGAATACCAATGGACATTTATGAATAAATAGGTGAAAATCTAAATTAATGAGGATTTGAAAATTTGTTAGGCAATTAGTGAGACCAAATAGAATAACTAAGAATTTATAATGATCCTCATGTGTCCTAAAGGAAATGTTATGTGCATCCTCTTCCTTTATGTAAATTTGTCGATAACCTAAAAATTATTAGTAAAAGAATCGAACCAATTAATTCCTCTAATAAGACATTATTAACAAGAATATGAAACTTATCCTTAAGAGTTAGTTTATTGACTCCCCTATAATCTAGGAACATTTTGCATGGCTTATCCTTATTTTTAACCATAACCACTAAAGATGAATAGACGGGTAAAAATAAAAATGTCTTTCAACCAACAAGATAGTTTCTAAAATAAAAATATCTTTCCTCCAACAAGATAGTTTCTATTGAAATGGTATTTCTCTAAATAGAACCACATACCATACACATGACAACTATAGTTTCATGTAAAACCCTTTTTCTTAAAACTATAGAATATATTTTTTCCATTGAGAAAATCTATTATGGTTGAATTTATGTGTAATGTATTGTGTGAAGCCTTTTTTATTGAAAGTATTCATGTCAAAACTCTTTCCATTAAAATTTTTATGTGGTTGCCTATGTGGTAGCTTAATCCATTTTTTAGGAAAATTTCAAATAACATCAAATTCAATTCTAAATTTCTCCAACTAGGGATACTTTCATGAAAATCTAAAACATGCCATTTTTACAAATCTTAGAGTGTAGAATTTTAAAATACCTTTGGGTAAAAACACAAAGTTGTCTCACACTTTATAAAGGAAATGACCAATGTTGATCCAAATTTTAAACTTGAATCACTAAAAAGTGGCATGTATGTTTTGAATTTTAAAATGATATAAAATAGTAAAATATATGTATTTTTTAGTATTTTTTATGTTTTTATTTTAAAAAAATAAATAAAAAATCATTTTAAACTAGTTTTTAATAAATTAACACTATAATTTGGTTGCTGATAAAATGCTAAAAAATGAAGTTGCATGGGATGTCAAACTTTTTATAGTAATTTTTTTTTTTTTCTTTCAATTTTTTTGTATGTATTTATAACTTGAAACTTTACTACATGGACATATTTTTTTCCAATTTTGATAAATATATATTTTTAAATAAGTAATAAAATGTGTGTGAATATAAAAATAGTTGTTTCCATTGGACATCAACTTTCATATTAAATGTTTATCTAAAATGAAAAAAAAAATTATACAATCTTGAAATAAAATATTTTATCTAGTGCATCATATTTTTTAAAAATTTTAATAAGTTTTAGTATTTTTCCTTGGCATGGTAATCAACCTATTACTTTATTCTAATAATCTAATTTTAGTAAAAATAAAAAATAAAATATAAATAATAATTAATCTATTAAAATAAATATATTTCTGAAAACTACACTTATAGATCTACAAAAGGGTATTTTTTATATTTTAAAAAAAATGTTATTTACATTAGCAGGAGTTATTGAAACTTCAAGTTCTTCAAGTAATTTTATTCTTTTGGTAAATTGGACTCAAAGTGGCACTCCATATATTTTTAGCCAACAATTTTACTTGAAAAAGTTGTGGAAGTATCTAACTTAGCTAGAATGAATCTTACTAGATCTTATGTTCGACCAAAATTGATTTTTAGTTAGAAATACTTAAATTTAGTTGTGTTGATAAGTTGGTTGAAAGTGTGACATTTTGATTAGTTTTACCCCTTTTTGTGATATTCTGATTAGTTTTATTATGATTTTAAAAAAAATTATTGTAAATAAGTTTTTATAATAAAACATAAGGTTGATTAGAAATTAAAAAATATTAAACATAGTTAATTTTTTTAAAAAATATATGGTTTGATAAGAGAATCATCTCCAAAAGGGTGTTTTTTATTTAAAAATAAATAAGAAAATATTCAAAAGTTTATGTCCCATGAAAATTATAGTGTTCTAGTGAAGTTTTATTAAAAATATTATTACAAGAAAAAAATCATCAAATTCTTTCTATGTATTAGATATTAGAGTCAGCTATTCAAGGTAAAAATAAAAACAAAAAATTTTCTCCCTTTTTAAGTCCTATCAACATCACTCTTCCTAAAAAATTGAATAATTTAAATTTTACTCCTAACTTTATTAATAAATATATCAAGCCAACTTTTTAAAAAATTACAGGCATAAACTTCATCAATATTCCTACATTTCATTGGCTTATATCATTTTATAATTCATAGCATAAAGTTCACTTTTATGTGGTTGAAGTTAAAAATTTGTATTTTCATTGGTTATTTCCTTTATAAAACTATGACATAGGTTTGTACTTTTACCTAGAAAATTTACTAGTATAAATAATTCCTAGATCTAACATTTTGTTTACTATTTTTTTTTTCCTTTTATTTATAAAAGATAGTTGTAATATAAAATATTAGAAGACAAAATCCTAGTATTAATTCAATAGAATGATCATGGTCTTTACTTGGAGGTAGACCCTTGGGTTCTTTAAGAAAATGTTACTAGTTTTGAATGATCTCTTGAATAGTGGATTTTGAGTTTTCATATCTTGTGCTTGTACAAAATACATTTTTGTCATTATACCATAAGAACCTTTCTTAAATATACTTTTCATCCCATGGGAGCTAAGAATTTTACTTGGTAGTGGTTTTACTCTTATAAGTTTTTACTTTTATCTATGAAAACTAAAAAGTTCATAAATAATTTTAAAAAAATGAATGACACTATTCTCAACTATTTAAGTCATTGTGCACTTAGAACTACATATTATCTTCCCATTGGAATAGAAAATATTTGTTAATCTATATGATAATCTCCCACTGGAATTTTTATATGATGGAATTTTCCACCATAAGAGAGTTGTATCATGACTTGGAAGTTAGAGACTAGATCCACATAAAAATTGTGCTCATTAGCCAACTTTCTATTAATAAATTTTTATGTACCACCATTATCAAACAACATTTTCAACTTTATCCCTCTTATATAATTAAATACTTTAAGCTTTTTTGGTGTGCTTGCTCCATTCAATTTGTGGAAGGAGATAATAACATTTTCTTCTTCCTCTATATTTGCATGCTTTAGTTACATATTCAATTGTTCTATAGCTACTTCTTTCTCTTCAACTTTATCCCCAATAATCGATAGTCTCTTATCATTATTGCCATATTTGTACGCTTAGAACATTTCCTATCTGAGTGCCAACACAAACCTTTTTCTCTTTTCTTTGCATCTTGTTGAGGAGAGAGTTTAGTTTTTTTTTTGGGTAAAATAACATAGATAACTTTTTGATAATAGAATAAATGACTTTTCTATCTTTTCATACTATGGTTTAGCCTTCTATTGATCTTTCTGTGGTAAGGCTTCATTAGTTGATGTGTAATACCTAACGTATAGCTTTTTTAATTGTATAAAGCTCCAACAAACAAACATCATTTTCAATTGAGCCATTAAGTCTATTGATGTAGTGTTGTAGCCTTTGATAAAGTATCACATCTTGAGTCCAAATTGACAATCCTATATTCCTAGCATTATATTTAGCTACAATTTACCCTATTTTTCTAAAATTTATTAGTTGGGTAAAATAACTCTCCTTCCATGGTTGTTTATAATGGGCTACTAAGTCATTCATAAATTCTTTTCAACTAAGTAATTTTCCTTATTCTTCACTTATCATCCATTGACACAAATGATAATGTTGAAATTCTAAATGTAGGGAAGTTATGCCAACCTTTAGATTATTAGATATACCATAAATCTTAACACGTTGATTAATGAGATTTATCCATAATGTTACATATGTACCATCAAACTTATAGATATTTATTTTAGGTAGGTTTAAATTTAAACGTAAAAATATTGTCCTATCCTTTGATTTTATCTCTTAGGGTTGTACCCACCTTGGTAGCTTTTTTCATCCTTTAATTCTAATAATATATTTTTAAACCTATCTAACTCTCATTTAAATATATTGTAAATGGGTCAAAATAGTGCTTTCTTAATAAAATGTACCATGTTTTCGCAATTTAAAAGAATTATACCCTCAATTTTATGTGGTGGACAATAAATAGGGTTGTTGGATTTAATATTCTTAGAAAATTCCTCTATTCTTAAAGTTGACATGGATTCCAACATGTTTTTATTTTAAAATATAAATTATTTTTTACTAGCAAGAGTTGTAGCAATCAAATTTTAGAATATGGGATATGATAAATTTTGATATTTATGTTTTGACTAAAATTTTACTACTAAACTAAATAATTTAAGTTATGTTTAACAATAAATTACAAAGAACTAAGCCCACCTAATTTTTAAATAAACTTTTTAAATATATAATCCTAAGAAAAAAATAAAAAATAGTGATATATAAAATCGATTAATGAAAAATATAAAGTTCTAACAAGTTGCACGAAACTTACTAGAAAACTTTGAATATTCACCTAAGCTTTTATATGATGTATAATTATAAACCCAAAAAAAAAGTTGAAAGTTTGTAATGGTATGTAAGTGAAGTTATGATGGGAAAAAAAAATATTCACCTAAATTATAGTTTTGATATTAATTTTTATGATATGTTTTGGAAATAACTGTTAAAAAATAAAAATTTAAAAATAGTAACCATTTGAAAGGATGACTTTCAATAATCAAATAATAATATATGAATTCAGTAAATTGAATTATGATCATTTGAAAGAGACTTATTCTTTGTATTTATAAGTTTAATTATATAAAGAAACATCCACTCTTTTTAATTAAAAGAGATTAATATATTAACTAAAATTAATATTAAAATTAATTATTCCACAAATACTTCACCTTATTATATTTATGCACTTTGTAGATTGCAGATTTGACCCCTTTAGTTCAAACTTTCACATTCAAATTCCAACTTTCCTACCTCATTTCACTAGCCACTAGATAATGACCAAGAACATGTTTATCCAACCCCTTACCATGACATCCTATTAAAGATATACATTCTACTCATTGTCACATCCTAGGATCAAGAAAGTAAGTTTATAATATTCATACACATTTCAAATTGGAGCATGAAAAAGAGCATAGGATCTACTTTATAAAAACCTCTATTACCTTGTATCATGCTGGATTCATTTACAAATTTAACACATTTATAGAACACTAAAGGAACAAATTTGTATTTTTTATCCATGATCTACCAAGAAATAGCCCCTCTCATGTGAAGAATGATACATCACATGGCCTTAATCAATTTATTTTTAGTCATTTTCAATGAAATTCAAAAGTACATATGTTATAAATAAACATACAATACTTATGAAAACTATTGTGAATGAAGTGCATCTAAGGCTTCTATGGATTCATATAGGATAATAGTAATTTTTTATGGGATTTGATTATCAAAAAGAATTATGAATAGTGCAAAATGTGAGGAAGAAGAAGAATAATCTCTATAAACCATACCCACAAGAGCATTTGTTTGACAATGTGATGAGAATCAATATGATATTCTTCAATAATATCTCTATCAACATATGTATGAGCTATAGAAATAAATATTCATGTGAATTAGTTGCATTAATGTTATTAAAATGACTTGGAATTAAATCTAGATGCACTTCTTCAATTTTCATTTTTAGTCCAATAACCAAATGAGTGCACCCCCATTGGTAAGAATCTCTATATTAACTAAGTTATTATTGCTTGTGTAAAGAGGATTATTACCTAACTAGTTTCACTATTAGGTCCCTTTTACACCTTGTCACTTAACTTTACCTAGGCTACATATAGGATACCTATCACTTTATGTCTCGTATCACAATATTAAGACACTTTTCATAATATTATGATATCTTATGTCTCACGTTGGAATATATAACCAAGGGTTCTCCTTTATAGTTCATTTTTATCATCATCAAGTATATTTGAATTCTTTTATAACAATAAAATTCATTCTCATCATATTGATCTTCTCATTTCATTGGTTGTTACATTAAGCCTCTAGATATTGGGTGGCTATGTCCATAGCCAACTCTTACATACTATCAGAGAAAGTTGAGTTCCTTTGGTTAGCTTTTTTGAAAGATATTGAGTGCATGTCTTGGTAGATATTGAAAATTTTGGTATATTCTTCTCTTGCATCAAATGATGACTTAGAGTCTAATTCAAAAAACTTGATAGAAATACCAAATTTTGAGATAGTCCTCTTTGTGGATTTTTATTGAAGGTTCATTTTAGAGTTTTTGGTGTAGATTTGATATCACCATTGAATTAAAAAATTTTGAGAAATTATTTTTTTCTTTTATTTCATCAAAATCAGATATCTAATGGTATATCTATGAGGGTTTGAAGTTGGGAGGTGGTTGTCAAATCCATAAGGTAGCTACAATTTTGGAGTATTTTGGGTTAAACCTGACCATTCCATCACATCCAAGAGGCCCAAAAACCCTAAGATCAACTACCATTTTATCAAATTGGGATCACCTTGCCCTAATCCATCTAGAAAAAAATTCTACCTAAAGTCTTATAGATTCCTTTGCTAAGAATATTTTTCAACCTTTGTCTATATCATGATCTATAGGTTCCTACACCAATACAGTATGGTTTATTCTATAATCTAGTAAAACAGTGATAATAAATTCTATTTTTTCAATTCATAATTTAAAAAATACTATATATATATATAATACTCTATGCACCAGGTACACAATGTACCTTATATGTGTCATAGTATACCTGCCTACATCAATAGACTTGGTAGGGTACTACCAGCCCAAGAGGGTGCCACATGGTGCCTCTCCATGCACCCAAAATGGCATCAAATGGCTTGGACCATAGGTAACTAAAATCCTAGAAAACAATTGACCAATAAAAAATCTTTACGGTGCTTTAAATTTTTTGATGAAAGTGTAGTGTAGAAAAGTGTACACCTTTACATTTTCACACTATGTTTTCATCACCTTAATTAATTGGACTTAATGAAGCTTTTAATTACCTAAATTATGTATTCCAAAACCATTTTATTCTCATTTTTTGACAGGGGAACTAATATTAAATAATTTCCAACATTAACTTAAACACCTTGGAAATTGTGTGTCCTAGATTTAGCTCCCAAGATTTGTTTTCCAAACAGAAAATGGGTCCTCCTTAAGTGCCAAGACCTAAATTATAATATGATTTTGGTGTATTTTTAATGATTCAAATTCAAGTTTCAAATGTTGGCTTGTAGAATCTATTTTTTGGGAAATTAGATAAACACCTATAAATACATAATTATTTTATTAATAAAAATCTAAGAATTTAGAGTAAATTTTCAAAAGAGAAAATATTACTTTCAAGAGCATTGAAGAGTATATTTATCAATCATCTACAATAGCAATCAAGATCATATAATCATGTAAAATATTATGCATCTCCATGTCATGTTTTGGAGCTAACATTGTGATGTAAGTTTCAAGCATTCAAGCATCAAATCAAGCAATCTTTCAAGAAAATTCAAGGAATATCCAATCCTTAGAGTGATGTGTTAGAATTTAATCCTCTAAGCATAGCCATCAAGGGTTTGGTGAGTTGTGAGAAAGCTTTCTTCATTCATTAATTCTTTCAATTTATTAGCATTTCATCATTAAGGTTTAATTACCAAACCAGGGTCTGACCAAGGCAAGCCCTTATTCACCCAAAAACAAACATTTTTGCTTCTCTCTTTTTATTTGTAGAGTTATAGGTGAAGAAGGATTAGAATTTGATGAAAGGATCATTTTTTCAAAGTTGCATTTATTGTCAACATTATTGTCAAAACATGAAAAAATTAGATCCTGAATTTATTTCTAGCTTTTTGGAACTAAAACCTAGGGAAAGAAGAACTCAAATATTTTACTAGAGGACCCCCGAAGTTTAAAAAAATACCTTTTACAAAGACTCATTCTCCCCTGGGTGAATTAGTCCTACAGGTTTTTAAACCCATTTTTTGGGTAAGTTTACCATTATTTACACTTCCTAGATCTATCTACAAACTTTGGTTTTTGTTTTTATTATTATAGAAATTGACATCTCAAGTGCTAGTTCATACAATTTGGTTTCTTAATGCATTTAGAACTATCTCCCAAAAGTACAAATCAATCATTTCTATCATAAGAAAATAGTAGACCTTCCTAATAGGGTTGACTCATCTCAAGGTTGAAATTCAATCCTATTGTTGGGAGATCTCTTTTTGTAATGAAATTTTAGAGAAAGGAACCTAGATCTCATTGTCCTAAAAAGAAAGGGACATAGGAAACCTTTTTATTTGTTTCATTTTGGTGAACCTAACATGTTAAATGTTGATGCCAAAAATTGGCAAGGTAACAACCCTTTGTGGGAAACTCAGTTTATGGGGGACCTATTGCACTAAACTAAGTAACCTCTGAATTTTTAAAGAAGTCGACTTCTTCTATATTTGGTTTTTTGGAATGGGAAAATGAAGGAGATATAAAAATAAAGGACCTAGCTAGGGCTATGTGCCAAAATTTAGATAAAATGCATGATAAATCTATCTTTTGCATATGATTTAAGGGCCCGCTCAACAATCCTTTATGTCCTAAGAATGACAAAAAATAAAGATTGAATTATGAACAACACATTCAATGACATAAAATAATTTTCGCACCTATTTACTAAAAAGAGGAGTCAAAAGACATGATCTAAACCAACAAATTTGCATTAAATTATAGAAGTTTTGTGAATGGACCATTCAAACAAAAATGGCATAGTATAAAGTTTATTAGATAGCATAAGAGAATAGAGAGGTCAAATAATGACACAGTTTGTGAGTTCTTGCAATAATATTAACAATAAAAAGGACTGATGTCTATCTAAAATCCTATAATTCTTAAAACCACAAAATTTGGAATAGGTAATTTTAGAACCTTGGAGCCTTTGAACTTGAAACCCCTCCTTAGAAACAAAGAGCATAATATATAGAGAGCACTCCCACCACGTGGGTATAGTAACTGAAAGATTCAAAATCCTAAGCAATGAAGTAGTAGCCATGATTCCCTTGGCCATTGCAATAGAAAAATATTCAGGCCATAGAATTTGGTCACTACCCATCTAGGTGCATACCCTACAAATGATTGCAATGGTTTCGGTAAAGTCCTGAGTAGACAAGTGTCACCACCTAGAATTCATAGTTAGAACACATGGCAAGATATTGTACCCCATAGCTCACCTCATCCATCATGTTGAAGAAGAATTCATAAGGACATAGATGGCAGCATGGCACAACCCATAGCTCATTATCCTCCCCTTCATTTAAATCTTGGGCTAGGATGACACGTAGCAACAATGTTTGTTATAGACACCACTTTTGGGGCTTGCCAAATCTTCATACGAATGAGCACTATGTAGCACATGTTCGGGGAATAACAAGGGAGTGGAGGGGAGGAGTTAGAAATAGCCTGCGGTGAAGACATGTGGGAGAATAGTGGGAGATGGTAGAAGAGAAAAGGAGAGAATTCCTTTAGAGAGCACTAAGCGGACACGTGGTTGAGGCTAGTGGTCATTTATCAAAAGAGGCTAAAGATGTTCATTCGAGGTATGGGTAGGTACTTAGCAAAAACCAAAACTTGAAGGGAGCTTGGTGAATTTTATATTCATAGATTTTGGCAACTATCAGGGGTGTTTTGCTTGACGAACAAGGAACCCAAACTTTTCTCTAGTGTGTAAACCAGAGCGCCATCCAAAAGATGATGGATTCAAAGTTTAGAAATGGTTGCCTAAAAGGGTAGTCAGTCATCCTCGAATGGTTTTGATATATCATGTAGATTATCTTGCACTCCACTCAAGTCAAGCAATTATTTATAAGGAAGCACCTTAGGAAAATTCACCCCTAACTCATAATGGAAAAGTAGCTACACAACTAGATAAATGAGTTCTTCAATGTCTTCTATAGTAGGAGGCTAGCTAAAATTCTAGAAGATGGTGGAGTCCTTCTCCTCAATCTTCCCTACAATTTTCTCAACTATGGAAATTGATTCATCTTCAAGAAATAGGGACGACATTCCCATATCAGTTAGCTGGAAGAAATTTTTCTGCATGCTATCCATAGTCTAGTTCAAAGTAGCCACACAAGCATTAGTATGTAGGATGGCCAAGTGGCAGTTGATGAATTTATTTTCCATCTTGGCAGCCTCATTCTAATCCTCAATCCCTGCCTTCGCTAAAATTTCATCAAGGACCATGTACAACTTATTTAGAAAATCCTTTGCTTTAGGGACCCTTTCTGTGATGAATTGTGGAAAATGCTTAATGGCTCTATGAACCTCTAGGCTCAAGCTTGTTGCCTTTGACATATATCGGAGTGTTTAGTGTAGTGTCAGGGAGAAGACCTTAACCTTTTCCTAGTATGAAATTTATAACTACTAAGCTATTGGAATGAGGTATGGATACACAATAGAGGCCTAAGGAGCACTCTTTAGAAGAGAAATCTATGTATCCTTTGAGCTAACATCCTCTGTTAATTATGCAATTCTCTTTTTCTCGGATGCAATTTGCTCTCTGATGTTACTTAGCTCCTTAAACTAGTTTTCCTTGGCCTGAGTGTGGTTTCCCAACTCTATGTCAAGACATGAATTCATCTCTTGAGCTCCTTCTCTAATTGGGCCTTTTGGCCCTCAAAGTCCACCTTATTCTTTTCTAATTTTTTATCATGTTGAGCCCACTAAGATACAATCTCTTCATCTTTTTGTTGTAAATTCTGCTCCATTAGGGCTAATTAGTTTAGAAGGTCATGGTACTCTTTTCTCAATACATTGACTAGGGCGAGGTTGATAGATTGGAGCTTTGCAAGCTCCTCCCAAATTTTTTTTGGTTCTATCTCTTCTACTTACATTTTTTATGACAAACGTGCAAGCTTTGCTTCCAATCATTTCTCCTTTGTCTCTAGGAAAATGACTCTTTCCTTTACAAGCTTTAGTTGCTCCTCCTTTTTCTTCAACTAATAGCTAGAGTGGAGGAAATTAGTCATTACCATGTGTTGTGTTTCTTGCATGAGTTCTACCTTGTCCTGCAACTAGGCTATGGTAAGATCAAGCCCCATGCCCCTTGTGGTTTGACAACATTTAGGTACATGGTAATGAAATTCAACATTTGGTGCACTTCCTTGTAAACTATAGACACCTTAGACTCTGCCTCCTTTTTTCATCCTTTGCTTTTCACTTTTGGATCTTGAGGGATAGCACTTCCTTCATAACATCACCCTATGCTATGAATTGTCTTGGAAATTGAACAAGCTTGCATGTAATAGGTACACCATGAGGTAGGGAAAAAGGGAATATAAGTGTGGCAGGCCCTTACATTTTCTTTTGTGGGAGATTGATAGTTTTTGGGGAGAAAAAGGGAACCTGTCAAAGTTTGGTTTGTGAACCAACAAAAGGGATTATTAGTTGTTGTGGTGATAGGGTAGTCATAGTAGAGTCCATTTGTTCAGCATACTAGGTTAGACCTGAGGTAGCAGTAGCAATAAGGGTACTAATGGTGGTTGAGCCCTTAGAAAGAGAGACGAGGAGAGCTTGGGAAGCAATGGTTGATGTTACAATTTGCAGAGGCATTAAGATAGATGACCATGTATGAGAAAATTGGGAGAAACCTCCTGCAAAAATTGTGGTAGAGGAAAAGAAAGAAGGGTCAACAGCTGCAGTGAGGGGCACCATGAAAATAGTAGAAGATATGAAAAATTGATAAATAATAAGAAGAGTGAACATTACTTGCACACTAGATGGTGGTAGTTCTTTTCTTATTGTTGGCTCCTTACTTACTTTGAACTCTTGGCTTGTTGTGAGCACCTAGCTTATAGCAGGTTCTTGCAAACCCTCGCCCATAATAGCTTATGTGCAATGTCACTTAGCATGAGGAGTATCCTCTACCTCTAGAATCTCTAGTTGTTGTTGTTGGGACCCTCTTGTTTCCTTCGAATTGTAGGTGAGTGTCCATGAGGCTCTTGATATATTCAATCACACATTTTAAGCGACATAGGTAGCTTGCCTAGTGAAATTTTTTTTGCTAAGTAGAGGAGGTGGATGTCGTGGATTCCTTCTCCACCTACTATTCTTCTCCATTAGATTCATCACCTTTGCTAGCACTTGAGTTAGAAGTAGGGTGCTCATCATCCCATAGCTTCTCAAGATGTTCATCATCCGACATGCTTTCATACGGTGCATCAAGTTGTTTTGTCTCCTAGAGATACACGTAGAAGGCTCTAATATTTTTTATACTCCAGTCTTGTTCTCTTCTTAGCTCATTGAACATGGTGGCTTCCATTTTGCAGTCCTCCTTATAATCTTCCGCAATGAAATAGCACTTATTCCATGGCGGTATGTTGTCCTCTTTTGGGATGTGAATTAGGTTGACCAATAATTCATCCTCATCTTCTAGTGGGTTGTGCCTCTTTTCCCAGTATGATCGAGGACTATGAGTTACTCTGATATGATCATGTGGTAAATAATTGAAAGGGTTGTAACTCCATTTGTCACAAATTAGTACCAACCCTAGATGAACCAGCTTGTCCTACAATAGTGGGTGTGTCTGCCTCTTTGTCATGGTCACTATTTTGAAGCTTTTTGGGTACATGAAGAATCCCTTCTTCTTGGGTTTTCCACTATAAAAGGTAACATCAATAACACACACCAACTGGAAGATTTCAAGGGCTAGAACCTAATATGTAACACATGTCAGAAGGTGGATTGGTTCCTTGGTGAAGCCTAACATCCAAATGAATGTAAAATCGACTCTAAAAAACCAATCACATTTGGGAATGAAATTTTGCATATACCCCATTTGCATCTTCGTGAGCCAGTTAATACCATCCTCTCCTTGCAAATCTTGTAGAATTGGAGTTAGGAAATAATTCAAAAATGCATAATAGTCAAAGGTGGAAGAGAGGAGAGGAGTCTAGACAAAAATAGGCTTCTTTTTTTCTTTTCATCAAATTTAGATAACTCCACATACTTACCAAAGAAATCAGGATTATGGTGTAAAAACATATGGGCGAGATAGGAAGGAAACCTAAAATTCTATTTAGCTTGGTACTTCTTAATTTTTGCTATCATCTCCTTTGAGAGGTAATCCACAAAATCACAAGAGAAGTAAGATTGTTTCCTATGGAACTAGAAACTTAGGCCCAATTGAAAAGCGTGAACCTGCTTGTCGCAAATAAAAGCCATCATTGAAAAGGAATCTTGCAAGTCCACCTCGAAAGTACCATGTTGCACTAGAATCTTTGGTGGCTTTCGTTGGTCAACCTCAGTCCTTTTGGTTTCTTTGTTATAAAAATCCAGAGCCTTATCTCTTGTGCTCCATATATTTTCCCATTTTGTAGGAGTGAATGCCTCTATTTTCATCATTCTTAGTGTCATATCAAGAATACACAACATATTCTAGATGGTTGCTAGGTTGATATTAACCGTCAGAGTCTAACCCTCAATATTGTTGGTGCTGGGGTTGAAATGTTCAACGACCACATCAACAAATTCTAGGAAAAAATGGACAAATGGGATCTTATATTTGGGATGATACTTCCTTGAATACAAGGACAAATATCGAGTTAAAAATGACATGTGCTCACATTTTGTTTCCTCCATGCTTGAAATTGGAGTCCCTAAGCCACTGATTCTGCATCTAGTCAAGGAAAATTTTCCCAAGAAGTACCTAAACAGCCTTGGGCAGGTGGTAGCAAATGTTGCATATGGTGGAGGCATTCTAACAGCGAGTGACCTTAGGAGGTTCATTGAAGAGGACGTTGTTGTACCATGGTTTCCATTCCTAAGTGGCTTGCACCTCCATTCACAAGCTAAGCACCACGAGAGGGTCACTTGCTCCTACCATCTCTTTCGCATTTACAACTTGGTGTTGTTTTATGACATTGACTGGTACATGGACTTGAGGAACCTGGTGTTCACTCCACCACTAGCCATTGCTCCTCTAGATAATGTTGCTTCTATTGATGAAAATATGTTGATGCTGCAGTTGATGCAACCATTGCTATTTCCAATGCTATGGACTAAAAACATCCATGTTTTTTCTCTTTTTCTTTTTTAAAAACAACTCGTATCAATTAGTTAGTTTTTACATATATGCCTAAAAAAGGCTTCTCATAGAATATATGAAGGAAGTAAAATATACCGATACACTTTTGAAGCATGGTCCTTGAGCTATTTTGACAATGTAAATATTAAAGCATATATATATAAAATATAACTTTATATAATCATTTTATTATTTGCTTCTGGATTCTACAACATGGGTTACTTTTTTTTTTCATCATATAAGTATGAATTCAATTTTGCATGTGGGTGTTTGATATATATATATAGAATACATAAAAAGAGATCAGCCAATGAAACAAAATGGAAAGAAAAGGAAAATCACTATAAACATATTTACATTGGTAGGATATGGAAGCTTTAATTAAACATTTTAAGGTGAATTCCATTGATTGGAATACCGAGCACTTCTTTTTCCATGGTTTCTAACTCAAATGCATTATGCTCTTTGCATTGAATTATTTTGAATGGGTCTTCCCAAAGGCTATCAAACTTCTCGTGTTGACTCGTCTTCACAACCCTCTCATTAAACTTCAACACTATGTTTCCACACTTTAGACCTTGGTCAGACACTTTTTTGTCAAACCATCATTTAACCACTTGTTGGCAGTTAGACATGGATATTAGGGATTTTTCCCTTCTCTCTTGTACTTCTAGTAGTTTAGCTAGCCACACCTCCATTATGTCTTTTTGTTCCACCTCAAGACATTTAAATAATTACAATGCTAGAATCTCCATGGAGATAGGTAATAGCGCCTCTTTACCATATACTAGCTCATACAGTGAAGTCTTGAGGACTTGCTTAGGAGTTATGTGGTATACCTAGAGCATTGCTCAATGGTTTTTATGCCATTCCCTTTGGTATTCTGACCTGATCCTTTTGAGAAGTCAAACTAGATTCTTGTTTTTCAATAGTCATTCCCCTATGGGTAGTAATTCAATGATGTTCTAAGGAATATGGCATGCATACGTGTGAATTGACTTACCTTAGAGCTTAGTAAAGATTTGTCATTATCGAAGATGATTGTTTTGGGCAGGACGAATCTCATCACTAGTTCTTCTAGGAAGTCCACTATCTCTACCTCGGTTGCATTGTTCAGTGGCACAACTTTGGTCCACCTTGTGAATTAGTCTGTGGCCATCAAAATCAACTTGTGTCCTATGCTAGAGGCCGGTTTAATAATTCTAATGAATTCAAGGCCCCATTGATCCAATGGCTCATCAACCACTATCAGATTGAGAGACATTACAAAATTATTTCTTCTTCATGTGAAAAATTGAAATTCTTTCCAAGATTTAACCAAGGAATAGGAGCCATTGACTAGTTTCAGCTAGAAGTACCCTACACACATGATCTTGATGGCAGTGGTCTTAGTGGATAAATTTCCACTTGCAGGACTATTGTGGAAGGTTTTGAGGATCTTCTTTTCTTGCTCTATGGTAACAAACTATAATAAAACATCGTTAAAATTTCTTTTGATCAAGATCCCTTCAATGAACGCATATCCACTGTTCTGTAGCCAATAGAATCTCCTCTTCTAAGAAGGAAGGCCCGATAAATATTTTCCTGTATGCATGAACCTTACTCTTTTTTCCAGTCAAAAACCTTCAAAATGTGACTCATTCGTTAGCACTAGCTCTGGTTGCTCTTCTTTGGTGGCCATTTCTTCATCGTACACAAGATATTTGCACAATCCTCTTCCTTGAATGATCTTTGTAGGTTTGACCTCAATGTCATATTCGATGGTCTTGATGATCCAGTTGTCCCTTTTCTCAATAATTTCTCCCTCCATGATATATTCGCACACACAGGAATGTGTGACATAGACAATCACCTTATTGCAAGAGATTAGGTGTCGAAACTTCTTGAGTCCCTTTACTATTGCAAATGCTTACCTCTCTAAAAATTTGTAATTTGTCTCATATTCCTTCAAGGTCTGGGAGTGGAATGCTATTAGATGTTCTCCCTTACCCTCATCATCTTTCTAAGTTAAGACAGTAGCAATGCTTGACTTGCTACTAAATACATACATTATGCAGTCCTTTGACAAGTCTGGATTGACCATAACAAGAGTAGAGGAAATATAATCCTTGAATTTCTCAAAGGATTCTCTAGCTTCATTTGTTCATTTAAATGTTTGATCCTTTCTCAGCATCAAGGTAATTAGCCTAATTATTCCTACAAAATAAGAAATAAAATTGCTAGAAAAATTTACCTTTCCCAAGAAGGACTGGATGCCTTTCTTGTTGACCAGAAGGGGAAGCTCTTTGATTTCTTTCACCTGCTTGGGATTAATTGAAATTCCTTCTTTGGAAACTATGTTCCCCAATAGCTTTCTTTGTGATACTCTGAAGACACATTTTTTTGGGTTTAGGGATATCCTAAACTTTTGACATTTCTTAAAAACCATCTCAAGCTGATCAAAATGGTCATACTTGGACTTGGAGAATTCCATCAAATAATATATATAGGTTAGGGTAATTTTGTTGATTAGTTCACTAAAAGTGATATCCATTTGTCATTGGAAGGTGGATGCAACATTTGAGAGGTTGAATGACATCTTAGCATATGTAAATGTTCTCCACTTAGTAGTGAACATTGTTTTGTGTTGAACCTCCTCTTTGACCTAGATCTGATTGTAACTAGAGAATTCATGTAATAGGAAAACATCTTCGACCCTGCCGCCATTTGTAGGATTGACTCCATTGATCCTATATAGGTTATGGGATGCTCTGTTTAGGTCCCGAAGGTCTACACACAGATAGATATCTCCATTCTTCTTTCCGACCAAGACCAAATTGGATACCCATGTGCTATGCTTAATTGAGAAGATAATTCATGACTAGATTAGCTTTCATAATTCTTACGCCATTAGCATTTCAATCTTGGGGTTGACTTGCCTCTATTTTTGGTAGAATGGCTTTGTGCCTTCTGCCAACTCTATTTTATGTTGGATGATATCAAGATCATATCCCCTAAGGTCATCATATGACTAGGCCACCACTCCATATTTTTTGAAAAATTTGATGAGAATTTCTTTATCATGATGTGGGACATCCTTCACAACTTTGATTTTTCTCCCATCTTTGACCTAAAGGTCAACATAGTCCCCTGTATCTATTACAAACTTCCTCTTGTCATTTCTTGTATCATCACAATTGAAAATATTTTCAAGAGTGACCAATCCCTTAGGAAGCTTGTTCAATTTTAGTTGAATGATTTTTCCTTCATAAGCTTCGGCAATCTTCAGTTGGAGCTAGCTGGAAAATTCTCTCAAGGGTATGTGCAGGATCATCATGGAAAACATAGGCCCTTAAGTGGCAAAAAAAATAGAAAAATAAAAGTTAGGAAACTTGATGTAAAAATTTGAATAAGTTATCTATATCATTTAAAAAATATGTAAGAATAGAATTTGCAACAAATTAAATGTAGCTTCTAAAGTACTAGGTATGTTTTAAAAAAAAAGAAATCTATTTGGTGAAAATTTGAAATTTCAATGCAGTAGTAATTAAATTTTAGGGAAAAAATAAGAAGTAGGCGTCTGTCTAACCACCATAACCACAATAAAATGATAATATTGTATGTGAAGCATAGAATATGATGCATGTTTTGGATTCAAAAAATGTGACACTCTTTGAAAGCTATAGATGATTTTCAATCAGTCTATCAATCAGGACATTAGTCACAATTTGAATAGAAAATGAATGATAATTACTTATTAAATTCAAAGTAAAGCATAATTTATATTGGTGGAAATATGAGAATTTCCTTTAAAAACCCTTTTCGTTTCATCAATTTTGGGTTTAAAAAATGTCATCATCCACATACCCATCATATTGCCACCATTTGGCCCATCATGATCCTACACATACGCTCGACTGGTACATGAATGAGGCAATGTGTTCATCACTTTCAAACACTTGCCAGCTTTGATCATTGTCTGGAATCACCGATTAGACTATCACTCATACAGAGTGTTTTTTGTGAATGAGGTCGAAGGTGGGATCAAAGTAGGATCTAATTGCTGCCATGTGACCTGCATATGCATTTTGTTCTCTGGGTATGATTTGAATGTTGAAGGCTTCAAAACCCTCAATCAGGTCCCAAACTCAATGTCTATAGGATCACATTTGTACATTCTTGGCTAAAAAATTCTATGGACTTGATCGATCACTAGTTAAAAATCTCTGAACACCATTAACTTCTTAATGCCCATTCATTCTACAAGGCTAAGACCTTGCACTAGGGTATGTGTAGGATCATGATGGGCCAAAAAGTGGCAATGAGGAAAAATTACATCTTTCATCAACCCAAAAACGTGAAATTCCGAGTTGAATTTTTGGTGGGTTGGGTGTCAGTACACACCTCCAATGCAATTACCAAACCTAGATTTCCAAATCAGATATCCGATTTGAAAAAATTATATATAAAAAAATTTTGGGTTGTCAAAATCATTTCATAGTCACAAACATTGTGTGGGTGCACACTTAGGAGGTTCTTTATGCAACGGATATTTGATTTCACCAATATCCAATTTGAAAGGGTTAGACTTTAGATTTTTCTTTGCTTTGATTGAATTTTGAATGAGATTTGTATAATTTCAATTAGGTTTTTATGAATTTTTTTTCAAAATAGGGTTTTTGATTGAATTTTTATGAAAAAATTGAGTTTAGAATGGATTTTGATTAAAAATTATTTTTTTTATAGATTTTGATTTAAAAATAGTGTTGTTTATGTATTTGTATTAAAAATTAGAGAATTTTATAGATTTTTGTTAAAAAGTAGGGGATTTTCTGGATTTTTTTAAAAACTAGGGTATTTTTATAATATTTTTATTTATATTGTCTAATTTTAATTAGATTAATTCATTTTTAACTTTAATCAGGCATTATGGCTGCTAAGAATGACAATGCACAAATTCCACCAGTTGAGAATGAAAATCCACCAGTGGAGAATCAAAATACAGGAATGCCAAACACTCCACCACCTTCGCAGCCATCAATTGAAGACTTAACTGGTGAAAAATTGGAGCAATTGAGGGGAATTTGTGATGTTTATAAGAAAATCCCTCAATTATCCCATATGTAAACCACATTGACAAAAATAATTACAAATGTAGAAACCCTCTGCACGCAACATTATGTCTTTCATTCATGGTGAGAAACCATGAGGGAATATTATGCATGCGGATTGTCTTATGATGATGTGAAAAATCTCCAAATAAGAAAAGCCCAAATATCCTCTTTATTTATTAGCACCCGCATTGGTTTTCCAGTTAATGTTAACAAACCAAAACTTTCTATAAAATGGTGCACGCATATGGCTATAGTAGATAACTTTTGGGATCATTGGTGTATGGTTTTTGATAAACCACCCAATAATAATCTTAATGTACCATTTTACTTTATTAAAAAATTATACGCTAAGTTTTGTTAGGGCATCATATCAATTACTTTGACATTAAACCCTTCTAGGGTGTTGGTGGAGGGATGCCCTAGGATAGGCTAGGGGTAGTTAGAGTAGTTAGGCACCCACATGTTCCCCTTCCTCCCCTTCCTCTGCCACCTCTAGTACAACATCTAGATATTACAGAGGATGCAACCACACAGACTATCTAGGCCATTCACTTTTTGAGTGGTCTTTTGGTTTCCCATGCTTCTTTAGTAGCTCAGACACATTTTGGTGATGTTGGCGATGGATCCAGTGTTTTTGCATCATCCTCCTTGGGTCCACATATTTGTGTGCCACATATTTTCAATATGTGCCACCAGATATGCTTGGGTCCTATTGTATAGCTCGTTGAGCATCCATTAGACACTTTTGATTATGACATCTAGGATGTGGAGATTATAGTAGATCATATGCAGCGGAGTGGAGCACACCCTATAGAGTCCTCTCCTACTAGAGAGCTGGACATTGGAATAGTTACACAAGTAACATTTAAAGTGTAAATTTATAACTTGCATTTTTTTTAAATGAATATTAATAAGAGATAGTATCAAGTACTAATATTTATTTACATAGTCTATTTAACAGTTAATGTCTGAGGAGGAGCTCACATGGGTGACTGATAGCACCCTTTGAGCCATTTCATTTGGCCTTGACACACACACATAGTATGTATTTTCACACTCACTCATTTACATTTTTTTAACTATATACTTGCTTGTCATTTGAATTGTCATTAATGAAATTATATATTAACTTATATGTTTATCTTATTCTATAATTGTAGGAAACACCTAGTGTGAGCGAGGTGTGGTGCTCTCCAGACTATGGAGGTACAATGTTAGATAAGGGGAAGGTAATTCAACTCAAATTTGATTGAATTAAGATCTATAAGATCTTTGATTGATTATGCATACATTGACATAGATTAGTAGTTTCATATGTACTTGTCATTTTTATGTACAAGTGGTTGTGAGCTATACATCATTGTTGAAAATTGTCACAACACCTAAAGGAGTAGGTATTCGAACACCTAAAGGAGGAGGTGTTGAAACACCTCAAGGAGGAGGTGTCGAAACACCTAAAGGAGATGAAGAAAAAGATCAACCTAAAGAGGTATGTGTTTATTTTATTTTGTGCTTGGTAAATATGTTCCTATTACTGACAATTGTATGCTAACTTGGATCAATTTTAAGTTTTTGTTCACATATATAGATTGACGTTACAAAATTTGGTTTGGTTGGTTCCTTGAGAGGGGTATATTCTAGGACTCCTGACCCTTCGAAGAGACATATATTTTAGGTAATCAAGATTTCAATTTTAGAGTTCAATTATAATTCAATGTATATTAATTTTTATGTTAATTATTCAATTTTAAATTATATAGTATAACTATTCTCAATTGTGGTTTGACTTTTTCTTATGTAGCTACCCTCAGAGCGAATGAGTGCTTCAAAGATGCTCCATTTTGATGATCCACCAGTACTTTAGGATGAGATAGACATTTTGGCATGTAAATTTTGAATAGATACCGAGATGGCATATGCCACATATTGTAAAAAAAAAAAATTGAGTTTGTGTTGACTCCATTTTTGTATATGGACATACACTCAATTATTGGATAATTTGATATATAGAAGTTTACAATCAAAATTTAATTTCCTCATCATGTGCATGATTAAACTCTTTGAAAATTTAATCAAGTGAGCAAGGGTTAAATATCAATGTACAATAGCATAAAAAGAATGGTTAAATATTATGTAGTTTATATTCATATTGCTGATTACATTGCATTGCACATCTATTAAACTCAAAGCATTACTTCACATTGCATAAGTAACAACTAGATGCTTATAGATGAAAAATTTTCAATAACAATATGTTTTTTACAAAGTCAACGTAAGGAGTTATGCAATTAAATGACATAACTAATAACTAGGAGCAGTTATCAATTGCATTAGGTTGTCATAGAATTCTATGAGACCGCATTTCTTTGAGGAAACCTGGCACAAAACTCACAAAAAATGAAAACAAAGCACTAAAACAAAAAAAAAAACCATAAAATTGAATGTCATTTAAAACATGCATGATAAATATTCATCATTGAAACTTGAATTATGGTAGCTTGATATATAGAGTCTATTGATGTTAGGGTTCAATTTGTATGATATTGAAACAATAATCCAACTGAGTAGAGTTATCAACATTCTTCAAAAATCATAAGAATTTTTTAGTACACTAGCCATTTTGATGTCTTCTTGCAGTCTCAAATGTTATTGTGTATCATTGTTACATTGGTCTTGAGAGTTTTAGCTTACTATAGGTCCACAATACAAAATATGGTTTACTTGTGCAGTGTAACAATGGCATAGGAATATTTTTCTTTGAAAGAACCAAAGAGTGATTGCACATTTGAAGTGTATAAACACATACCTTTTTGTAATATCAAGGATACTTTTTGAATCTTCCATGCATTGCTAATATAAAAGGAAAGGTCTTTTTCCTAATCTATTTTCAGCCATTCTTTTGACATTGTCAAAAAGAGAAAAACTTCCCTAATGATACAAAGGAATGGCCAAGCAGTTCTAACTCTCCACATGATAGAAGAGAGATGTTGGAGAGTACATCAATTCAGTGAGAATTGAAGTGTAATTTGTTTTAGTTTGTAGTACTCCTTTTTTTCTTTGCATATGTGTGATAAATTCTTAGTTCAATTATGTTGAACAATTTTTGAAAAAATAAAGTTGTGCCATGGCCTACATTCAATCCAACAAGCAAAAATGAAAGTTTAGGGCCTCTTGGAATGAAAATTCTTGTTTGCAAAACAAATGAATAAGAATGAGGTAGTTAAGGTGTTTGAAGCTATTTAGAGGTCACTTTTAGGGTGCAAGGCTTAAAACTTCATTTTAAATTCACTCAAACAAAATTTAAAGTGGTCTCAGGCCTACTTCCCCCTCATTCCACACGCTATACAACCATTTACTTGTTGTGTAGCAGTCGAACAATGGAGAAAACATGTAAAAATTATATATATATATATATGTATGTGTAGCCTAGAAGCATGAATTAGGATTAGAATATCACATAACATCATATAAACAAAAAAACAACCATAAAATTTAATGTCATTTAAAACATGCATGATAAATATTCATCGTTGAACTTTGAATTGTGGTAGCTTGATATACAAAGTCTATTGATGCTAGAGTTCAATTTGTATGATATTGAAAAAAGAAGAAAACTGAGTAGAATTATCAACATTCTTCAAAAATCATAAGAATTTTTTTAGTACACTAGCAATTTTGATGTCTTCTTGTAGTCTCAAACACTATTTTGTATCAATGTTACATTGGTATTGAGAGTGGTAGCTTAATATAGGTCCACAATACAAAATCTAGTTTACCTGTGCAGCGTAACAGTGGCATAGGAAGATTTTTCTTTAAAAGAAAAAATGAAAGCTTAGCCTCTTGCAATGAAAATTCTTGTTTGAAAAAAAAATGAATAGGAATGAGGTAGTTCAGGTGTTTGCAGTGAATTAGAGGTCCCTTTTAGGGTCTTCTTTTTCACGTGAAGTGTATCAACACATACTTTTTTGTAATATCAAGGATACTTTTTGAATCTTCCATGCATTGCTAATCTAAAAGGAAGAGTCTTTTTCCTAATCTGTATGCAGCCATGCTTTTGACATTGTCAAAAAGAGAAAAAATTCCTTAATGATGAAAAGGCATGGCCAAGCAATTCTAAGTCTCCACATTAGAGAAGAGAGATGTTGGGGAGTACATCAAGTTAGTGAGAACCAAAGTGTAATGTGTTTTATTTTGTAGTACTCCTTTGTTTCTCTGCATATGTGTGATAATTTCTTAGTTCAATGATGTTGAACATTTTTTTAAAAAAGAAAGTTGTGTCACGGTCTACTTTCAATCCAATAAATAAAAAATAAAGCTCAGCCTCTTCAAATGAAAATTCTTGTTTGCAAAACAAATGAATAAGAATGAGGTAGTTAAGGTGTTTGAAGTTATTTAGAGGTCACTTTTAGGGTGGAAGGCTTAAAATTCCATTTTAAATGCACTCAAACCATTGGAACATGGCTCATAGACCGACCTCTAGTCAAAATGTCTCTAAAATACACAAAACAGAATGAAATTACTTTAAACCAAGTTTGTGAAGAAGTTAACTCTGGTGCCCACTAGTTTCCCTGAAGAGTCCAAAGTGCTAAAAGGAAGCAATCTTTGAAGGGTTATTTTTCTGAGATAGTGATGCTTAAAGACTCTCCATTCAAGGCTATGAGATCGTGTTGAGACCATCTACAAAAACCTCTCTCGATTTTTTCTATCTCAAAGGCATTTTCTTGTGGTGATGACTTTTTAGTGGAGGGAAAAGTTGCCAGATGCAAGCAGTGTAAAGTTGCAAAGTGGTGCAACTTTCATTCCGCAACTCGTACGATCAAATAGAATATTCCAACACATCTGGATGGGTACATTTACGCTAGGGATGGTCCTCTTTTGCACCCAAATATTCTGAATCACTCCAAGCTACATTGGACTGGTGATTTTCCTTAAGAGTACAAATTGTAAAAAGGAAGCAATATTTGAAGGGCTATTACTTAGATACCATGAGGCTTACAGACTCTCTATTTGAGGCTATGGGATCATGTTGGGACCATCTACAAAAACCTCTCTCGGTTTTTTCTATCTTGAATGCGTTTACCTATGGTGATGACTTTTCAGTGGAGGGAAAAGTTGCTAGATGCAAGCAGTGTAAAGTTGTAAAGTGGTGCAACTTTCATTCCGCAGCTCATATGACCAAACAAGCTATTCCAATATGTCTGACTATGTATTTTTATGCTAGGGATGGCCCTCTTTTGCACCCACATATGCCGAATCACTCTGAGCTACATTGGACCAACAATTTCCCTTAGGAGTCCAAAGTGCTAAAAGGCAACAATATTTGAAGGGCTATTTCTTGGAAGCCGTGATTCTTATAGAATCTTCGTCTAAGGCTATGGGATCATGTTGGGACCATCTACAAAAACCTCTTAATTTTTACTATCGTGGAGGCATTTTCCTATGGTGATGACTTTTTAATGGAGGGAAAAGTTGCTAGATGCAAGCAGTGTAAAGTTGCAAAGTGGTGCAACTTTCATTCAACAACTTGTATGACCAAACAATTTATTCCAACATGTCTGGATGGGTGCATTTATGCTAGGTATGGTCCTCTTTCGCACCCAAATATGTTGAATCACTCCAAGCTACATTGGACCAATGATTTCCCTTAAGAGTCCAAAGTGCTAAAAGGCAACAATCTTTGAAGGGCTATTTCTCGAAGACCGTGAGGCTTACATAATGTCAGTTCAAGGCTATGGGATCATGTTGGGACTATATAAAAAAATTTCTCTTGGTTTTTTCTATCTCGGAAGCGTCTTCCTATGGTGATGAATTTTTAGTGGAGGCAGAAGTTGCCAAATGCAAGTAGTGTAAAGTTGCAAAGTGGTGCAAGTTTCATTCTACAACTCATACGACCAAACAGACTGTTCCAACACATCTGGATGGGTATGATTAGGAAAGGGATGGTCATCTTTTGCACCCAAATACGTCGAATCACTCTGAGCTACATTGGACCGATGATTTACCTTAAGAGTCCAAAGTGCTAAAAGGCAACAATCTTTGAAGGGCTATTTCTCGGATACCATGATGCTTATAGGCTATCCATCTGAGGCTATAGGATTTTTTTTAGACCATCTACAAAAACCTCTCTTGGTTTTTACTATCTTAATTTTTTTTTCTTGTGGTGATGACTTTTCAGTGGAGGGAAAGGTTGCCAGATGCAAGTAGTGTAAAGTTGCAAAGTGGTGCAACTTTCATTCAAAAATTCAGATGACCAAAAAAATTGTTCCATCACATCCAAATGGGTACTTTTACACTAGGTATGGTCCTCTTTTGCACCCAAATATTTTGAATCACTCTGAGTTACGTTGGACCAGCGATTTCCCTTAAGAGTCCAAAGTGCTAAAAGACAATAATCTTTGAAGGGCTCTTTCTCAGATACCATGATGCTTACAAACTCTCCATCTGAGGCTATGGGATCGTGTTGGGACCATCTACAAAAACCTCTCTTGGTTTTTGCTATCTCTGAGGCGTTTTCCTATGGTGATGACTTTTCAATTGATAGAAAAGTTGCTAGATGCAAGCAGTGTAAAGTTACAAAGTGGAGCAACTTTAATTCTACAACTCATACAACCAAACAAACTATTTTGACACATTTGTATGGGTATGTTTACATTATGGATGGTCCTGTTTTGCACCCAAATATGTTTGTAGTTGAGTTGGTGAGCTACAACATGGTAATGTCAATGAAATGTGGGGATAGTAAGATTTAAGGTTGGATCAAGCTTGAGTAGGTTCTAACAACGTTATCTTTAATTGTAATTATGATGTTTAAATCCACCTAGCTCTTGCATTAGAAAATTCATACCCAATCAACTTGAACATTGTGCACACCCAAATACATTATTTCCACTTTGCTAGATCAAAGACTCAATTACATTAGAAATGACCTTCACATGACCTTTTTGCATTTGTTTTTGGAAAAAGTGGCAAGCCACAATAATTTATTATATATAAATAGGAGATATTACAAAACCTAGTTCAAACAAGCATACTAGTAGGAAAGAACTAGGAAGAAAACCTCTAGTTGTAGCTTGATTAATTACAATAAGTTGTTATAGAATTATCTAAATAACAGTAACAAATAATACACCTAGATATAAATGATTCCCATACATAGTTATGACTTTTTTACATTGTTTCACATTTCAAAATTCAAAATTTAAAAAAAATTCCTATTAGAGGCATTCAGGGAAGATTCTTCCACAAGAGTAGTATGTTCACATTCTGGATTGACAAGCACCTGTACAAACCATCAAGGTAGCAGTTAAAATACATACAATAGAAAATATGCTTAGAAGAAAACATGCTTAAAACTATAAATCTATATTATTGTAATATGTCTCATACCTCTTCGATTGGATTAGAGTTGGCTATTGTTGTAGCAGGTCCATGATCAATTGTGCCAAAAATATCACAAAATTTTTCAAATGAGAAATCTATATTGTCACAATAGAAAAGATGGTTATACTAAAAAATTTATATTAATATAAACAACCTGAATGATGATGAATTGGTAATGAAAACTATAAAAAATTCTTAGAATAACCAATCTATATTATTCTAAATGACCAAATTGATGATGAGATGGTAATGAAAACTATAAAAGATGCTTAGAATAACCAATCTATATTATTGTAATACGTCACATACCTCTCCAAAAGGATCAAAGCCGACTATTGTTGCAGTAGGTCCATGATCAATCATGCTAAAAATATCACAAAATTTTGTCAAATGAGAAATCTATATTGTCACAATATAAAAGATGCTTAGACAAAAAAATCTATATTAATCTAAACAACCTAAATGATGATGAATTGGTAATGCAAACTATAAAAAAATGCTTAGAATAATCAATGTATATTATTCTAAATTACCTAATTGATGATGAGATGGTAATGAAAACTATAAAAGATGCTTAGAATAACCAATCTATATTATTGTAATATGTCACATACCTCTCCCAAAGGATCAAAGTTGGCTATTGTTGTAGCAGGTCCATGATCAATCATGCCAAAAATATCGTAAAATTTGTCAAATGAAAAATCTATATTGTCACAATCTAAATGTTGCTTAGAATAACCAATCTATATTAAATTATAAATGACCTAATTGATGATGCATAATGAACTTAATGAACTTAAGCATAATGAAACGAAGCATTGTACCTTCCATTCTTGAAAATGTTATTCAAGTGCTCCTAAAGGGTCATCTCTTTACTTAAGAGTATCCAATATTGCTTCATGATTAGCATTAATAAGTGTCCATAGTTGTTTTGTATTTTGTCTAGCATGATGCTTCAACAACTTAACATTTTTTGCTATAACCAAGTGGAAATACCTGAGAATGATTTTTTATTTCTCATATTCTTCAAATGTATGTATGCCAATATTTCTGACCATATATGTTTGCAACCAAGTTCCTACAACCACAACTGAACCTGTAGGATACATGAACCCATCATCATATTCCATAGGTTGTGTTAGCTTATGCTTTACCTGCACACATCGAGCCAACCAATAGTCTGATCTCTCTTCATTTCCCTATGGTGTAACAACTGCAAAAACATGTCCTAGATGTAGTAGATCTGAAAGGAATTCATAATCAACTAAACTTTCCATTGTGTCATTTGTGATGGATATTTTTTTAGAAAATGGAGTTAGATACTATGGAGCCCATGTATCCACCCACTCACTTGACTCGCATTGATCCCAATCGCACTAAATACAACTCTAACAAAAAACAAGCCAACTCTCTTGTCCAAATGGTCCATGTGCTTGCATTTGAACTTTGAAATGAATGCACCTTTGAAGAATATTTGATTGTATGGAAATCCAATCTACCTCCCACTATACCCTCCTCAAACAACCAAAAGAATTTGTGCACTATTGAATCAAGTTTCCCTCCCTATGACAATGTTGAACTACACCAATCAAAAATAGAAAGTGCATCACTGGATTTTGCTCCTGAAATATTCAATTTCTCCTTAACTAGAGCTCTCTTTACACATGCACGTGCTCCATAATGCTCCCCTTTCCCATTCCCAACTTCAAAAAAAATCCAAATATGAGGTACACCCCTCTCTACATGCATTCTACTCAACCAATAAAACATACGAGCCTTCTTGAATTGACCTGTGCAGTTATCCGACCAAATGAGATGTCGGCCTAGTGCTATATCATGCTCCTACAAGAACTCCAAATAATTCTTGAAACAATGTTGGACATACTTAGATGAGTGAGATCTATCATCACTCATATAAAAATGATACTCTCTGACTATCTTTTGATCCTCCTCTATCCTATCAAGTGTGTGTCTAAATGTTATGTGGACAAATATAGCAATTTGAATGGAATTGTAATACTAATATTGTACCTTGTTTTGTGGTTGTAATGTGTAGTTTTATGAAAAATCAACCACTGATATAATAGTCCCAATCAAAAAATAGTCCTTACAAATTTTGAATTTTTGATCCAACCATTGAGACCTATGACTATGCCTTGCATACTTTTAGAAAATATTGTCCTTGAAATCTGAAATAAAATTAGTAACATTGAACTATTTTGAAACCAACTTCATCTAGAACCTTCACCTCCACTCTACAAAGTATTTTTGACTATCTCATATCTCTTTTTCTCAACAAGCTTCTTTCCAAATTCATGTTTGGAACCCTCATGAAAACATTGAACAAACTTTGAAAAGCCACCACATTATGAGCACTTTGTATTAAAACAATCATTTCTATAGAAAAAGCAACCATAATCTCTAGAACATAAAAAAGATCTAGCAAGTCCCTTGATAATTTGAGAAGATGCATTGCTCCACACTCTTGCAACATTTCATTTTTAGCTTTAAAACATCCTTTGCATTGGGTGATAGTCTAGAGTTATCATGCCAAAATTGTTGAATTACCTGCTTTAGATTATTGGTTAGCTTCTTATCAACACATGGAAGCCTCCTGAAAAAAGACCATGTATCATTTTGAAGAGGATCATCTATTCTTTCTCTTCTTGCAAGTCCTCTATCCAAATTTTTACAATTTATTTCAAAATCAATACAAGTTTGTCTCATAAAGTGAGCCTTTTTCAATTGATGGCTTACTAGCGTGGTTGTAATGACTCTCCGAGTAGCTCTCTTATTTTTTTCCTTGTTAATTTTTCCAATAGACTTGAGAGCATTAAAAATATTTTTGACAATAATAGAATTTTTTTCGGTCTTCTTGTTCACACAAATCTTCAATTTGGCAAGCAAAGGTCTCATCTTCTACATCTTTAGCAATTGTACAAAAATTTGGCATTGCTCGGTCAATGTCTTATCATTAAAATATTGTATGAAAAGTCTTTTATCCCACAACCGAATGGTTCGTGTTGACCTCTTGCCTTCAGAATTGTTTATAATATTATCATCAATTTCAAGTGACCATTTAGGGGTTCTTGAATGTCATGAGTTTGGAATATGTCTTTCTTCCACTTAAGGTTCTTCATTTCTCATGTAATCTGGTGAAACATAATTTACACTTAGTTCAATATTATGTTCAACATCTAAAATTCCAAAAAATTTACCTTCAATTTGAATAATTTCATTCCCAATTTTAGTATCATATTGAACATCTTCAAATCAAACATTTTCACCTTGTACATTTTCATTATCAATTTCAATATTTTCATTCCCAGTTTGAATATCATGTTCAATATCCTCAATTCCAACATTTTTAGCTTGAACATTTTGAGTATCAATTTGAACATTTTCATTCCCAATTTCAATATCATGTTCAACATTTTCACCTTGTACATATTCAATTTCCTCTTCACTTGAAAGACAATAGGGCTAAGATTCACCAATATTTAATGTACCTTGTCTTCTCTTCCTATGACCTTCTTTATCTTTTTGTTTATATGCTTCAATTTCTTCTTTTGTAACCTTTCTCTTATGTTTATGCTTTTGATGACTACTACTCACCATTATACCTCATAAAAGATGTTAAAAAAACATTGTTTATGACAAATTTGAGTACAAGATGATCCAAAAAGTTGATATTTGTCTCTTCCTATCTAAAACAGCACATTTGTCACTTGGAAAGCCTGCAAAAAGAATGTAGGTTCCATTGGAATGCAAAATATGGGTCATATGGGGTTTTGGTATGACCCAAAAATCAGATATATGACTAAATCTGATATCTGATATGAATTTTTTTAAAATAAAACAATTGTATAATGCTCTCTAATAGTAGGATTTTAGTGCTACAAATTGAATATCTGATTTAAATTAGATATCCAATTTAAATTAGATATCCAATTTAAATTAGATAACTAATTTAAATCAGATATCCTATTCAAATTAGATATCCGATTCAAATAAGTTATCCAATTTCTGCATACATAGACCTAATAGTAATTAGGAGGTGGAGGTTGGGCAATAGAGAGAGAGAGAATGTGGAGGGTAGAGGGAAAGGGAGAGACATAGAGGGTGGAGATTTTAACGGTTTAAGGATTTAAGGGTTAAGGGTAGAGGGATAAGGTTAGAGTGGAGAGACATAGGGGTAAGTGAGAGGGAGAGAGAGACATGAGAGAGGGAGAGGGAGTAGGAGGGAGAGACTAGAGAGAGAGAGGGAGAGGAGGGGAGAAGGGAGAGGGGAAGAATGGGAGAGAGGGAGAGAGAGAGACATGAGAGAGATTTCAATAGGAGTGGGGAGGGAGAGCAAAATATGGGAAGATGTGGAGACAAAGAAAGAGAGAGAGAGATGGAGGGAGTGGGAGAGAGATAGAGGGTAGAGGGTTTAAGGATTTAATGGTTAAGGCTAGAGGGCTAAGGTTAGAGTGGCAAGACATAGGAGTGAGTAAGAGGGAGAGAGAGACTTGAGAGAGGGAGAGGGGGTAAGAGGGAGACTTGAGAGAGAGAGAGGGGGGAAGAAGGGGATAGAGGAAAAAGATAGCTCGAGAGTGAGTGAGAGAGATACCTAAGAGAGGGAGAGGGGGTAGGAGGGAAAGTCTTGAGAGAGAGAGGGTAGAGGGCTAAGGTTAGAGTGGAGAGACATAGGAGTGACTAAGATGGCGAGAGAGACTTGAGAGAGGGAGAGGGGGTAGGAGGGAGATACTTGAGAGAGAGTGGGGGGGAAGTGAGAAGGAAAGAAGGGGAGGGAGAGGGGAAGAATGAGAAAGAGAGATACCTGAGAGAGGGAGATGGGGTAGGAGAGTGATACTTGAGAGAGAGAGAGAGAGGGAGGGAGTGGGAGAGAGATAGAGGTTACAGGGTTTAAGGGTTAAGGGTAGAGGGGCCAAAGATAGCTCAAGAGTGAGTGAGAGAGAGAGACCTAAGAGAGGGAGAGGGGATAGAAATGAGAGTCTTGAGAGAGATAGAGGGTGGAGAGCTTAAGGGTTAATGGTATAGGGCTAAGGTTAAAGTGGAGAGAAATTTGAGTGAGTGAGAGGGAGAGAGAGATTTGAGAGAGGGAGAGGGGGTAGGAGGGAGAGATTTGAGAGAGAGGGGGGAAGTGAGAGGGGAAGAAGGGGAGACTTAGGGAGAGAGAATTAGGAGGGGGAAGGGGGAGGGGAAGAATGAGAGAGAGAGAGAGTTCATTAGGAGGGGGGAGGGAGAGGGAAAGAGGGGAAGAATTGGGGAGAGCAAGAGAGAGGGAGGGAGAGAGAGGGAGAGAGGGAGGGAGAGAGAGAGATGTATAGAGAGAGAGAGAGATGTATAGAGAGAGAGATGTACAGAGAGAGAGGGAAGGGGGTAGGAGGGAGAAACTTGAGAGGGAGGGAGGGAGGGAGAGACTTGAGATAGTAAGAGAGAGAGGGAGTGGGAGACAGAGGGATAGGATAGAGATGTAGGGAGTGAGAGAGAGAGAAACTTGAGAAAGGGAGAGGCAGTGTAAGGGAGATACATTGATGGAGTGAGAGAGAGATAGAGAGAGAGGGGGTGGGGGGAGATACTTGATAGAGAGAGAGGGATGGAGAGAGATACATGGAGTGAGATAGAGAGAGGGAATCAAAGAGAGATAGGGTGAATGATTGAGTGAGATAGAGAGAGACCTATAAGAGGGAGAGGGGGTAGTAGGGAGAGGATTTTGAGAGAGAGTGGGAGGAAGAGGGGGTAGGAGGGAGATACCTGAAAGAGAGGGAGAGGGAGAGAGAGTGGGAAAGAGATAAAGCGTGTGAGAGAGAGGGACCTAAGAGAGAGAGGCAGAGGGTGTGGGAGGGAGATACTTGAGAGAGAGGGAGAGA
>VDFB02252616.1:173560017-173628288 GCA_007258455.2 Sequoia sempervirens
GAGAGGGAGATACTTGACAGAGAGGGACATAGAGAGAGGGAGAGAGATAGAGGGATGTAAAAGAGATGCAGGGAGTGAGAGATAGAGAGAGAGGAGGGTGGGGAGAGATACGTGAGAGAGATAAAGGGAAGGGGTGGGAGGGAGATACCTGAGAGAGAGCAAGAGAGAGGGTGTGGGGGATAGATAGAGGAAGTGAGTGAGAGAGATAGAGAGAGACATATAAGAGGGAGAGTGGATAGGAGGGAGAGACTTGAGAGAGAGAGATGGAGGGAGAGGGTATGGGAGGGAGAGACCTGAGAGAGAGGGAGAGGAAGATAGAGTAGGAGAGATAGAAGATGTGTGAGAAAGGGACATAAGAGAGAGAGGGAGAGGTGGTGGGAGGGAGAAACTTGAGAGAGAGGGAGAGAGAGGGGGGAGAGATAGAGGGAGTGAGAGAGGCAGGGGTGGCAAAGCGATAAATGGAGTGAATGTGAGAGGGATATGGGGTAGGAGTGGGAGACTTGAAAAAGAGAGAGGGAGAGGGGGTAGTAGGTAGATACTTAAGAGACAAGTGGGAGGGAGAGACGTAAGAGAGGGAGAGAGATTGAGTGGGAGAGAGATAGAGGGAGTGAGAGAGAGAGAGAGTGGGAGAGAGAGGAGAAAGTTGGGAGGATATTCTTGAGAGGAGAGAGAGAGGGGGCTGTGAGGTGAGACTTGAGAGAGACGTGAGAGGGGTGGAGGGAGAGACCTGAGAGAGAGGGAGAGAGAAAGTGGGAGAGAGATAGAGTGATTGAGAGAGAGAGGGAGTGGCAGAGAGAGATGGAGTGCGTCTGTGTGTGTGAGAGAGAGAGAGATCAAGATACCTGAGATAGGGAGAGGGGGTAGGAGGGAGAGACTTGACAGAGAGAAACATAACATCCTAAGAGAGAGACAAAAATGCCAGAGGGGGCTCGAGAGAGAGGGAGTGTGAGAAAGGGGGTTGGAGTGAGATAGATTTATCTAGGTAGTGTTGTGTGGTCTCACAACACAACCTATTTTACCCCTTGGAAAAATGTGGACCCCCCTTTCTTTTCCTTTTCTTGTTCTTTTTGTTTTTGCTTTCCTTTGGCATTGTTTTGATGCTCGGTTATTTGTTGATTTGATCTCTTATTTTCACTTGGCCTCTTTGTTGTCTTATTCTTTTGTTTCCCATTTTTGGTGTTTCAATATGCTCTTAATATTTAGTTTGATACTAGAAACTAGAATCCCAGAGTCCTGTGTTTGAGAAAATAGAATTTGTATCTTCATAAGATTCTAGCTCCACCTGGTATTTCATTGATCAAAATTTTAATCTCAGTAATTTCCTTTTTTTTACCAGAGGGGTATGTGTAGGATCATGATGGGCCAAAAAGTGGTGATATGATGGGTATGTGTAGGGTATGTAGCTGACGACTTTTTTTCACCCAAAATTGATGAAATGAAAAATGGTTTTTATAAAAGATTCTCAGCTTTCCACCAATATAAATTATGTTCTATTTTGAATTTAATAAATAATTATTATTCATTTTCTATTTGAATTACAACTAATGTCTTGATTGATAGGTTGATTGAAAAAAATTTATAGCTTTCAAACAGTATCACATTTTTTGAATCTAAAACATGTGTCGCATTCTATGCTTCACATACTATAGGATTAAGAAAAATAAAATTGAATTTCATGAAGTTTTGACTAAGTTGAGGTGGTCAGACATATGATTTCTTATATTTTTAAAAATTTGTAATAGAAAATTCTTAATTAATTATTTTCTTGGAAAAGAATTAAAAAAAAGTGTCATATCTAGACATGAGTCCTCTACTTATATCTAAAATATTATAAAAAATATTATCATTTTATTGTGGTTAGGGTGGTTAGACAAACATCTGCTTCTTATTTTTTCCTTGAAATTTAAGTACTGCTGCATTGAAATTTAAAATTTTCACCAAATAGATTTTATTTTATTTTCAATAAAGCTAGTAGTTTAGAAACTACTTTCAATTTTCTAAAGATTCCCTTACATAATTTTGAAATAATATAGATAAATTATGCAAATTTTTACGTCAAGTTGCCTAACTCTGATTTTTTGAATTGTTTGTCACTTAAGGGCCTATTTTTTCCATGATGATCCTGCACATACCTAGAGTCTGGTATTTTTTTTTTTTTCAAAGTCAAGGACTAGGGAGTCTAGTTTGAAATTTTGTCAAATTTATCTTTTAGACTTGGTTTCTAGTCTTTCCTTTTGTTCTGGTTTTCTCTTTCCTTAGAAGGCATTTCCTAGATCCTGGTGTTGTTTTCTCTTTTCAAAAGCAATATCATAAATCTTTAATGCTAGTGATCACCAATCGATCACATATCTTTAATGACATATACCTTTCCAAGAATCAATGTGACATCTAATCACCATGTATAATCACCACACCATCTTTCTTCTCAAATAGCGAGCCAATGCAAAAAACTAGGTGCTTGTGATTTGGATCATAATTTGTAATGATTGAACTTTTATTCTAGAAATTAATGTGAAATAACAAGTAACTAATGAAGGGGGAAAACTACCTATGTACTTGGTACCACCTTAAGCATGCGATTTCTTTTACAACACTCCACTTCATGTCATATTGTAAATTTGCTAAGGACATTGAATTAATGAAACGACATTGGTGCACAAAGAGAGGTAAATTTTAAGAAACTAAGACACAACTACCAATGGTTTTGAAGTTGCATTATGAAGAGTCACCATTACTAACCAGAACTAGGTATGTTCCAAATAATTGATACTTCATTAAGAGTTTCTCAAGCTAAAAAATCTTGATAATGGTATTTCCCATTCTGAAATTAAAATTTTAATTATTCTCTGTGTTAAATTTAATCGAAAATGAATTGAAAATTTTATGAAACGTAATTTTTGGTTAAATCTAACCCTAACTCACACACAAGACACATATTCTAAAAATTTTAGAGCACATTGTATACAAAATGAGTACTTCTAATGCAAGGGTAGAAGATGAATTCAAGTATTGCAATTCACAAGTAGTACCCATCGAATGAAAGAAGAAGGTAGAGCAATAGAACAAGAGTAATTATTGATGAAGGAATATGAGCAATAGAGAATGTTGGTGCACAAACTAGGTCTACATCTCAAAAGGCTGCAACATTATTTACCTCTCCCCCTTTCGTTAATATGACTAGTATGAAACAAGCACTGGGAGGGAATCCTATAGCTTTAGAGGAAATTTATGAAGAAGATGAAGCTAGAATTAAAAAATAGGTGGAAAAATGGCGTGCTATGTGGGAGAAAGTGAAAAAAAGAAGTCTAAAGGAACACCCATGGTACACCCGATGATTGAATAAATTCAGGATACAAGCTATAACCCCATAAATGTTGAGGAAGAAGAGTTTAATCAAGGAACGCTCACCTCAAAGGAAAGAAATCCTAGTGTACTTGAAATGGAAACAAGGGAGATTACAAAGCAAGATCCTCTTGATGAAAAAATTATTGAATATACTCTTGATTCCCAACCTTCGCTTGGGAATATGTAAATTGTTAATGAACACTCATAGGTCTTTGAAGAATCAAATAAAGGCCATGCTGAAACTAAAATTGAAACTAAAATTCCAAAAGAAGAAGCTACATAGTATGTAGAAGATGGAGTTACAAATAGAGAGAATCCTGGTGTATTAGTGAATAAAGAAGATAATGTTCAAAGAGATGAAATAGAAAATCTAAATAGGAAGGAAAAATATAAGTCTCCAAATAGAGGAGGCAATTTCAAACCCTATGAATCTCGAATCTATGCTAGATATCACTAAATAAATCCCCATTTTAGAAAATGTGGCAAGTCAAAGAAAAGAAGTTCCTGAAAAAAGTAGTAAACAAGGACAAAGAAATGTTAGAAAGGTACAAAAAGATGATGATCCACCTAATTGGTTAATCAAGGAATTAGCTTCTCCAATGGAAGTGGAAGTATTACCTTTGAATCTTAATAATTTTATTCAAGTAGGTACTCCTAAACCTAGGCGCAGAGCAAAGACAAAGCATGTCCTATAGAGAAATGTAGATGGCAACATAATTATTCAAATAGCCACTCCAACAACTGATAAGGATAGAAATGAAATAACACCTAAGGGTAAGTGCAAGAAGTTGAGTCCACTTCTAGTGGAAGTGTCATTTTTTAGCTTTAAAATAGGTAGTCACTCATTTTTTAGAATAGGTACTGATTATAAAGTGGGTACTCATTCCAAAAGGTTTGAAAATCACAATCCATGTTTCTCATTTGTATTTATGCTTAGAAAATGCATGGTAACCCAACCCTTAGCCTTAGACCTACAAGTACAAGGTCATGTCAATATCGAGAGAGAAAACTGACTATGTCAATATGGTTGATGGGGGTTTTTTTAGAATTATTTTATTTAATTAAAATCCATTTTAGATGAGATTGTGTAGATTCTAAATATGTAATTTTTTTTTTAGTTTTTCAAAAAAAATTTATGAAATAGGTCCATAAACTTTAATTATCAAGGTTTTTTAGAATTTTAATAACTTTTTTATTAAAATATTTTTTTAGAATATTTTTTTACAAAAACATACTTTAGAAAATTCTTTTCAGTTTGAAAAAAAATAATTAAAAAATGATAAGTTTAGGTCATCTTATGCATGACATACATGATGATTTTTCAAAACACGAAATATGGCCAATAAAAAATTAACAAAAAAATAAATATTCAATAAAAAAATACAAAAAATAAGGGAAAACATGCTTAAGTGAGTTACAAATCTTTTGAGAAAAGGATTTAAAAAATATGATTATTCAGGTCAAAATATGGATGTCATACAGGTGCATGGTATTGTAAGAAAAAGTGACTTTTAAACTATGGTTTTTAGAAACACTTGTTGAAAATAAATTTGTATCATCTGGGTTTTAAAATAAATTACATGTTTGGAAACTAGACTCCGAGTACTACATTTTATGATTAGTGACTTTTTCCAAGATTCCATCTATAAGTGCTTCAAATTTTAAGGTCAAATGTGACAAATTCTAAAAATTAGGGAAAACACTTCCACTTTTTGGCCAAAAAGTGGACTCAACTTCTTGCCAACACCCCTAAGGAGTATAAGACCACAAGTATTAATCTTGGACACTCATCTTAGTAGCAAGAATTAGAAGAAATAGAAGTAAATTTAAATGCTACTATTTCCAGAGTACAAAAATATAAACAAAAGAAAAGAGAATTGAAAGAACATGTTGCTACTTTGGAACACTTCATTAAGTCATTAACTTTATTTGGTTGAGAACAAGCTGAACTACCCCAACATCTGGTGTTGATGTCACAAGAGCAAGTAGATGCAACTACTACAGTTTGTCATAAAATGAACATGTTTGAAGAATAGATTGAATACTGGGTAAAGTAAGGAGAATAATTTATTACAGATGCAATAAGAAAGTTCAAGGAAGCATGCCATCGTTTAGAGAAATTGAAGATGAATGTAGATTTCGCCAGGGGCAGGGCATCAATGAAAGACAAAACATTGAAGTTCTCATGCAGTCAAACATCCAAGAGTTAATACAGAGTAATGTAATATCGTGACATGAAACTTCATTGCTAGGAAAGTGGAAGAAACAATTGAAATGGGAAGGTGACATGTTAATAAAGTTTATTGAAGGATTTGAAAGAGTCATCGTTGAGTGCAGAAGATTGATTAGTGAAAATCAAGAACTTATTGAAATATTGGCACATCAAGGATTTCATCCCCAAACATTAGGATGAGGGAAAATAAGCTAAAGCTTTCAAGGAATGGATAGAAAGAATAAATAGAGATCTTATTTAATTACTGATGTGGGAGGTTATTGACAAGATAATAGGGAGTGTGCAGGATCAGGATGGGCCAAAAAGTGGCAATATGATGGGTATGTGGCTGACGACTTTTTTTTAACCCAAAATTGATGAAATGAAAATGGTTTTTAAAGGAGATTCTTAGTTTTCCACCAATATAAATTATGCTTTACTTTGAACTTAATAAGTAATTATTATTCATTTTCTATTCAAATTATGAACAAAGTCCTGATTGATAGGTTGATTGAAAAAAATCTATAGCTTTCAAATGGTATCACATTTTTTGTATCCAAAACATGTGTCACATTCTATGATTTGCATAATATAGGATTAAAAAAATAAAAAATGAATTTCATGAAGTTGTGACCAAGTTAAGGTGGTCAGACATACGAGTTATTTATATTTTTTAAAAGTTGTAATACAAAATTCATAATTAATTATTTACTTGGAAACAAATCATAAAAAAATATGAATCTCATCAGGACATGAGTCCTCTACTTATATCTAAAATATTATAAAAAAGAACCATCATTCTATTGTAGTTAGGGTGGTCAGACAGACACCTACTTATTGTTTCCCTGAAATTTAAGTACTACTGCATTGAAATTTCAACTTTTCACCAACTAGATCTTTTTTTCTTTAAACAAACCTAGTAGTTTAGAAACTAAATTCAATTTTCTATAGATTCTATTCTTACATATTTTTGAAATTATATACATAACTTATTCAAATTTTTACATCATGTTGCCTAAAGTTCTGATTTTTCTAATTTTTTTGCCACTTAAGGGCCTATTTTTTCCATTACGATCCTGCACATACCCAATACAGTGCAAAAATGTTATAGCCAAGTATGAAGTAGACAAAGCACAAAAAAGTGATATCATACTTCGAGTAACTAAAGAATATATTAGTCTCAAGATCACTTGGAGAGAAATATGAACAATTTAGAAAGAGTGCATACATCAAGTATTAAGGGTTTTCCAAGAATATCAGTTAAAGAAAGAAGGAAGAATCCCAGAGCCTGAGTCATAAGCAAAAAGAGAAAGAACCGGATATCGAATAGTAGAAATATGATGAAGTTTATTTTGGTTTCAATTTTAAATTTGTAGGTTGATCCCAGTCTTGGTAGGTGTTCCTCATTAAGGTTTTTTGGAAGGAAGCTGGTAGCGTTGATTGATACAAAGTGTTTGTGTTGAAGTATGAAGAAAAGTGTTGCTGTAGATGAAGTCAAAGCCTTGAATTATTGTGGAATGTTCTTGATGATAGTTGGTAGATGCCATGTGTGACATTTTAATTTTTAGTTTCTGATTCTCTAGATTGACTTTTATGTTGAACTTTTGGGGCCTTATTTCTATAAAAGGCCATCTCCTCCTTTTTTATTTTAAGTTCAAAATTTATGGATATCGGAGGAGCATAAACTTTTTAAACTTTTTTTATTTTTCCTTGTTTTATGAACCATTTCGGTGTAAAACTTTGTATACACGTAGACATTAATTGATATTAGAGCATTATGGATAGCTACCTATCTCAATATCTTTTGATGCTGGTTTTGTAACTTTAGTCAAACAAGAATGTATGCTATGCCATTTAAGGGTGCATATAGAACCTACTTGGTGTCCATAAATGATACCCTCTCTTTAAAATCTTGCACCATTTAATACATAGTTGTGAAGCTATCTGGTGAAATATAAATTTGTTTGCTTTGTTTTAATTAATTCTTTAGAGCATCCATGGAGAATAACTAGGAGAAACTTTTATTTTTTAGTATTTGTTATACTTTTTTTTAGAATAGATGCTTAATATTTGAAAATGTTTCAAAAAAAAATTAATTGAATGGAAGGAATTTTGTTGAAAATATTTTATTTTACATGAAGTTATTGAATGCTTAATGCTAAATCTACTTAAGTGATAGCAAAGAATTTGTAATGTTCATGAAATATTATGTTGAATCTTTTGAGTTCATGATGTTATTCTATTAATGAAGTGAGAATTTATGTGAAGTGTTTATAATTCTTAGCAGTTCTAGAACTAACTATAGTCCCTTTGATATTAACAACAATATCACATCATTAGCTGAGAGAAACCATAGTGCAACCATGACTTGGTTATTGGAGACTTGGGATTAAACGAAAGCCAATATTTTTCCTATGAATGAAAAATTTACTCTTAGGTTGTTTTTGTTCCATATATTTCAAGAAGGATAGGCTCTTCACGGTCTTGTCTGTGGAGATTTTATTCAACCTATTTTCTGTGAGTGAAATCATAGTCAATAGGAACTTATGCTAGAAGGAGGGCCTATTGTTGTTATTTTTGGTTTTGTTAGGGTTTAAACTATATTTCTGTAGAACCACTAGATATCGGTCTAGTGATCCTCGGGTAACCTTAGTCAAGCTTAGTGGTCAAACATTGTCTAGACCTCAAAAGTCTAGAAGTTTAAGTGCAATTCCAAAGATTCAAACTGTTGTTGCACCATCACCTCCTATAGTGATGGAATTCTTTAATGTGGAGTCACCAATTCAATTTTCCATATACAAAAATTTACCAAAAAATCCTGAAAAGTTGTGTCCTAAGTATTATTTTCACAAAGATGTTGAAGAACATATCAATATATTGAAGGATACATGCTTTCAAGAAAGAATTCAATATGAAGATGTCATGTATTGGTTGTTCCCATATACTTTGAGTGATGAAGTTTACCAATGGTATATCAACCTACCATGTAATTCTATTAGATCATGGAAAGACATGGAAACTCAATTTTTAGCCAGGTATAGAATAGCGACTGATCTTGCTTTGTTATATCATCAATTCGATCAAATCAAGAGGTTTGAAGGAGAACCTATAACCACTTTTAATGATATATTTCAAAAGGATTATTCTAGGTTACAATCACCTTATGTAGTGGATAATTTTTTTGCTATTGCAGTTTATTATACATCAATAGATCCTTTGATTTCTATTTTTGTGAAGTGAAGAGAAAATCCTCCCACTACTTTACCAAAAGCTTATGCTGAAGTTGTAAGTGGAAAATTAAAAATGAAACATCTTGGGAATGGATTGTCCATGAATGGTGGAAAAGGATTAAATATTTACCCTACCTCGAATGTAAATGGAGTCCCTATAGGTCATCCTATGGATCCTAATGTTTATCCTACAACAATCCAAAATGGGAGATTTCCTCAAAATACTTTCTTTCAACTAGGAAATAGTCAAGCTTTAGTCCCTCACCTTGGTCTAGTTATTATAGAGCTATGTCCTAATGGAAATTTTGTTTTCTCACAAACTCAAGAAAATAAAAATGTCAAAAATTTTGAGGAAAAGGAAGACATAAAAGAAGTTACAGATCAACTCAAAATATTAACCACATAGGTTACATAATTAAGGAATCAAAATTTCTATTCTTAGAATAATAATCAGAATTCACAAAATTGAATGTATAATGTTGTCAGACCACTTAGACCTTGGAATACATGCCCTAATAATGGGGGAGTATCAACACCTTTAGATAATCCTAATTCAACTAATGAAAAGTCTACATCAAAAGTGAACTTAGCTGACCTTTCAATGAATAATTGGTGTAGAATTCATAATACAAATGCACATGCTGAAGTAGATTGTTGACAATTTAAAATTTCTTCAGACATTTTCCTTACTGCTACTCATTACAATGAGCATTGCGATTCTCATCCTCCTAAAGGAAATGAATTAGTATTAGTAGGATATGACTATGCTCTAGTCTTGGAAAGTTATGAATGCTTCAAATTACCTATCGCTACCACAAGTCATGCTCATGAATATGAAGGTGATAATTTGATTATGACTTTGCAAATATATACTTTTCCTTATCGAGTATGTGCAGGTTCATCATGGAAAAATCAGGCCCTTAAGTGGTAAAAAATTTATAAAAATTAGAGTTAGGCAACTTGACACAAAAATTTGAAAAAGTTATCTATATTATTTCAAAAATATGTAAGAATATTGAATCTGTAGCAAATTGAATGTAGTTTCTAAAATACTAGGGTTATTTAAAAAAAAATCTATTTGGTGAAAATTTAAAATTTCAATGCTGTAGTACTTCAATTTCAAGGAAAAAATAAGTAGTTGTCTATCTGACCACCATAGCCACAATAAAATGATATTATTATTTTTTATAATATTTTAGATATAAGTAGAGGACTCATGTCCCGATGTGATGCATTTTTTTTTGTAATTTTTTGCCAAGTAAATAATTTTATTACAAATTTTAAAAATATAAAAAACGTGTATGTCTGACCACCTTAACTTGGTCAAAACTTCATAAAATTCCTTTTTTTTTCTTTTTAATCCTATAGTATACAAAGCATAGAATGTGACACATGTTTTAGATTCAAAAAATGTGATACCATTTGAAAGTTATAGATGTTTTCCAATCATCTTATCAATCAGGACTTTAGGTGTAATTCAAATAGAAAATGAATAATAATTATTTATTAAATTCAAAGTAAAGCATAATTTATATTGGTGGAAGGTTGAGAATCTCCTTTAAAAATCCTTTTCGTTTCATCAATTTTGCGTAAAAAAAAAGTTTTCAGCCACATGGGCCATTATATTCGTTAGATATTGCCACTTTTTGGCCCATCATGATCTTGCACATACCCTATCAGGATAAAAATGAGGCTCAAGGAGAAATTGATGAAATACATGCCTTCTAATAGTATCAGAAGGGACATAATTACAACATGAGGAACAATTTTAACAGTGGAGGTAGAATCAATGGTCCTTTAACAACATCCATCCCGCCTAATAATTTCCACACTCCACTTGATGCCAAATCAAGTAATAATCTTAGGTTACCCAAGGTGACCTCTCACTAAAATTCATCAAATGTTTCAAAAGGTGAAAAGATAGACTTTGCTAATCAAAAAAAATTGAATAATTATTTGGCAAAAAAATTTAAGAAGGTAAATATTAGCCTTTCTCTATCAGAACTGCTTAAGACACCTATGATCAAGAAATATTTCTTAAACACTTTAGAATATTTTCCTAAAGAAAGAAAATTCAAGGACATTCAAGTGAAAGATAGTCAGGCTAAAGCAAAAGATAAGAACATGATCTTTCCCATAGCGGATGCACAAGTAGCCTTTTACAAAGGAAAATTAGAGTCCCCACCATTTTTGTTCACTATGAGAATATTTGGTAAGAATCTTCATAACTACTTAGTAGACTCTTGAGCGCACACTAATGTGATGTCATTATCCATATGTCAAACATTACGGTTAACTCCTACAAACTCTTTAAAGAATGTCACTCAACTTGACAAGAAAAAAGTAAACATGTAGTAGGAGAGCTGACTAACATTCACATGAAATTGGCTTATGATCCTAGAATCCAATATTATATTGGCATTCAAGTCATGGAGATACCTGATACTTATGGTATGCTTCTAAATAGAAATTGGTTTAAAACATTGAATGGATACATGGCTACTAATTTCTCACACATGTGGTTACCATGGAAAAGAATTCATAATCACATTTAGATTGAAAGAGAACCACACATGAAATACATGATCACAAATTATAATCAGAAAAATGAAGTTCTATATATTGATGTAGAACTAGGAGTTAACAAAATCAAAAGCTTAGGAGTTAAAATTGAGGAAGTTTTCACTTGTGATGCTAAGAAATCTAATGAAATGAATCCTAGAACAAATGTTTTAATTGAATCATATTGTGATTCTTCTAAAAAAGAGAATAGTCTTTATGAAAAATTTCAGAAGAATATTATTGCAAAATCTCAGGAAAGCATTAAAAATAAAATTTCACTAAATTTTTTGTTGTTGTAGGATTGGTGTAGGTTGCATAATGTTGCACATTCAAAAAACAACTGTATGATGTTTCTGGAGATAATTCACAAAACTAAAAATTGATACTATCTAGAACATGATAATTTCAAAAGAACTAAACCAAACATGTGTAGAAATGAATATCAAAAAATACAGACTAAAAAAAATTTACACAATGATATCAAAGAAAGGTAAAATATTGGCTATAGATGATCAAGCCTAGATTCTTAAATTTGACAGATCACAATCAAAACAAGGAATTGGAATTGGAGTCAAACTTATCAACCCACAAAGTAAGTCTTTTATTTCCGCATATTGATTGCAATTTCAATGTACTAACAATGTGGTAGAATATGAAGCCCTTATACATGGCTTGATCTTGGCAATCAAGAAGAAATTTAGAATCCTTAAAGTGTTCGGTGATTTAGAATTGATAGTTAAACAAGTCAAAAAGCAATATATTTGCCACTATAAAAGATTATTCAATTATCATCATAGAGTATGGGATTTAATTGAAGAATTCAATTCATTCAACATTACTCATATCCCTATAAGATTCAATCAGAGATCTGATGCTCTAGCTAGCTACTGCTGCTAGTACTTTAGAACCTTTAGAGACTTCAAATCCGAAATGATTCATAGTTGAATTGGTACAATTACCTTCAATTCTTGATAATTTCACTAACCTACAAGTATTTGAAGATGATTGGCACATATTGGAATTCATTACTATTTCTTGTATTTTCAAAGCACAAATAATCAAAGAGATAGATCACCCTAATGGAAAAGTTTAGGATGAAGAATTGACTCAAGCCAGAGATAATAACATTCTGAAAGGAATAATTGAGTTAGAATGATTGTTTGATAAATATTTACCTCAATGTGATGGAGGACTATCTAAGTTATACAATTTGTACACTAAAGAAGATCCTAAGAATGTACTCATAGGGAAGGTTTGTACTGAAGAAGAAAAGAGAAATATTGCTCAGGCACTTACAGATTACTTGAAATTCATAGCATGGATATATGAAGAATTGAAGAATTATGACACTTCCATCATTACACATACTATACCATTGACGCTCGGTGCAAAACCTTTCCGACAGAAGCAACATCTAGTAAATGCACTCTTAGAGCCTTTAATTCAAAAGGAAGTTCAAAAACTATTATCAACCAAGATAATTTTTCCTATCATACATTCTACTTGGGTGGAAAAATTAGTCCTCATAAGGAAGAAGAATGGAGATATACAGTTGTGTGTAGATTTTTGAAATCTTAACAAGGCATTTAAAAAAGACAATTATCCACTACCCCCACTTGAAAAAGTGTTATAGATAGCTAACAGTTTGTAAATTATGTCCTTTTTTGATGGATTTTCTAGATATAACCAAGTAATGGTAGCGAGGGAAGATCAAATGAAAACAACTTTCACCACGAAGTGTGGAAATTTCACTTACAGAAGGATGTTGTTTGGATTGATAAATGCAAGAGCTACATTCTCAAGAGCCATAGACTATTCTTTTCGAGAATTGATAGGAAAAAGCATCATTATTTACATGGATGAGCTTATATTATTTTGTAAAGATAGAAGAGATCACATTCAAGATCTCAGAGCAATACTATAGAAGTATGAAACTTATGGAGTTTCATTAAATCCTAAAAAGTGTGTTTTCAGGGTGATTGAAGGAAAGTTACTGGGACATATTATTTCTAAACACAATATTTCAATCGACCTAGATAGAGTGAATGCATTAGTCAAGTTACAGCCGTCGAGAAGTAGAAAAGAATTGAAGCCATATTTTGGTAAGATTAATTTTTGGTATGTGTAGGATCATAATGGGCCAAAAAGTGGCAATATGATGGGTATGTGTAGGGTATGTGGCTAACAACATCTTTTTACCCAAAATTAATGAAACAAAAAGGGTTTTTAAAGGAGATTCTTAGCTTTCCACCAATATAAATTATGCTTTACTTTGAATTTAATAAAGAATTATTATTCATTTCTATTTGAATTACGACTAAAGTCTTGATTCATAGGCTAATTGAAAAATATCTATAGCTTTCAAGGTACTTTTTTGAATCCAAAACATGCATCACATTCTATGCTTCGCATACTATAGGATTAAAAAAATGAGTTTCATGATTTCTTGACCAAGTTAAGGTGGTCAGACATACGAGTTTTTATATTTTTTAAAAGTTGTAATAAATAAGTCATAATTAATTATTTACTTTAAAAAAAATTACAAAAAATATGCATCACATCGAGATATGAGTCCTCTACTTGTATCTAAAATCTTATAAAAAATAATTATCATTTTATTGTGGTTAGGGTGGTTAGACATACACCTGCTTCTTATTTTTTCCCTGAAATTTAAGTGCTACTGTATTGAAATTTCAAATTTTCACCAAATAGATATATTTTTTTTAAATAAACCTAGTAGTTTAGTAACTACATTCAATTTTCTATAGATTCTATTATTATATATTTTTGAAATAATATAGATAACTTATTCAAATTTTTACATCAAGTTTCCTAACTCTAATTTTTCTAAATTTTTCACCACTTAAAGGCCTTTTTCTTCCATGATGATGCTGCACATACCCTTTTGTTCAAAAAATTATTATAGGATTCACTGAAATAGTGAAGCCACTCAAGGATACACTAAAGAAAGATGCCAAAATAGAGTGGACAAATGAAGCTAAAACTTCCTTCGAGACTATAAAGATTGCAATCACAAAAGCATCAATATTGGTAAGCATATATTATGTTAAAACTTTTTATATTTACTCATTTGCTTCAGGTAACACTTGTATAGTAGTATTAACACAAAAGGGTGAAAATAAAGAAGAAAAACCAATTTCTTTTATGATCACTTCATTCAAGGAAGCAGAGTTGAGATACACAAATATTGAGAAACAAGCCTTTGCTTTGGTCAAAGTTGTATGCAAGTTTAGAAATTACATCCTCAGAAGTATAGTCAAAGCCATTGTCCCAAATCAAGTTGTCAAAATGTTGCTAACACAGAGTGAGCTCAGAGAAAAGAGAGGTAAACGGGTCACCATTTTACAAGAATGTGATTTAGACATCATACCCATGAGGTTGGCCCATGGAAAATCTTTGGTTAAATCTATTGCAAAAATAGATCCACAAATATCAAGCTAATAATACACATTGGATGAAAAGGATCAAGAAGATTAGTATTAAAAAATTTAACATTATTTGCTCAGTCATACTTGCCCTGATCATATGCAAAGAAATTAAAGAAGAGCCCTCAAGATAAAATCATAGAGTTACATGATTAAGGGAGAAGCTCTATTCAAAAGAACTAATGAATAATCTATTTAAAATGTTTAAATAGAACAAAAGATGATAGAGTGTTGTAGGAACTACATGATAAATTTGGAATAGCTCATGGAGCACCTTTAGCTACTACACACCTCATTTTGAGATTAGGCTACTATTGGCCCACAATTTTTAAAGATACTTATGAACATATCAAACATTGTTATACATGTCAAACAACATCACATAAAGGAAGATTCAATGCTCAACCATTATAGCTGGTGATGGAGATGCATCCCTTTTCACAATGGGGATTAGACTTTATTGAAACCATTAATCCTCCATCTTCTATTGGTCACAGATTCATATTGACTGCTACAGACTATTGTACTAAATGGATATAGGCATGTCGTAACAACCAATGCACTATAGATGTGGTCATCAAATTTTTGGAAGAAAACATTATCACTAGGTTTGGAACACCATATGCATTGGTATGTGATAATGGAACTACTTTTTCTTCATTGAAATTTTCTAATTTGGCATTTGAATATGGCATAACATTAAAATTCTCAGCTAATTATTATCCACAGGGAAACAAATTAGCTGAATCATCAAATAATATTTTTTTTGGATATAATTAGAAAAATGATTGAAAAGAACCCTAGGGAATGGCATTCTTTGTTAAAATTCACCCTTTGGGCATATTGTACTAGGATGAAAGATGCATTAGGGAATTCTCCTTATCATTTAGTCTATGGGGTAGATCCTATACTACTAATAAACTTAAAAATCTATACCTGATAGTTTGTACAATAATATATTAGAGTAGATGATCAAACAAAAGCCAAATTGTTGCAATTAATGCACATAGATGATAAATGTACTTGAGCTATAGATCATTTTGTTAAAGATCAATCTATAGTGAAAAGATGGTTTGATGAGCGAGCTAGATTAAATACTTTTAGAATACCTAATTTGGTTTTGTATTGGAAAAAAGCTCATGAACATAAAGGTGAACATGGTAAGTTCGACAAATTATGGACATGCCCATACCAAATTTCTGAAATATTGGGTGATAGTACTTATCTACATTGAAGTCTTTGACTAGAAAAAATATCCCATTTCCTATGACTAGGAAGTTCCTAAAGCATTATTTTCAGTCATAAGTAAATAGTTTTTTTAAATTGTAAATAGTTTTATAGTTTCTTTTTCGTAGATGGTTTTGCTTGTGTATATTTTTTTTTCATTTTTTTTGTGTGTTGTGTCAATCGAATTTACAATAATTGAAAACCTTTGAAGGTATACAACTCAATAGAACACCAACTCCAGAACATTAATCTATATTCTGACCAGAAATAGTTTTCCATTTATAAATTGTTCGAGAATTATTCCATTTTATATACTTTGATTAGCATGAATAATTCAGTTGATGTTGAGCTACAAATGAATAAATTTAAAATAATTCTACTAAAATTTGGGATAGTATTTGTTTGCATTAATTGAAAAATTAAAAAAATACCTTGGCTACCACTGTAATTCCCAACCTAATAGTAGGCTTCATTGCTTGCAAGTTGATAAAAGAGCTATCATTGCAATATCAAAAGTGAAGAATGAGCTATCATTTCCATATCTAAAAAGAAAAAAATCAACTCTTTAGGCCATCCAAATAACTCTATTAGGGTTATGGATTCCTAACTGATAATAGAGCTATGTTTAGGGGAATTACAGAGATACCCTTGTTAGGGCTATGGATTCTTGACTTGAGAGAGAGAGGAGGCAGTAGGAGGGAAAAAATTGAGAGAGGGAGAGGGGGTGGCAAGGAGAGACTTGAGAGAGATGGAGAGAGATAGAGGAAGTGAGAGAGAGAGAGGGAGTGGGAGAGAGAGAGATGGAGTGTGTGTGTGAGTGAGTGAGTGAGTGAGAGAGAGATACCTGTGATAGGGAGAGGGGGTAGGATGGAGAGACTTGGTAGAGAGAGACATAGAGAGAAAGATAACAACCCAAGAGAGGGAGATGGAGCAAGAGAGAAAAAAAAAACTAGAGGGGGATGATGAGAGATGGAGTGTGAGAAAGGGGGTTGGAGTGAGATAGATTTATCTAGGTAGGGTGGGAGGGAACAAGATCTGAGAGAGGGGAGTGGAGTGAGAGAGACTATTCTAGGTAGCATGGGAGGGAGTGAGAACTAAGAGAGAGAGACTTTAGAGGGATAGAGAGTTATGGACAATTAGGGTAAGGAAGTAGAGAGCACATGAAAGGTAAGACCTCAACTATCCATCTATGATCATAAACTACACACTCTCAACATTATCAAATTGGTTGACCAAAGAGAGGTGAAAATTATATTTTGTTCAAAGAAGGTCATTTGGAACTCACCAAATCACACATCACATTTGGCACTTGCAAAATGTGATGTTTCATTTGGCAAGTGCCAAATTTGGTGCTCACCAAATGACTTGCTTTGGATGAGTGAATTGATAGGATTTTCCAAACTTCATCATAGTTTTGTCTACTCTCACCAGACCACATTTGCACATATTTCAATTAAAATTTATAAAAAAAATGTGATGGTGTTAACCTCTCCCTTAGCTATCTAAATATATAATTACTTTTTGTTTTGATTTAGTTAAGGTTTTCCTCCATAACTTCTATTGTAAAGCCTCTGTTTTTGGTCAAAAAATGACATGTGCTAGTTTTAGGATAGATTTTTACTCGTTCATCGAAAGATGAAAAAAAAATACTTTTTAAAAAACTAGAATCCATTCTACACATGATGAAAAAAAATAAATTTTTGATTTTTTTAAAAAAAATTAGGGGGGAGAACACTCAAATTTTAGGTTTTCATCACATGTCCACTTTCAAAATTCATAAAATATTATATATTTATTAAAAAAATTATCCAAAAGAACAAGGATAAACTACATGATATTGGATAATTTCTCACTATTTGGATTTTGGAAATTCTAAAAAAGTTAATCAAAAAGGGGGGAGCCTTTAGGTGCTATGTGTTGATGGTGGTTTCTACACAGTAACAACTCAAACAAGATACAAGTATCCTATCTATCTTAAAAGGTAAATCTCTATCAGCAAGCCTCAAAAGATAACCCCAAGGTCTCTAATATCAGGTCTTGACAATGCACAAAAAACTCAATGATAAATGTGAAAATGTTGGTAATCACAAAGTGACCTTACAAAAAAATATTGGATCTTTGGACTTATCAGACCTTGCAGTATGGTGATACTTGAAATCCTAAATCTAACCTGAATGATAAAATAAATAGCAAAAGATAAGGGTTTTAAAGAGATTTCTAAAATTAACACTAATCCTCAGATTAACAATGCAAATGATAAGGTACTTGAAATGGACCAATCCCTCAAAAACTAATTCTTGCTTGACCTAGATAGATCTGCAATCTTATAGAAATAGTGCAATCTTCTAAGGCATTAAATATTTTTAGATCATGAAAATTCATCCAAACAACCCTATTGCAATTGAAATGAACAAATATCCACAATTGAACTAAGAAAAATAAATATTAAAGTCCCGGCTAACTTTGCAAAGCAACTAAGAGTCAACTAGCTGCGTAAAGTACAAACTAGATATTGCTACAAACACTTCAAGCATCAAACCATAGACACCATTCAATCATATCTAACTCTAAATATAACTTATTCCAATATTTCTCAAGAAATATCAAAAGATAGAACAACAATAACCATGCAAGATAAGTCAACACAAGAGAGATCAACAAAGCACATTGTCTTCAATTTTATTGAATCATTTAATGACAACAACAATTCCAATGTTTTGTGTTACAAAACTTGCTTAAAATGAACTAACCCCTAGCTCTAACTCTTGCTATACTGCTTAATTTTCTTCAAAGTAAAACTATCTAGCCCTTTCAAATGAGGCACTAACCCTATTTATAGAGATTACATCTTATGTTAGCTCAAATAGGGTTACAAAAAAATTGGCCCCTAAAACAAGTTGGCCAAGAGGAATTCAAAATAAAGTAAAGTGTGCATTAAATGCATATACTCCATCCAGGTCAGCTTGGGATCTCCAACATAGCTCGGTCCAATGCTTGTGAAGAATAAAAAGAAATAATAAGGAATCACAAATTCCAATGAAGAATTGCATTAACTATTCTCCCCTTTGTCCTTATCTAGCTCAATTCTATCCTACACCATCAAAAATATCTTCTCCAAGTAAGCTATAGGCGGGATAACTAATACTTTAATTTTATTTCAATGGACTTAATGTCCTCTCTTGATTGTTTTACAACCTTATCCCAATCCACCTCCATATTTCGATACTTATCCATTAGTACAATGTATGTGGTTGCATCATCTAATAGATGTTCAGTGACTGGGTCCTCATTGACTTGAGAATATACATCACACCACCATTTTATCAATTTCTCTAAGCTCAGATGTTTTGGTGCAAAGCTTTCTCTTCCTGTCATAACTTTGAAGAAAGAAATGCACTTGTTGTAGAGCTTAGTCAAGATGTCCTCAATTTGTTTGCCTTGCTTATGCACCTTCTTTAAAACCATTTTCCTTATTTTCAAAACTTCAAACCATTCCCAAGGTTTTGCAGCTTTGGGAGAAGGGAGAATTCCATCACTTGTTAATTTTTCTTCAATATATTCCATGATGGTTTTAGTCTTCTACAACAAAAGATCCACATCCTCCTTATCCTGAGCTAGTAGATTCTTTAACCACTCTATTGATCTCATAGTGTCTCCACCAGTTGATAGGATATATTTGATGGTATTATCTCCTTTGGCTTGCATTCCCTACAACCAATTCATTGTGGTATGTGTAGTGATTTTCATCTTTCCCAACTTAGTTATGGTCTCTTGTGGTAGAAAAATTGCAACAGATGATGAGGAACTGATGGATTGCAAGGGTTTCATCAAATCCTATAGATACCTCTTAAGTTTATCATTCTCCTTCTTCAAATCCTATTTAGCTTACACCTCTTTCTTTAATCTACTCAAAATAGCAGCGTTGGAGCCTTCAAATTCTTCAATTTCCTACATCATAGAAGTGGATCCCAAGCTGATAGTTTGTACACTGTAATATTTACAAGTCACTTCATCTTTATTCTTGTCTGGTATAAGAATGGCAATGTGAATCACCCTATTATTAGCTTCATCTCTCTCAATCTTGGAGATAACCTTATCTTTCTTCTTTTCTTTTCCCTTTCCTATATTTTCCAATAATTCATCCCAATTGGGAGGAGTATCATCTATCATAATTTTTTTACTCTTGAACTCCTTGTCTGGCCAACCAGGAATGGTAGAATCTGATTGTACATTACCTTGTCCAACCACATCCTACTGAACCTTGGATACATCCTCACTCAAATTTTGTTTTTTAGGAATCTTCTCAACCCTATCTTCACTTGCCTTATTATTTTCTTCTTCTTCATGCCTTAGTGAAGGAGTCTTGATTGGAATTTCTTCTCTATGTGGAGGAATATCCTCTTCATTTCTTGCAAGTGAATCCTCATAAGTTACCAAAGGAGACTACAATATCTTCTCTATTTCTGCCTCTATGCTATAAAATTCACCTTCTTGGAATTTTTCTTCTCCTTGACCTTGGTGACCCTCTGCATCTTTAGATTCACTTGGCATATTATGAGTTTCATGAGAAAGAGGGACATTATCATGTTCTTAATGGCAATAATAGTTGAGGTATCACTTCTCTTTGACACACCATCTTTAGGAGAGGGAGTTCTTCATCTTCTTGTGTATACCTGTGTCTTCTCTCCCAATATTTCTACACTTACCACTAGTGGGTCAACCTGATCCCTTGCCTTAGAGGATTCCTTCTCTTTATGTGACAATCTCACTATTCTTCTTCTCTTAGGCATAGAAGCACTACCCTCTTTTCCTTCTTTCTTAGCTTCATCTTTTGTAGATTTCTCTGTCTTTGAAATGTCTTTCCTTTTCTTGGCAGTGGGTTTTCTTTTCTTCTCTGCCTCTTCTACCTCTTCCACATGACCATATTTAATCTTTATCTTGAAAGGAGAGCTCACCTTATCTTTACCTTTAGGATCCTGCTCAGTTGACTCCTCAGAAGTGGAATGAGACTCCAAGTCTCCCATTAGATCATAGGTTCATTCCACACCCTCACTTTTCAACTCCCACATACTGTGCTTGAGCCATAACTTAGTATACTTGATCACTGGAGTCATGATCTGCTCTAATTTTGTCTTCTCTTCCTCCAACCAATCTATTTCTCCAACTAATTTATCCTTCACAACTTCATAGTCATGGCCCTGAATCAAATCTCCATCATCTTCAATCTAATATGGAATGGCCTTTATGTTGTACAACCAGGCCAAGTTCACTAGTAACCTAGAGAAATTCTTTTTTCTAATTTTCAAATTCATCATTTTGGCCTAATAATCCTCTACATCATCCTTATGGTTATATTCCATGCTAGCTCTCTTTGTGCCTCACCAGTCCTATCAAATCTGGATCTCTTAGAATGGAAAGAGAAACCCAGAGTACTCATTTCTTCCTTCAAGCTTGAGTCAAATTAATAGAGGGGCAAGCTTAATTACTGCCTATCCTCAAAGGAAAATCACCACCAAATCTGGTCTTGTGTTTATCCTTGTTGACAATTGCATCAAAATCATGGATCTTGTAATGCCCCGCCAAGCAAACCCAAAGGATACATGTACATTTAGTATTTATGGCACCAATTTTTTTTTTTTAAGTATTAACATACATCATAATAATCATATTTCACATAACATGATACTAAACAAGAACCACATATAACAAATCCTTCGGGTTTACAAGACTGCATTACTTTTCACAACAACATTTTTACATCACATGAAAGGTTATTATACACCAGTAATAATAAGATAACATGAACATGGTTAACATATTAATCAAGTGGTTACAATATTACAATGCCGTTTCCCAACATGAATGGGGAAGATACAATACAATGGAATGTTACATTTGATATGAAGGAGTACAAAGCTGCAATACTGGATTCAACTCTGGTACAACTCAGGAGTCACTGCAAGGTACAATTTCGCACTTCACGATCAATGTCTGGGGACCCAATGGGGTGCATAGCACGTTCCACCCAACCACGTGGACCCGAAGGCCCACCCCCCGTGCTAAGAGATGACAAGAAGGATCCCCAACAATAACCATCATACAAAACAAGGGTACAAGACTTCACAACAAGATCCACAATAACATAAGGCAATCTCAGCACAAAATATAACCAACACAAGATGTGTCCAACATAAGGAATAACCAAATAAACATCATCATACAAATGCCAACAAGTGCTTCCAGAGGCCCAAGAATAACATAGAGGGAAACAAAAACAAACATAGTTGTTTAGGGAAGAGTGTCATCGCAATGATGCATGGGTTACCCTGGCGAATCTTCCTAGGCCCCGGCCCCCAACTTGGGTTACCCTGGTGACCTCTTACGAAACCCGGCCCCACATGCAATCCAATGCGGCATCGATTATCTTTCATAAGGACAAGACAATGATTTGCCATTCCAGGCCTTCTCAACTCATCTCAAGCCCATACAAGCACTTGAGTCATGAGTGAGGCATTCACTTATATCTTGTTAATGTGTGATTCTATCCAAAACCCCTAAATAAATATTATGTTTTCACTTGATTAATAAACTTCCAATGAGTTACCCTGAGACCACTTCTGGGTCTCGGCCCCCATTGAAAGCCACTCCCCTTATGAACAACAAAACTCAAAAGACACTATCAGGGTAAGCCCCATGCACAACATATAAAGTCACAAGTTAAATTGCATTAAGCAAGACATACATCATCCTACTCAAAATCTTCATAATGAAACTAATTTCAAGTGCAAGGCTAAACCCATAACATCGAGTACTAGACAAAATCATTTAACCACCTGCTTTCAGGTGAATCAACATTAAACTCAAATAAATACTTCAAGCTCAGTATGGGTTACCCAAGGTGAATCCTCCCAGGTCACCGGCCCCCATACCAACCCTTGCAAGTTAAAAAAAAACCATATCCCCTCTAATCTCTGGAAGACTCACAAAATGCAAGGAATGACTACGATAGCAAGATATCAAAGAACTATTTTCACTCCACTCTTTACGAGTTGACAAATATAGAAATGAGTGATAACATCACAAGGAGGTAATCAAAATTTATACATTCATCTCGATACAAATTCAATGACGAATTCACAATTTTCTCAGTAACCATTTGACACAAAGGACTCTCCCCATTAAGCATTAACCCAAAAAGAACGCATTACCAACTCAACCACGATAATCAAAAAGAAAATCATTCACATAACTAACACATTTAGTCAAGCATAATAACCGCAAAGAAAAATACTTCACATTCAAAATAATCTCTCGACTTAACTATTTTGTTCAATCATTAGTTTGTATCTTCAATCAACTATCCAAAGATTAACTACAACCTTCTAAATCACTTCTATCTCTTAATATCTCATACCTATAATCAAATATTAACTTATTTTGAAAGTCATTATCTCCTTACAATTACACTCAAAATCATTACATATTATTTAGTTCCAATATTTCAATTATCAAATGGTAATAACCAATTTAGATTATATAATTCACCAAATACACCTAACTAAATCAATCAATCGATTTCTAAAAAAAATTAGAATATCCTTAATCATATTAATACTTATCAATTAATTTCCAAGCAATGTCATTTTAAGACTATGCTAGGAAAACATAACAAACTAGCCAAACTATAGTTTCCTTCCTAATGCAAGATGGAATGGTCAAGATTTGGCTAAATACTTAACAGTCATTCTGAGAAATGTGAACCATTTCCATCAATACATAGGGACAATTTCCTTGCAAAAAGAGAAAGCACAAACCAAGCATGCGAACTAAAGACATTATGCTTCCAGCGATGACATCAAATGGAATGCAATGATTACAGGATCACACATATTGGGTTTGTTTAAAGAACTAAAGAAGCTTACAAGAAAAGGAAGTTGACGGGTGTATGGACTGACTTCAAAAGCAATTAACATCCCCAGTTCTAGAGTGCTCATGATTCAGATTGATACAGGAAAAAAAAAGTGCTTTTCTGGTACCCGTGTATGGCATCATGGTCCCATTTCATGTAACCACCATCAAAAGTGTTACAAGCCAACAAGATGGAGGGAATTCAACAATTTTCAAACCATAGTACAGATTCAACAGTTAATATAATTCGAATTCTATTCTTAATCATAGACATTCAAAATTGAGACACCTAATAATATGCAGCGAACCATCAACGATTTAATACGCAACCAACAACAACATTAAGCGTTGATCAAAGAATGAGGGTTGAAGTTAATAAAGAGGTTCGAATGGAGAAGGCTGGACTGTACAGATTTAATGTCAGTGAATATCAAACGTATTTAATGATCAATCCCACCAAAACAAAGAACCTATATCCGCTACGTTGATCCGTTAGAACATTTTGAGGGATTTTGACAGGTAGCCTAATGTGACCGTCCATATCTGGTCAGTAATCAATTCTAACATAGAGGCTACAATCTAATGCACACAAGGAAGTGACAGAAACAGGTTTTAGAAACTGTATACAAATGCAATTGGCAGAATATAGTTGTGTGATTTGCACAAGAAGACAAATTTAGGAGCACATTAGAGTCTCGACATAGTGCGTTGTACCGAAGCACACAACAATGAATTGAATTCCCAAGACATTTTAACGTTTTCAAGCTAATGCAATTGGTAGGTACGGTATTTGAAGGATGTTGTAACGCATGAAGACGAAATAACATTAGCAGGTTTAGCCTCCGCCAACAATGACAAAAAGGAGTCCACAATAGCGTTGATGTTTGCAACAATGATTACCAAGAAGGAGGCCACAGAGAAATACGCAGGCAAGCAACGAAGGTTTCTTAATGCTGGGACGATTTTTTTGTATGTCGCATATTGAATGAGAACAGGCTGATGGATAATCTTGATACTTAACACAGGGCTGCAGTCCAGCAGGTTTCTAAATACTCAAAAATCAAACTCCAGCAGAGATTGTGCCCATGAGGATTGCAGAGAATTGCGCCAAAGAAAAGAAACTATAATTAACTGTAGGTAAACAATTACGTCGAATAATGTATGAAGAAGACTTCAGGGGCACGACGGCTATGACCACACCTTAAGTGTGGCCAAGGGTGACTAAACTAGAACACCAACACAAAAATGAATACAGATCTAGACGCCAATGCATTTGCCAGAGACAAATATCGAAAACATGTTATACCTATGACTGTATATATATATAACTCGAACGGTTCATATTAAGTACGCAAAAGGACATATACTCAGCGCAGTATGGTGGCTGAGAGTCGGCCGACTGCTTGGAAAGCCATCTTCAAATTTATATGCATAGATAACAATAACATAAGATTACCTAACACAACGAATTTAAAAAAGATGCATAAGATAGAGATAGCAACGAGGGTTACTGTTAACTGCATGTCATCAAATTACCTTGAATATTTAAAGGACAGGACTAAACATGGGTGCATGCAGTCAAACAGACGGTAATGTCCACAGACAATAAACCATAGATATCTCCCTATATTTACGTAATTTATCAAGCTTAACTCGAAAGAGGCGATAAAGAGGACAAAGTTTTCAACCCCAATCGCAGAGATCTACACAGTATTTCAAGAAAGTCTAAAGCACAAATTTCAGAATGATGGCATCAAATACAACAACATCACCACAACAGGTATAACTACCTGAAGAGTTGAGAAATAGTACCCCTCCTTTTCTTGAGTTGACGATTAAGCAAAATAGCATGATCTCCAGTACCTAGATATGTCCACAGGCTCATCGATAGGAAGGCTCCCATACCAACTTTTGATGTAGAGGAAAGAATACGTGGTACTTGTTACATTCCAGAGGAAAAAGTGAGGGGGCACCCCTATACTTTCAGAATGAACTTGGATGGTGCCGATGTAGTGATAAAATATGGTGACTCCCTCCGGATTCCATAGGTAGGATCGGCTAAGTCTAATCTGGTAGTAAAACAGAGAGAGCCCCCTGAGAAGAGTCCCAAAAAAAAAAAAATCTCCCTGCATAGCCGTCATGCAACTGTTCATGCAGAACCACCCCCCCAACTGAACATGCAGAATACCTCTCTTTAACTCACACCTGGATGCGAATGAACTGGCAGTTTTTCCATATTTGAAGAGCTGATGTGTCTACTGGAATTTACCCTCTATCTACTCACATTCCTTTTTTTTTTTGTAAGTTGAAAGGGAATATGCGGGGAAAAGATGCCCATGCCTTTCGCTTCCTTAAAAGAAGGCGTAACAGATGGCGATGCAGATGGGCGTTATGGTCTACGTATAAGCCACCACTCTGCTCAACAGCCTCAACCTTCCTATCCCTGAATACTTATAAATTAAATAACATAACGCCTAACGGCAGGTGGGGAACATGAAAAATTTGAGGAAACCACCTAATTACTGCCGCAATCCTGCATGAAAATTGTTGATGACATTTGTCGTCTCAAATTCTTTTTTTTTTTTTTTTAATTTTTATAATCAGACACGAGCTTTATTCGGTTAACGCTAATACTGGAAGAATAAATCATAAACAGCTAATTGGCCAAGGTCTAATAGAATCAAAGGAAATTATTTAAAATTTTAAACTTATTCTAAAACCTTTATTTATTTATTTATTTTACATGCCTTCCTCCTCAACGAAATAAACAAGCAAAGACACCCAACAGAAACATTACTCCAAACAAAGTCAGCATGGAAATCTACAATCACGGAGGGGCATTACAGATCTTCCTTGTGACCTCGAGAAGTATAATATGATCTGTGGGATATCTAGGGAGTCTATATGGATCCCTCTGACAACCATCAATTTTGATGTATCAAAAGGTAGGGAACTAGATAAAGCAAGATCCAAACCTCTTGATTAATTCCTTGGCATTATTTGAGATCCAAACATGCTCTGCACCTTGCAATAGTTTGGTGATGTACAAGGTGAATGCATAGTTCACCCTCCTATAACTTGTTCCACCCAAGTGCAATTGTAGGTATACCTCATAAATCACATCTTTCCAAAACACAACCCTTGTGCTCATCCCTTTGTATGGATGTAACCTTGCAAGTTCATAAACTAAGTTGGAAGTCATTGTGAAAGTATTTGTCTACATGACATTGCACATTTGTTCATGTATCATTCCACTTATAATGTCTACCCAATGGTATTCAATATTCTGCTCCATCCTCACAATGACACATGGAACATCCAGTTTTCAAATACTCCTGCACTCTTCAATCCCACCACCCTATTGAGGAGTGTGATAGGATAATAGTATTCTTTCTTGAACATAGCTCTAAATAGTTGCTTGGGTAACTTGGAGAAGTGATACTTGGGTTTCTCTAACAGGAATTGATGACCTGTTGTGATTTGGTGGTGTTTTCATCATAATACTTCTTCGAAATATCCATATCAAAACCCACTACATGAGACCTATCAGACATGTCAAAGGTCTAAGCTATAGACACATGGTTAAGATTTACTACTATTCCTCCTTGAGGATTGACTATCCTTTGAGTACCTCTGTCATAGTGTCTGGCACATTTAAGCACCAACTCGTAGCATTTAACTCTAGGAGGGAATCTAGCTACATGGGCCAACCCTGATTCCAATATCCTTCTAGCCAATAGAGGAAGGTTTTGTGTTGCCATCCTTGTCTTGAATTCCTCATAATCCCACAACCCAACATTTGTATCAATGACCTCTGACCAGATGGAAGATAGCTTGCTTTCTAGGATTCTTCTCTTTATATCCATTTTAATCCTTTCTACCTCAGAGATAGCAGACCCTTTAGTACTTGGATCCATTACCTTGCCCTTGGTTCTTCCAACAATGGCCTAACTTGATTATGCCTACATTCAACAAAGAGACCACAATAAAGATCCACCACAATATGAGATTCAAGTTAATCCATCACAAAATGATATAGTTATCCTCAAGACAAGTCCCATGATGAAAAAATTCCCCTAAAATCTTATAAGAATTACTTCTTTCAAAGTTCAGATTTTTAGTCCTCTCGCCGAATTTGGGCCAGAGAAGAATTTTGAGACTAGATGAAATTCAACGAAACAACCACAAAAAGCTTCCAACAATCATTTAATCAACCATCATCAGCTGAGAAACAAAATGAAATATCTTTAAATAACTCAAATTTATCATATGATGCACAATCATCAGCTAATAACTCATGCTATCTCACAATTCCTCATTTTCAACAAGATTTCAGAGAATTCTATCAAGGACAAAAATCCATGAAAATGGAAAGAGTTCACAAAAATTTAGGAAAATGAAGGGCCCAAGAAGTTTCTGTAAAATCCCAAGGAAACGAAATTTCATGAAGTCAACATAATTTCCATGTTTTAAGCACATTTTCGGGAAATCGATAAAGCGATGGAAAACCGAGAAATTCCTAAAGTAAGGAAAATTCGCGAGATGTTTGAAAACCCATAATCTTTGATTCCGTTAGGATTTTTCCTAGATCGATCAAATGATTAAGGAGTTGGGGATTTAGTTTTGGATTCAAGTCGTTTAAAGTGCAAGATGAATAATCTAGGTTTCTAATCAATCTAAATGAGATTCAATCAATATGAGTAATGATTTCAACAAGGGAAATCCTAAGAAATCACCATGATAGCATATCTTGGATCCAACTCACCTTTTCATTTCTGTTATCCCTCACACAAATTCTACCACAACCTAATTAAGGCAGGGCGATTATCAAATTGGATGATGGACAACAAGTTTCACTTTTCCTAGGACATGATTTTATCAAAGGTCTGGGATTTCTAGGTCAAACCTGAGGTCAACATGAGAAAGAATGAAATCAAACTAAGATTCAAACATAGTAGTGATTAATTGCATTGAATCACATTCAAGTAGAAGGAAAGGATGCATGTGCTACAGGGAAGAGCATCAAACCAAAACCAAAAGCCCTAGCCCTAATACCAGACTCTACCTCATCGAAATCCTGACTCAAAGCATATACACACACAAACCCTGAAGCAAATTCAATTTATTCATCAAAAAAAAAGGTAATATGTACATTCCATAAGAGCAAAGAAATCAAAATAGTAGCAACTAGAGAGAAATGTTGAAGTTTGAGCAAAATGAAAGTGGTCACTAGAAAAATTTACTACAATGATCGATCACAACCTCAAACACACAATCCAGTAGTAGCAAGCAAAAACCATGCTCCTCAAATTTCATAACAAGGAAAATGACACAAATTCTCATCATAAATCCCAATTAAATCCAATAAAATCAAGCTGCAAGATTGTACAAGAGGCATAAATGCGTCAAAAAGACATCGGGTAGAATCCGAAGGCACGGTGAAGTTTGGGAAAATATAAAATAGACATAATTCAATGAAATCCTATCATTTCCGAAAACAATGAAAGGTAGCCTTCGTCTGATTTTCAAGTCATTCAGAGAATTTCGCCAGGAATTTTTTTTCCCGAAAATAGAGAAAAACCCGAAATATGTCCAACAACACAAGATTTTCAAAGTGTTTCATGAAAATGGGAATTTACATGAGTAGGATAATCTTTCAGGCACATGCCAAGGAAACCAAATCCTCAAAACCAAAGGGCCAAAAAAACAAGAGCGAAAGTAAAAGAGGGTCCCTGCTTTTAGTGGGGCATGTGTGTGAAAACTACAGAGCACTATGCTATTTTTTTTTTATAAAAACATGACCTATTTTGGCTCCCCCCCTTTTTGAGACCCTTAATCTTCATTAATTTCAAAAATATTTAGTATCTTAGAAACTATACTTGGAACACTTTAACTCTTGTTCAAGTACTACGTCTTGAAATTTGGAGAGTAACTATCTTCATTTTCTTGTGTAAATTAGATTTTGCTGATTTAAAAAAAAAAGTGGCATCTTAAGAGATAAAATTGTGTCACAAATCCATGCACTTACCCATATGCATAATGTCTTCCTTAAGTTACACATATAGTTAAAAATACAAACACATTTACACATTTAACCCACCGTAGACACAACAATTGAATTTTCCCAAAACTCCACTCTTAGATTTTGAAGCTTTCCCAAATTCACAAGACTCATATCTATTTATGGAACCCTAACTTTGATAGACTTTCCTTGATTTTCAATGTCAATATTTACACCTCAAAGAATTTTTTTAGAAAAAAAATTATGATATAGCCACAAGCTCTCCTCCCAACCATTGGATTGAAATTCAATCCACCCTTAAGCTCTAAGGGTCACATAGGTCTCCCAAAACTTACTTTACACATGGCTTACATTTCCAAAATTGACACAAATCAACCATTCATTCACATAACCTGAAAATGCTTAACTTTAACATAGAAAATGACTATTCATGTGCCACATAAAATGGTGGAACTCTTTCAGCTGCCTCTCATGGGTTGAAGGTTGCTCAATCTAAAGGATTTAGGAAGGTTTAGTTAGATGGGGGTTCTATAAACATGATTAACTACCTAAAGCAAACCACACCCCCATCATGAATTGCATCATGAATTGTTGAATCTCTCATCTTAGATGCGGTGGAAATTTTGAATTCCTTTGATGAATGTTACATCTCACATATATTTAGATAGGGTAATGGTTTAGATGATGTTTTTTCTAACATTGGGGTTAGAGAACATAGGATATGGGAAGGAGATGATCTCCTTCCCATCGACACCCCTGTTTTTCGTAATAATGATTTTCAAAAATGCTAAGCAAGGGGTTTGTGTCATCATTAGCTTTTTCCACATGAGCCTATTCACGTGGTGGGTTACTTCTTGGTGTGACTCTAGTTTGGATTTTTCCTTGTTTTTTGTTGATTTTAAAATCATCAGTAAGGGGTAGCCTTCAAGAATCATTATTACCTTCTACCACCTTACCATTTCCACATGGATTGTGGGGTTGTTCTATAGCCTTTTTCTTAAGGTTTCTTCTCATTTTTTGCAAGTTTCTCAAGATTCTAGGGTTTGTATTGTCTTTGATCATGGGTAGAGACCAGAACAAAGTCAAGCCTTTCTCTTGTGATACTTTGAAATCCAATGTCAAAGTTTTGGAATGAATATAGATGGAAGAGATTACACCTTATATTGAGAGACTTCATTGGCATGATTTGAAGGTGACAAATAATTTTGTTAAGGGCTAACATATCGGGGTTTTAAAGATGGGTGGGAATAAATATGACATAATTGAGGACCTTATTGCTGGTATCACATGCCTTTCTATTGAGGGTAGGAAAGTTTATAGAGACAAGGAATAGAATGCTCCACTAGAGATTTTATTCAAGGAAGATAAAGACATAAATTGGAGAAGTCTAAATGTGGGGGCTACTATCGTAGCTCAATTGAGGCTATTTTTGGGGACATCACTGAAGAACTCATGGGGTACGTAACTCTTGATGGATGGTTCTTTGTCTTCTCTAGTTATCATTTTGTTCTTCTTAACCATTTAGGCACAAAAAAGGTCTCTTTTCCTTTCTATTTGCTAGCATCTTTGGAATGTGGAATTAAGCATCATAGGTGCAATCCTAAGAACCTTGTTCTTCATGTTGGCCTTATCCTCCTTATTTTGGACTACTCTAAGTCCTATGTTATTCCTAATCACCCTAAGAAGGTTCCTAAGGGTAGGTAGAACAAGATAGATTTTGAGTATGAGACTAGGTCTAATGCTGATGAATATTATGAACCTGACTCAAAAGCCTCAATGGAAGTGTACTTGGAGCCTCTTGCTCCTTTAAAGAGTGGTAAGAAAGAAAAAGGAACCCCTATCCCTGCAAAGTATGAAACTGGAAGTGAAGAGGTGGTGGGTGATAATTCCATTGGATGCAAAATTGGGAAGGGTGAGTCGTCTTCCTTGAAGAAAGGAAAGAAATTTGATGTTGGGGAGAAGATTGGGAAGCCTTGTGTGTTTGGGTCTAGGAGAAAGAAGGGCTTGAAGGGTGGGAGAATCCAAAAGATGGCTAAGTAGAACAACAGTCTTGTCCATGAGGAGTCTATTGGTGTAAAGTCACCTCTAAATGTTGCTGGTGGGAAGGATAATATGGGTATGCAAGATAAGGGTTTGAAGGAAAAGAATAAAGGGAGGAGTGTTACTAAAGAAATTGAAAGATCTCTTCACAAAATAAAGAAGCCAGTTTCTAGTAAAAAGATAAAGAGGTTATTGAAAGAAAAAAATATGAGAAGGGACTCCTTGAAGGATGGGTTGGATGCAATGGATGCTTTCAAATTCAACCAAGAGGATATTTCTAATGTGTTGGGATTGGAAAAGAGGGTTCCATCTCTCTATTTAGGCTATTTAAATGGGCTTTCCATGAATTAAATCTTACTAATGTGAAGGTCTATGGGGTGGTTAGTAAAGTAGGGGAGTCTTTTAACCCTTTAGATTCCTCTTTACAAGATCAAATTAATCATCTTTTTGATGTTTTAAAAATTGTTATTCATGAGATCTTAAATCTAAAGATTTTTTTTGAAATGATAATTATGGCTCTTGAAGAGAAAATTGAACGAGTTAATATGAAATTGGACAAGGTTGTGGATGCTAAAAAGTATTTTATGAGGAATGAAACTAATGGTTTGACCATCCTTAATGAGAAGGTGAGGCAGTGGATGGAGAAAGCCTTGGGTGGTATGGATGCTAATAGGAATGATGCTAGTAAGTCAAGTGTTCTAATTAAAGAGGTAAGTTAAAAGGGTCCCTATACTTGAACCTTAAATAAAACTAAGTTGAAAGTTGGGATACCTTCCAAAAAGATCACTAAGGTGATGGAAGTGCATTAGAAGATAATCGATAGTGATATGGAGGCTGCTAATATTTTAAAGAATCTATAGTTGTTATTTTTGCTCCTCTTTTTTGGTAACTTTTTTTCTTATGGTTTACTTCTTTTTGGCTACTTTCTAATATTTGTGCTTATCTTTTTAAGTAGCTCTCCTTTTTGTAAAGGGTTTTGGGGCCCCTTGAAAACTTGTTTTACCTCTAATAAAAAAAATGTTGGAAATCTTACCTAAAACAAACACCCACACACACATCACCATCACAAATGATTTAACATAAATTTCAATAATAAATACACATTTTAACAAGAATCAACAAGGATAAACATAAACCAATGAACACTCTACAATTCACTTACATGTCAACAAAATTCAAACCAAATAGGTTACATCCTACCAATAGATTTTCTAACCCAAATATGGAAGAATCCCTCACTTTCTCCAATCCTTTACCTCCATTCTTCCTAACCGCTCATTTCCCTTTCTCCATCAAGAACTCTCCTCCCAAATGACGAAGGAAAAGAGCAACCAATAAGAAAAAAGAGAGAAGTCCCTTCTCCTCACAAAGAGAAAGAATAAATAAAAGGAAAAAGACAACCAACTCCCGATAACTTCCCAACCACCCAACCAACTCCAATTTTCGTCACTTTTCATAAGTGGGTAATTAAAGTGGGCTTTAGATTTTATTTAAGGGGTTTTATGGAATAGAAAGACCCCTATCCCATAGACCTACCACCTAGGAAACTTTTAAAAAATTAAAAACACATAAGGACTTCATAAAATGCAAAATAAGTAATCACATTGAAAGGTGACTCAAAGGTCTAATAAAACAAACTCTCACATGTGCACAACCCTTACAAGATGAGGTTTAAACATATATCCTAAAATTTCACAAGAAAAAATAAAGGAAGTAGCTATATGATCCCTTGATCAACATTAGTTGATTTTAACCTGTTTACTCAACAAAAAAAATTTGTCAATATTACTCATGACTAATTAATTGAAAAAATAGAATATGAAAGATAATATTCAAAGAATAGTAATCACTAGAAAATTCAATCTAGTAATCTAACAAGTAACATATAATTTAACTCTCCCTACTTGCATAATACTCATTTTTAGAGTTAAACAATAATTGATAATACTATTTATTATCAAAATACCAACTTATATCAATAATATATTTTCCCATAATTAATTCCACTACAAGTAACTAGCAATTACACCTTGGTGTGCAATGGGTATGTTGTATAGGTGTGGAAGGTCAATTTGAAAAATAGTTCTATTTTTCTTTCATTTGTGCAATAAAGGTTTTATTGGACAAGTGCTATGCATCCATTTATAAGGATCAAAAGAAGATTGAAAAAAAACCTCTAAATCAAGAAAATAATCAAGCTGCTTTACCATAAATATGTACATGCATGGTTCCATTTTTTTGGCATTACTATTTTGTCATTATAAGTTTTTGTTGTTAGATCTATAAATATTGGTACACAATTTAAATTTTTAGAGACTTTTGTTAAATTAATTGTCAAATGTTATGCCATCAACAACGTTATCCAAGAGGAGTTAAACTAAAAATCAAAAAATTATTCAAAACACATCACGCGAAAAGATGAAAAAAATGTCTCATGCAGTGACTTTCTAAAAAAAGACTATTTGAGCTAATTTGTATCCAAAAAAAAAGAAACAAGGATAGGGTAATTCCCATCTATCAAAAAAATTAAGAAAATGTACTTTACCTTTTTTTCACATGAAGCTAGAATGTTGACAAAATTTATGAGATTTGGCTTTACATCTGTGAATTGCATTTCCTTGGAAGTTGGTAAAATTTTATTAACAAATCATATTGTGCAATTATGGACATTTTTTTGAGGTATTATGTCAAAAAATTTAACTCCCTAATTCTTTTCAAAATTTGATTTCTTGGTGTAGATTATTGGTGAGGAATTTTGTGAGATTTATGGTAAATTATTATTTACCAGTTGAAATCAATAATTAAAAATTTGAAAATTGACCACACTAACAACTTATTTTTGGGGAAGGAGTTGATTGGAGGGGTAAATTTCCTTTGTTGCAGGAGCTGCTTCATCCATTTTGAGTCAAAATCAAGCGAAACAGGTCAATATTATCATTCAAACCAAATTGAAGTTAAATAGGATGAGCTCAAATGGTAATTCATGGAGATTGCATAGTGCAAGCTTATATTGAGATTCTTATGAGACACGTCACATACTTAAATGTACAAATTTTGAAAATTTAATTATGGTAAACTTCCACAAGATACTATTTGTATAAAATAGTGAGTGGATGTGGGTGAGGCTAGTTAGAATGAGGAAGACCAATTTGTTGATAATCAAGGTGAAGAAAGCTTGCAATATGAACTTAAATGAGTGAATGCAAATCTGAAATATGTAGATTAACCTTTAGCCTTAGTGTGAAGAAATAATGAGAGAGAGATAGAAAAAACCATAAAACATGCAACAACAGATTTACGTGGAGAAACCCCGAAGGGGAAAAACTCCACCACCGAAAGAGAGGTAAGTATATTATTGATAATCTCAAATATTACATGCAGAAATAGAATTCTCTTATCATTCCCTATAAATCTAGTAGCACCCTATTACCCTGCAAAACTGAATTGAATAACTCTATCTCAAGGCCCTAATTTATAGAGATTTATGATGATGAAAACCACCATGAATTCACCAAACAATAGGCAGAAATACCACCTAGAAAAACCCACGCCTGCCTCCTTGAAATGGTCAAAAAATACCAAAAATAGCCTCTTACAGACACTCTTATAGCTGTCATAAGGCATCTTTCATGCATGGGCACCTGGGGTTCAAAAATAGCATATTTTGTCATAGGAATCTATCATATTGTCATAGCATCTTATGAAAACTGTCATGCATTTCATAGATGCTCTTACAACAACATATTTTGACCCAAAAACCTTATTTTAGAAGATTCCAAGGTGGGACGCCTAGCAATTTTGTCCTTTTCCAAAAGGACAAATGGTAATGGTAACATTGCATTTACATTGTCTCTTTGACCACTGTTGGTCAAACAATTTCACCTCTTATGGGTAAATTTACAAAAAACTTTAGGAGAATAATAAATTAAAGGATTTACAAGGTCAATGACGCCTAAATCCTAACATAATTCCTAGGCGAGTTTGATAGAAGAGACATCATTCAATGGTGACAAGTGAATAAGATAGTAGATATTAAATGTGGTGTAGACCAACAAATGATGATAGGTATACCTTCGTAGGTGAATTTTTCAAAGGATATATCCTCCAATCATGGAAAGGAAACTGAATTATATGTGGCAATCCTAGTAGAAAAGTTTAAATATAAGTCCCTAGTTAAATTTAATTGAAGCTATAAACCTTCAACAAAGGAAATTAAATTAGATGTGGCATACTCATGTGACCAAGCCAAAAACAAGTCCTACAGGAATTTACTTATCTCCTAGTTCTTATCTCTCAATTAAAAATTTTTAGACAATGTAGGTTTAATCTTCTTATGATTCAATGCATTTTGTATAGATGTAAAATTAACTTTAGCTAGCAATGTTGATTGCAAGTGGAGAATTCTTATTAATAGAAAAACTATTAATTAAAGCACCATGTTTTTTTTTTTTGGTGAAAATACAATGATATATCAATAAATGAAAGAACTAAGAAATCAACCATGCAACAACTCTCATCTTGATAGACTTTACCATTGGAAAGATTTAGCTTTGAATTCAAATGACCACTAGTCCTATTCAAGATTCTATGGATGAGGGAGAGAAAGGCACAAATGGCTCAAATGGCCACTAGCCATTTATGTGGCCATCATAAATGAATCAAATAATTAGCTGAAAATATGTGTCATCCCATGAATGGACACATTATTGAATGGAGGATTTCCTTCTTTTAATTGCATGTTCATCTTTCACACTACTATCTTTAACCTGCAAGTGTGCACAATTTAACTTTTTGTATCAATGCCTTATTATTACCATCTTGATTCAACATGATGATTGATGTTTTAAATAAATAATTTTAACTTCATATTTAGTGAGAAAAAAATGGCATATCAAATATTAATATTATATTATGGGTATGTGCAGGATCATGGTGTGCCAAAAAGTGGCAATATTATGGGTATTTGTAGGGTATGTGGCTGACGACTTTTTTTTCACCCAAAATTAATGAAACGAAAAGGGTTTTTAGAGGAGATTCTCAGAATTCCAAAAATATAAATTATGATTTAATTTTAATTTAATAAATAATTATTATTCATTTTCTATTAGAATTACGACTAAAGTCCTGATCGATAGGCTGATTGAAAAACATCTATAACTTTCAAACGGTATCATATTCTTTGAGTACAAAACATGTGTCACATTTTATGCTTCACATAATATAGGATTAAAAAAATAAAAATTAAGTTTTGACCAAGTTAAGGTGGTCAGACAGACGAGTTTTTATATTTTCTAAAAGTTGTAATAAAAAATTCATAATTAATTATTTACTTGGAAAAATATTACAAAAAAATATGCATCACATCCGGAAATGAGTCCTCTACTTATATATAAAATATTACAAAAAAAATATTATCATTTTATTATGGTTAGGGTGGTCAGACAGACACCTACTTCTTATTTTTTTCCTGAAATTTAAGTACTACTGTGCATTGAAATTTCAAATTTCACCAAATAGATTTTATTTAGTTTTAAATAAACCTAGTATTTTAGAAACTAAATTCAATTTTCTACAAATTCTATTCTTACACATTTTTTAAATAATATAGATAACTTATTCAAATATTTACATCAAGCTGCCTAACATTGATTTTTCTGAATTTTTTGCCACTTAAGGGCCTGTTTTTTGCATGATGATGCTGCACATACCCTTATATTATATTATTATTTACATATTACATATTATAACACTATTATGTTATATATAATATTTTATTATTTACTATATTTATATTTAAATTCTTGAATGCCCAAATCATTAAATTAATATTCCCTATGCACTCAATACTATAGCCTACTCCTCCATCAATCATTTTTGCAATTACCTATAAAAATAGAGCAACAAAATCATAATTATTTTTATGTTTGGATATAACAAAAGAGATGAGATCCCTAGGAAAGCAACAAAAGAATAGAGAAATTATCTTCTTGAAATAAGTAAATTTGAAAAAAAGAAATATCATACATATAAAAGAGCATTCACCTATTAAACCCCATAAGCTAAAACAAGTTAAGAAAATGCTATAAGAACAAAAGCAAAAGGAGAGTTCAACAAACTTTTTGAAGAGGTTTTTGATAATATTTTAAGATTATAAATTCCATTACTCCAAACTCTTTTGCTTAAGAAAAGAAGCAACATAAAGATTAGCTATATGTCCTATTTAAAATTCACCCCCCTTCAAGCCATAATTGCACACTACATGAATTTCTAAATGTAATGCCCCGTCGTGCGAACCCCAAAGGACAATTAAACAATAATCACTGCACAATTTTTTTTTTTTAAGTAAACATAACATACATGTAATACACATTAGGTCATGACATGAATTTCATTTAAGTAGATTCACTAACACATACATCCCTTGGGGTATACCAGGAGTCATTACGCGACTTAGATCCACACAACGACAATAAATAATAAAAGCCAAAGATATAATCCATAACAAACTAAACATTAACAAATGTAACACATACATAATAAATCATTGATAAGAAACCATCTATGTACGTAAATGCAACATATACATGATTAACTCAACACATTGAATAACAACTTCCATGGCCAATAGCCACACAAGGTTTAACATTACATTACAATACAATGTTCAAGAGGTACAATGATACAAAAGTGTTTCCAAACATGAATGGAAACCATACACAAGATAACATGATACAAATAAACAGATGAATACAAAGTATCATAACTAGCTCCAAGACAAATACAACTCTAGAGTCGCTGCAATAGCACCAATCCGCACCTCTTGATCCTTGACTGGGGATCCAATGGGGTGCTTGGCACGTTCCACCCAACCACATGGGTCTGAAGACCTACTCCCCGTGCTAAGGAGCTGACAAGAAGAGTCCTCAACCAAGAACATCCAAACAGGGAACCACAAGACTCAACGTCATACAAAAGTATCATAAAACTCAAGGATTACAATGACATAATCAAAACATTCATGAGTCAACATAATAACTTAAAGTCATAAATCTCATCACATAAATCAAAGCAATAACCAGTAAACAAGTAACCAAAGGATGATCATGAAACACTTCCAAATCAAACTGAAATAATAAACAGAGTACAATTCCAAATTGCAATTAAACAATACAATAACATCATCTCACAGTACCATAAGAGTACAAGGTCATAAGTCAAATATCAATGAGATCATACAAGACCACAAAGTACACCAAAGATGTATCAAGGCAATACTCCATAAATCAATATAAGTCCATTCAACCACAATCTAAAGCAACTCCCATAACATACTTCCAGAGGAACACATTATTATTTATTATTATATTATATTTAAATTATATTATTATTTACCCTTAAATTATTATTATATTATAATACCCTTATATTATATTATTATTTACATATTACATATTATAACACTATTATGTTATATATAATATTTTATTATTTACTATATTTATATTTAAATTCTTGAATGCCCAAATCATTAAATTAATATTCCCTATGCACTCAATACTATAGCCTACTCCTCCATCAATCATTTTTGCAATTACCTATAAAAATAGAGCAACAAAATCATCATTATTTTTATGTTTGGATATAACAAAAGAGATGAGATCCCTAGGAAAGCAACAAAAGAATAGAGAAATTATCTTCTTGAAATAAGTAAATTTGAAAAATAGAAATATCATACATATAAAAGAGCATTCACCTATTAAACCCCATAAGCTAAAACAAGTTAAGAAATTGCTATAAGAACAAAAGGAAAAGGAGAGTTCAACAAACCTTTTGAAGAGGGTTTTGATAATATTTTAAGATTATAAATTCCATTACTCCAAAATCTTTTGCTTAAGAAAAGAAGCAACATAAAGATTAGCTATATGTCCTATTTAAAATTCACCCCCCTTCAAGCCATAATTGCACACTACATGAATTTCTAAATGTAATGCCCCGTCGTGCAAACCCCAAAGGACAATTAAACAATAATCACTGCACAATTTTTTTTTTTTAAAGTAAACATAACATACATGTAATACACATTAGGTCATGACATGAATTTCATTTAAGTAGATTCACTAACACATACATCCCTTGGGGTACACCAAGAGTCATTACGCGACTTAGATCCACACAACGACAATAAAGAATAAAAGCCAAAGATATAATCCATAACAAAGTAAACATTAACAAATGTAGCACATACATGATAAATCATTGATAAGAAACCATCTATGTACGTAAATGCAACATACATGATTAACTCAACACATTGAATAACAACTGCCATGGCCAATAGCCACACAAGGTTTAACATTACATTACAATACAATGTTCAAGAGGTACAATGATACAAAAGTGTTTCCAAACATGAATGGAAACCATACACAAGATAACATGATACAAATTAACAGATGAATACAAAGTATCATAACTAGCTCCAAGACAAATACAACTATGGAGTCGCTGCAATAGCACCAATCCGCACCTCTTGATCCTCGACTGGCGATCCAATGGGATGCTTAGCACGTTCCACCCAACCACATGGGTCCGAAGACCCACTCCCCGTGCTAAGGAGCTGACAAGAAGAGTCCTCAACCAAGAACATCCAAACAGGGAACCACACGACTCAATGTCATACAAAAGTATCATAAAACTCAAGGATTACAATGACATAATCAAAACATTCATGAGTCAACATAATAACTTAAAGTCATAAATCTCATCACATAAATCAAAGCAATAACCAGTAAACAAGTAACCAAAGGATGATCATGAAACACTTCCAAATCAAACTGAAATAATAAACAGAGTACAATTCCAAATTGCAATTAAACAATACAATAACATCATCCACAGTACCATAAGAGTACAAGGTCATAAGTCAAATATCAATGAGATCATACAAGACCACAAAGTACACCAAAGATGTATCAAGGCAATACTCCATAAATCAATATAAGTCCATTCAACCACAATCTAAACCAACTCCCATAGCATACTTCCAGAGGAACACAATAAAGTAAAACACCTAGGCAACTAGGGGAGAGTGTCATCGCATAGTCCTACATGGGCTATCCTGTGCTCTTCCTCCCAACTGGAGGCGCTGGTCCCATCTATGGCTATCCTGTGCCCTTCCTCCCAACTGGAGGTGTCGGTCCATAGGGTGACTCATGTGGAGCCATAAACCTCTCATGAAGACGAGGTCACGACCTTGCCGACCATAGCCTTCTCATCCTTCCATTAGTCTGCAGAAGTACTAATGAAGATGAGGCATCCATTTTTAAATCTTATAATGATATTACTACCCAACCGTCCTAAGTTAATTATTAGGTTTTCACTTGATTACTAACTCACTCGTGGGTTATCCTGTGCCCTTCCCCTTAAACAGGGTGTTGGCCCCCACGAGGAGCCACTCCCCCCAAGACCCCTAACATAAAAACCAAGGGTTGTACCATCATAATTTGAACAAAGAATCACAACATAAAAGCGTGCGAGGAATTACCCATCTTGCTAACAAGTACAAAATTAGAGTCTCACAAAGTTTCATACAACCCTTTCAAAATAATGATACCAATATCTTGTCATGTCAACAACACATAAAATGAGGAACATTGACCAACAATAAAATCACGCCTTTGAAAAAATCTCAAAAGGGCTTACACTAGGGTTTCCCCATGAAGAACTGACAACAATAAATGCAAGACCTCAAAGAACTATTTTCAATTTCAAATATAATGAGTGAATACATTAAAATAAGACCATAAACTCCATCCATACTACATCATCAACTTTGATACAAAATAAATCAAAAATTCAAGAAGATCAACTATCCACAACTCATAAACAAAACACGAGTTCCCAATTACATTGCAACACAAATTAAATGTCAAAGGATTCCTTGAATCAAAATTAGTCTCCAAAGGCATTCACACCAACACGGAACCATCTAGAAACAATCCTTCAACAACAAAGGTAAAAGCATGCAACCAGGCATCCAAGGGAGACCTCAATTTCCTCCTCACAAGATACTTGTACAGTTGGTAAACAAATGACCTTGACGAAATCAACAAACATGAAAACAATATAATTTAATGTTTCACCAAAATGGTACAAGTGGGAAGATTGCATACAATAAGAAGCATAAACTTATCACAACCAAGCATTGCATTCATATCCAAAATACTCCACCACACTTTCAATTAATAAGACCCCCACAACTCAAAACAAACCAAGAACTCACCTTGTAAGGTTAAACGAATATCAACACAATTTAACTTAAAGAAGATCCCCAACTCACATCAACTCAAGAAAAGTCACAATGAAAGGATATGTCAAATCAATCATTAAAAGGACACAAACCCAATGAAATGAAATCACTTTCGAAGCCAAGAAATTCCAAAGAGGGTACCACAAATAGGATACACCAAATTACCCTTAAATGAACAATGACCATTCAAATACAATTTATCCATTCGTTTAATAAGAATTAATTTAAAATAAATAAAGGAACTCTATAATCACATATCGTAATTATCTCAAGGCATATTTTATCACACTTAGAATACTAACCCAAACAAATCAAAAGCAATAAACTTCAAAGAACAATTGAACTATCATCTACGATTTGACTCTTCACTTGATAAGGAATCATTTTAACTCATTAAAGGCTATATTCACAACCTTAATAACATCTCACTATGCTCATCATAAAGTTGTATTAAATAAAATAAGTTATAAAAGCATTCCAACCAATTTCTTTTATTCCAATTCAGGATTTATAATCATTCCTATAACTATATGCATATATATAAACATGATTAGCCAATTAATACTCTAATTATATTTAAAAGGATAACTAATCTCACCAGCACTACATTACAATGCCAATTTTCTTCTTAACTAAAACTATATGACCATCTAATTTCACTATGAAGTAAGAACTTATTCATTTATAAAAAGGCATAACTATTTTCCTTAATATTCTAATGTTTACCAATTCTCATTATTTAATATAATCATTTAGTTTTAGAATCAAAGAAATTGTTCTTTTCTAACATTTGAAATAGGCAAGTAACTGTCCTCTATTCAATTTTAAGCTAGGAGGTGAACCATTCTTAGATTTCTTCTATACTTAACCTTTTGAAAATAAGGCTGAAATCCTTCCACTATCTTAAAGTTATCACAATTGTCCTTACAACATTTCCCACACAAAATCCATTAGAACAAATATCAATACATACTATTTCTATAGAAGTACTTTTATCCAACAAATGAAGTCATATTATAACCATTACATTCAAATAGATCCCTAACCCATTTACACATCTTAATCATTCAATAATTCACAAATAATTAAGAACACTTATAAATGTATATATATTCGTATATATACATATAAACTGAGTTCAATATTCATATAATATAGATAGTATTATGGTACACATACTTAGATAATCAAATATTTTAATAATAATATAACATCTCCCTTAATCAAATACAATCTTGTCTCAAGCCTTATTGAATTAAAAACAACTGATTTCACTTCTTATCTCAGGTTGCATTGGATAGCAATAAGATGACTAGTTGCCAACCTAAAGTCTATGTGTCGAACTTTTAACATTGATGGTATCAATATAAAAAGTAAACAGCGGCTAAAACTATTCCATGAATGGGATATATCACCCAACGTAGACTTAAGAAACTCTTGAGTGAATGCTGCTGGAACGTGTGATGCCATTTGACTCAGGTAGTTTATTTAAATTTTTACACCCTTCTATGTTCAAGTGCTGCAACTACCAAAGATAAGCATGTTATATAAGCCTTTAAACTTCCTATCATGCTCAAGCTCGCGGCTGAGATAGGATGGAAAAGAAATTAGAGGGATTATTTAAATCTATACACCCTACCATGTTCAAGTGCATCATTGTGACAGGTTACAAAAAGAAATGGAGAGATTATTTAAATTTCTACACCCCTGCAAGTCTAAAAGCTATAGCTCTGATGGGTTGCCAATGGTTTCAGGGAGGCTACTTAATTTTGTACAATGCCTCAACTCTAAATGCCGTAATAGTGATAGGTTGCCAAGTATATTAGAAAGTGAATATTGGAATTTGGAAATATCGCCATCTCCTTGCTTTATTATAGTTATTTTCAAATGTTGCAACTGCGATAGGTTGTCAGAAGAATCAAGCAGGCTATTTAAACCTTTATACTCCCTATTAAGTTTAAGTGCTACCGCTGAGAGTAGATGGCAATGAAATCAGAGAGATTACTTATGGCTTCTTTCCTTCCCTCCCCACTATTAAAATAATTGAATCTTATGGTTGGAAACAGAGTTAGAGTCTCCATCACATGATTTATCCAATAATCAATTAAACCCACAAATAGTTTGATGGAAATTGCAAAGTATGGAAGCAATTAATGACAAGGATAACATGATTAGGCCCCTATTCTTAGAATTTATTGAAGAGGCTTAGAATTTTGAGAGACATCACTATTTTTTTTTTAATATTTGAACAACAAGTTTGAAGACTTATCACTAATGATCCTACCACTACAGATGGATCAATTATTTCAGTGAAGAAGAATGGTTATAGAAGGAAACTATTATTCTGATGTGAAAACAAATACAAGAAGACCAATCCATTATAGGATTACATGTGCAGAAAACAGTTATCAAAACCGTACACAAAAATACTAATTCACGGTCTATAAAAGAAAATTACTAACAACCCTCTTCCTAAATCCCATGTTTTAAAAAAAAGGATCTTTCATAACAATCCATATCAAGGATTGCAAAAAAAATCAAAGAAAGCATAATATCTGTGATGTACAATATAAAGGTTGCAAGTCTATAAATGGATGCACAAGAATCATGAAAGAATACATACTTGATCTGCACCCAAGCTTTATCAATCTCTGCGAGACTATCCTTTGATGCAGTACAAGAGTAGCCTATACAAAACAATCTCCCCTTGAATTCTACCCATTCCATAAGCTAAATATAGTTATTATTTATTTTGCATATTCTACATTTCTCTTCGACTTCCAAATGCTCTATAGGTGTAGTTTCTTCCAACAAGTTTCAGTTACCAAGAGGCTTTAATTAAGAACTACATTTATGCCGAGCAGTTACAAAACCTTTCATACGAAATTCTATATTTAGATCTTTATGTGAAACTAACATAATATTGCATTTAATTTTGTTTATTGTGCTATTATTCATTACTTTCACAACCATTTAATTTTTTTATTTATTTAATTATAATATTCAAGTTTGATTTATTTAATTCATTTTAAACATTAATAATATTTTATTTCACAAAAACACAGAAGTATTATAACTTTTATTTTATTTATTACCTCAAAATACAAACCGAATAAATTGAATCAATTCAAATCATGGCAATCAATACTAACTTTACAAGCAAGTCAGAGGCAACACAAGGACATCACAGATGGAGAGGCACTACACTAAATAAAATTATACTGAGTATGAATGCCTCAAACAAATGTTTCCTCATGACTATGATTATGGTTATGGTCATGGTGAATCTCATGATCATGATCATGGTTGTGGTTATAGATATGATTGTGCTTGTGCTCATAGCCACGACTTTGCAAATACAATGATCAAGATGATGATTGTGAAGATGATTTGCATTCCCATTCACATATGAGTCATTGTAACAAAGTTAGAATTGTAACTATCATCAACCTATAACTATAACTATAGCTCCCTATAGAACCAACATAAAATGGAGAAAATAAACTACATTTTCAAACTTTAATCACAAACTTATCACCTAAGTTGTCACTTTCATCCCTAGTATAGAAGATCATTCCTATAATCTATATCAAATTTCATGGTGATCCTTTTAGCTATAGTTGCATATGCTTTGTCCAGAAGAGGAGATGAAGTAAGCATAGGCTTCTAGAGGGCCTAAAATTGAAAGTTACAGTTTCTCCCTCCATTAACCCTGATTTATTAGGGTTTTAATGTTTCCAAACTAATCGATCATCAAGAAGAACCTTTTCTCCAACTATCTGAAAGAGGAAATAGATAATACTCCCCTCAATTCAGCTATAGTAATGGATAGGTCCTATATTGATTGAGTTTTTGACACCATCTTCTCCTTGAGCCCACCCCTATACCCCTATACATCGGATGAAAAGAAAAAGGGTCAAATTTTTTGGATTGTAAATGGGTTTGCAATAATTAAATTTCTAAAAAATAAGGAAAAATAGAGTACATAAATACGCAAAAGCTTCCTGTGAGGCCTACCATTTGATACACCATTTGGCCATCTTTTGATTCGATCATGTTGATACTCTATGTGTTCTGGACTATTTTGGATGATCGTAGACACTTGATGTTATGCATGTTTTACGCTTATGATGTTATGATGATTATATTCACATTATGTTTCCTTTATTGATATGCTCATATGATTTGGTTATCATTATTGAAAGGGACAATCATTTTAAAATGAGATGGAATTGATAGGATGCTAAATTTAATCTAGTGATGATGTGATTTTCTTATTTTACCATGACTATATATGAATTGATAGAATATGTTATTGCTAGAGGAAGAATAATTATAGATATTGAATTTATTGATTCAAAGTTAGATTGTGTTAAATATATGCATATGGATTTATGATTTAATTATTGATTATCATGCATTGGATATTTTGACATGTCGACATTGAGTGTGTAGGTACACACCCATGGCCAATGGGATTGGAGGTAACCAAGGGTACCCAATTGTGTCAACCAAGTGAAGCTACTATGGTTCATTTGGAGAATGGACCATAGCCTCTTTGTGTTGTATTTTATTTGTGATTAAAAATATTTAATGTTGAATCTTGAGATTATTTTTTTAAGGTCAATCAAACTTTTGTTGAGGGTTTTGGGGCATGTTGGAATTATTTTATTATGTTTATATTTAAATTTCTTTTGAGGGTTTTCAAAGGTTTAATTAGTCCTTAAATTGGGTTAATTGACCCTTAATTAACCCCTAGGATGGTCACCTATGGGTTAGGGGTCAAATCAAACCCATAACTTGTCAAAATTGCAAGGTGTGACCCTTCTTAATTAGCCATTAAGAAGGGTGACGGATTTTGGGGATGGTATTTGAGTGTTGGCTCCAAAATCTCATTTATGAGATTTGAAAACCTTGTTGAGTGTTGAACACTCTTTGTCCTTTAACTTCCCCAAGAGAACTTGTGGGAAGGTGTGTCCATAGGAGTGAATAGGAGATTGACATATGTCACTCTCTCCTTCAAGGGTTTCCAACCCTAAACTCCTATTTTAATCCTTTGGAAAGCCAAAAGAAGGGGTTCTTCTTCCTTTTCTTTTTTTGGTTCTTGGATTGCTTGGGAGAAGGAAAATCTTGCTTGGTCTTGGAGGAGTAGAGATTTGGAGCTCATCTTCAACCCTCCCTCATTGTTGGCTTGGACTTGAGGTAGGCTCCATTCTATCTTTATGTATGTTTTTCTTTTCTTTTATCTCCTTGTATGGAAGTGTGAGAACATGGGTTATATGGGTTATCCATTTATGTGCCTTTACATTTTTTTTTGTGTCAGTTTGGGTTGTATAGGATAAACTCACCCAATGTGGGAAGAGAATCCATGTGTGGGATAGGAATGTGTAGGAACCTCTATGGGGAGATTGTTCCTCCTTTGAAAAGGAGAGGCATATAAAAAGGGTATGAGTACCCAAATTTGTTTCATGATAGTATGGTGTTTTGGGAAGATTCTTGTATGAAGTATGTATGATATGAAGAGCTTTATTGAATGGGTAGATTGGAGAAAAAGAAAGATTGTGTTATTGGTTATTTCTACTTGCTAATAGGTCTCCCCATATGGAAGTGATGTCCACCTCTATCCCCATCATTGGGTTCTTAAAGAATCCCTATGTAAATGTGTAAATCTTGGTTGGAAGTATTTTTGTTGAATATTGTGGTTGGAATCAGATTATTTTCTTTATTGTTGTGTGTGCTAGGTAGCTTGGTTACCTCCTAGCTCGGGGGGTGGTTGGTTTTCCAACCCAAGGTTGGGAGGTGAGCACACCCGAATGGCCATGAAAAGAAGTTGTCTCAGGTTTTTTCTTGCAGATTTTTAAAAAAATCAGATTTGCAGTTGCATACAAGGGGTTCAAAGGAAATATATAGTTTCAATGTCAATCATATTGTACCTTGTGGATAGGCATTTTTGAAAACATGTAAAATAGTGTAAAATTTGAGAGAACTTGTTCTTCTTTATGATCTGTGTATATGAAGAGAAAATGTAATAAGTTCAATCCTCCTTCTTGTGTTAATGGTTAATGTATTAATGTAAAAGAAGGACTTGATTTTCTGCATTATTGTTTCCTATTTAAAAAAGAGAGGAAAAGATGTGTCAAATTAGTATATTTTTGCAATGAAATAGAACTCCCTTGTAAAAGAGTTTCTTTCTGAAATAGTTACCTGTTGGAACTATGTTGAAGAAGAATATAATACATTTCCCTTCCATGTGTGATGTAGCTTGTAATAAAAAAAAATTAAAAAAATGGTTGTTTGAAGCTATGTTAATGAACTGGTTTGTGTGAGGCTTTAAATCTGAAAGTAAAGATAAAAAAATAAATAAATAAAAGAATTTTTTGTAAGTAGTTTGGGAAGAATTTTTCTACAGTATGTAAAGGGTAGTTACCTTAAAAATTTTGTGTGAATCAATAGAGGCCTAATTGTCTGTAAGGGAAGTGAAGATCATTTTGTTTTCAAATCTTTGCAACTTACTATAAATTTAGGGAGGAATAAACTTACACATACCTATTTATAAATGGGTAGCTTTAGATTGGAAAAGCTTTTACCTTTTGTTTTCTATGACTAAATGTGCTATGAAAAGAATATTGGTTGTTTCAAGAAACATATAGTATTTCTTATAAGACTAGACCAAACCATTAGAGAATGAATGATGTAGGATATAAATAACCGTACCATGAACATAGCCATGAAACTAAATAGTGAGGTATGCTTTGTTGAAAAATGGGATTAAAACCTGAAATTGTTACTGTAGACTCCCTACACATTCATACACTATTATTCTGCTCGATTAAAAGGAACAAAGAAAAACAAAAAAAATAAATTGGATTCTCTTTTTAGTGTGCCTTGTTGTAGTTAAATCTTCAGGAATGGTTGTAGAGATGTGGTCTAGAAACAATAGCAATACCTTTATTCTAGAAATTTTGTGGAGCCGTAACTCTATGTGCGTATATAGACCTGTAGCAAGCAAACAAAAAAAGAGGTTTAAGTTAAAATTAATATAAAGGAAAATAGCCGGAAGGCAAATGAAAACGGTGTGAATGTTGCCCCTCTAGATGGTAATGACCCTAGTGCTGAAGTTGTGGCTCCATGGAGGAGGCAGTGGTCTCCTCCCTATAGCCACCTCCTCTATGACCTGTTGAAAATCACATTATTTCATGGTAGCTATGTAGCACAGGCAGTAATCTTGGAGGCTGTAGCAAGAAAAATAAATTATGACTACAGTAGTTTCTCCCTTCCCGATGGTCATCCATCTTAGGTCACACATTTTAATTATAGTTAATATTAAATGCCTATCATCTCATTTGAAGTGGATGTGGAATCAAGGCAAATCCATTTCATAATTTAACTTGTCTTTAAAGCTGGCGTGCCCCTACCTTGCATAGGAGTTGGTAGCATGTCATTTATCTTAGCACTAAAATCATCATTTAATGCCAATCTTGAAAGAAGGATATATATATATATATATATATATATATATATATATATATATAATGGCAATAATAAAGACCAACTACCAATAGTATAGGCTTGGCTAGCTAATATACCCTCTAGCACAATTTTAACACATCAGTCCCTCCTTTAAGATTACCAACTGACCCTTAATGATCATTGTGTTTGGGCACCAAAAGTCAAGCAGTCTATCTCGCTGAATCGTACAAGATAGTCCTCCCAGTAGGGTGAATTAGGGTGGCACTATAAGTAAATTTATTTTACTTACTTTTATCCCTCATCTCCTTTAGGCAGTAGGCGAAACGTAACCAAGCGGTGGTAAAGGATAAATTCAATTATTTAATATTTATAATAATATCAACAGTGAAGGATAATGAAAAATAATAGACTTAGTGCTAGCTTTATTATTTATTTATTTTTATCTTTTTTTTTACTTATTGTAACGCTTTTACCGGCGTGGCAGAATGGTAACGGTTACCTTTTCTTATTTACGTATTTATAAGTTCTTTTGGAAAATGAGTTTTCACACTTTACTCCCCCTTGTAAATAGCATCTTTTAAATATAAACTCTTATCTAGTTTTTCACGGGATAGCTCGTAAGGGAGAATTAATATTAACATGTAATAAGAATCTAATTCATGAAATCAATGGAATAGTTTTCCATTAGTTTGAAAGTATGGGCCTTGAATAAGAAAAGTTATGTTTATTTTCTTTAAAAGAAAAAAAAAATCATAATATAAGCAATAATTCTTAATTTTAGAAATCTTTATTATATGTACTTCTCCTTTAAGAAGCATTTATAATTACATATTTTAAGACTAATTGAATTATATATATAATTTTTCTTTTAAGTATTGTTTATTAAAGATAATTTAAATTATAATTTTAAGATGAGTTTAGTTATATTTATAATAATTGTTTTTATGGGGATTATTTATCACACTAATATTAATGTAATTAATCATGCATTAAGTAATAATATTATTATTGCTTGATGATTTAAAGAATAGTAATATTATAAAAGATTTATTATTGATTTTAATAGTATTAGTGAAAAACAACTCTAATATTTAACACTAAGTATTAAGAGGATATTAATGATTAATCTTTTATGAATAATTATAAATTGTAAGAACATTAGTATTTCTATTTATTTTTATGGATTTAATTTTACACGTGTTCATGCAAATGTTAGTATATATATATATATAGTAAATCCATTTAGCAAAAACTCCATGGTCATCTTGGGTGAATTTCAATATTACTAGAAATTACCATTGTAAATAAGGTGGGGAATAAATATTATTAGTAACCTTTAATTACTTAAGAGGTAAATTTAAATATTATTGGAAATTACTATGGTGAAGTTCATGGGGGAATAAATATTATTAGTAACCTTTAAATACTTAAGAGGTAAATTTAAATATTATTGGAAATTACTATGGTGAAGCTCATGGGAAATAAATATTTTTAGTAACCAATTAAATATAGGTAGTGTAATATTTAACAGTAGGAAAATTAAATAAATGAAATTAAAAATAATATAATAAAGTAGTATAGCATGGATAAAGATTATAATTGGCCATATGAAATCAACAATGTAATTATGATAGTGGAGATTTATTAGTTGTAAAATAATTATTGATATTAAATTAATACCAAAGAATAATATGCACAATCATAAGGATATGTGTAGGATGATCATGGAAAAAACAGGCCCTTAAGTAGCAAAAAATTCAAAAAAATCAGAGTTAGGAAACTTGACGTAAAAGTTTGAATAAGTTATCTATATTATTTCAAAAATATGTAAGAATAGAATTTGTAGTAAATTGAATATAGTTTCTAAACTACTAGGTTTATTTAGAAAAAAAAGACCTATTTGGTGAAAATTTTGAAATTTCAAAGTAGTAGTACTTAAATTTCAGGGGAAAAATAAGACTGTCTAACCACCCTAACCAAAATAAAAGGATAGTATTTTTTTATAATATTTTAGACATAAGTAGAGGACTCATGTTTGGATGTGATTCATATTTTTTTGTAATTTCTTTTCATGTGAATAATTAATTATGATTTTTTTATTACAAATTTAAAAAAAATATAAAAACTCATATGTTTGACCACCTTAACTTGGTCAAAACTTCATGAAATTCATTTTTTCTTTTTTTAATCCTATAGTATGTAAAACATAGAATGTGACACATGTTTTGGATTCAAAAAATGTGATACTTTCTAAAAACTATAGATGTTTTTCAATCAGCCTATCAATCAGGACTTTAGTCATAACTCAAATAGAAAATGAATAATAATTATTTATTAAATTCAAAGTGAATTATAATTTATATTTGTGGAAAGCTAAGAATATCCTTTAAAAACCCTTTTAATTTCATCAATTTTGGGTAAAAAAAAGTTGTCAGCCACATATCCTACAAATACCCCTCATATCGTCACTTTTTGGCCCATCATGATCCTACACATATCCATAATAATAATGATAATGATGGTTCTTTGAATAATTACCTATATCTTTCTTTTCGTTTTGTTAAGGTTACACATGATGGACTTCACGCTCCTAATTTTGTTTCCTTCCCTCACCCCACCTTCGGGGGACATGTCAATGGTGATGTTGTACAAGCAATGTCCCTTGATGCATGCAGTATGCAACCATGCATGTGCATGGTTATCAAATGTTAGTGCTTGAGCTTGCACTTTGTAACATTGTTCAAAAAAAAAAATGATAGTTATGTTTTTTCCCTTCATGCAAAAATTTAGGCATGACACTTCCCTAGCCCATCTTTCCCACCCACCCTCCTAGTGATAAATGATATTGTTTCATCTCTTTGATGGATGTCCATACCCTATTCCAAAGGTCTTATTTCGGCATAAGCATGGAGGATACAAGCGAAGGTTTTGGAATTTGGATTTATACCTGTCAATTGCATTTTGTTGCAATTTTCTAAATCCTTTTCAACAAATCCATTTTGTACATATCCTACAATCATTGTAGTCCATGAGATGACATCTTTTTCAGTTATTCTATCAAAAATTTCATGTGCCTTATTAATGCTTCCACTTTTTGCATGAATGTCTATTGGGGCAATTGTGACTACAATATTTGATAAAATTCCTCTATCCTTTATGCTTAGATGGATGCCCATACTATTCTAAAGCTCTCAATTTGGCATGGGTAGGGAAGATGCTAGAAAAGGTTGTGGAATTTGGCTTTAAAATTGACAATTGCATTTTCTTGGAAATTTATAAAGCCTTTTTAATAAATCCATTTTTTGGATATCCTACAATCATTATAGTTGAGGAGACGACATCTCTTTGGGGCACCTTGTCAAACACTTCACACACCTTGTTTGTGCTTCCACACTTTGCCTACATGTCTACTAGGGAAATTCTAACTACAACATCTAACAAAATTCCTCTATCCTTTATGCTTTGATGGATGTCCATATCCTATTCCAAAGCCCCCATTTTTGCACAGCTAGGAAGAATGGTAGAAAAGGGTGTGGAGTCAGTCAGAATGTTGCACTAATGAAAAAATTAGTTATGAAACAATTAAACCAAATCATAATATTAGTTAAACTATGGCATACATTACCCCATATTGAATCCTTCTTTGTGTATTATTTCATGCAAATAAAATTCATAAAATTCAAAATAGATAATTTACACCCACTAAGTAGTGAATAGTATCTAAGTACTTGATAAGCCACAAGGACCTAGGATCCATGGTTGGGTGGTATAGTGAGACAAGTTATAAATAGATTCCCTATACAAAACCAAAGAATTTGACAGAAACATTAAAATAATTGAAAACAAAAAATTAACAATAGAGAGAACAAATCTCTATGTACCCTCATTGCCTCCAAATCAACGCTCCCCTTATTGTTAACATCAACAGATAGAAGATGATGATTTCTCATTTTGTATTTGGGTATTCACTTGGATCAAGAAAATTGAGAAAGGTAAAAAAATTCCACGACTTCACCATGATATATGTTGAGTCTTCTTGGCCATGACCTAAAATAGATAGGAAACATTAAATTTTCACTTTTGAGATGAATGGATTAGATCATTTTGATCATCTTGAATCCCATTGAAACCATTACATGTCATTGATGGTGTCAAGTTAGTCAAAAAACTTCAAATAGGATACACCTTCAGCGTAAATTATTGAATATAAATCATTACCATTATACTCACACCTACTCACACCCATAATATATAAACACCTAACATCATGTAATTCACATAATATATGTAATAATATTACCAATAATTGAAAATCTTGATCATTGCATACCTATGTAGGAAAGTAATAGAAATCCTCTAGCTATCACTTCAAATTACAACAACCATTTAGATAATTAGTTAGCTAACAATCAAAATATGAGCATCTTTGATGTATAGGAACAATCATCACTATTTGAACATAAAAGAACATAAAATATAGGACATAAACCATCAATAAGTAATAGGATCAATAAGACCATAAGAGATGGGGTCTTACACTTCCTCGCCCTAGGATTGGACTTCCTCCTTGAAGTCCCTAAAATTGAAGGTAAACAAAATCACTTGTCAATAATATCTTTATAAAAAAATCCAAGTATGAAAATAATAATTTTTATCTTCCAAAGTATTCTAAAATATTAAGAAACTTTATAATTTAACTATTTACTCAAAATATTATCCATTTGTGTCACACAACAATATTATAGATGTCAATTTCACATTACTTCACCTATCACTTATAAGGTTATTAAGCACTACACTGTAAACATATATGTTCACTTCAATCATCATTTATTTGTCAAATAGGTCAATCATTTCACAACAATATAATCAATTTACATTTTAATAAATCATTCATTTCATTTTATTTTGACAATTCCTACAATTAATCTATAAGCAGCACAAAAATTAGGTTTCAACACTCACACCATCAAGACAACACAAACATATTATATGGTTCAAAGAATGGGATTTATGAGAAGGAAAAATGTCAAATTCCATATCACTGATCAACTACCATCATTGAGTAATCATTGCAATATTAGGAAAGATGGTCTTGAGGCCCTCTTTAGGATCCCTCCATGCATTTCCTAGTACCTTCACCTTGTTTGTGTAAGGGGGTTAGCCTCCAAGAAGGAAGGTACACAAAGAATCACACGTTAGGGGAGAATGGATTATGATCATCCCATACTAGTCCCATTTACATCCCCATCCTCACAAGATAAATTCTCTAGTTCATCTACATCCATATACAACTTATCTTGGAGATCCACAATTCATCTCACTTCGTGAAGGATTATCTTTCATGCTTTTAGGTCGACCTACATACTCTATCATTCATTGTGGTTGTAAACCCTTGAGGCTAACACCGACCTTTGTTGGAGCTAGAGAATCATATTTAAGATCATTTTTAACCCATTTTAATTCAGTATTTAGTGGCTAAATAGGTAGCTCACAATTTAGTCGGATTGGTTGTTTGAATGAGGGTTTCAGCTACTTGAAATGTTGGACACCCTTGTGGTAGGATTATGAGCCCTGATTATGTGCCCATGAGGTATGTGATACATGTAAGATTTCCAATTCAATAAGGATCTATGTTTGTAGAATATTTTCTTTTGTTATTCCAACTATGTTTGATATAAGCTGCATAGTTGGATAGTTCTTTCTAAACCCTCCATCAGTGACTACACCACTTGGAAAAAGTCTTCATTTCACTTAAATCCTCCAATATTCTAGGCATCACTCCTTTCTCCATGTCCTAAATTATTTCCAAATTTTCTTTAAATTTTATGTCCAATTTTGTTTGGAAGTTAGATAATTCCCCTAATAATTCAATCCTTTGAAGGATCTTAGATAGGTTTTGTGGGACTTCTAGATCTGCATCAATGGAATCAATCATTTTATTTATTGTACTAACCCTCATACTCTATTTGCTAATTTTTTTGAAAACTATTTTGAATTTCTTTGTGCTTCTTATAAGCTTCATGCATTCCTTTGAATGCACTCCAAGAACCTTCCAACTCATGTAATATACATGCAATCTTATGATCTAGAATGTCATCAATAAAATTTGTCACCACCTTATTTGCCTCTTTTTTTTTTTATCTCACTTTCCTCAACTTGTATCACCTCCTTGTTTAGCTTTTGTATCCTCAGAGAAAGTGTTTCTCTATCTTTTTTTGAAAATTTTTCAGAGGTAGATGGTGGAGGTGTCTTATTCTAAGTCACTACAAGCTTAAGTGGTACTCCTCTTGCAACTTGTTATTTTTTTCCAACAAGGAATTATACTATCCTTGTTCAATTTTAGGTGTATCAAAACTCCAAATAGTACTATGGAAAATGATCTTTGTAGCTTGTGTATGGGTGATTTGGGTTGCTCTTTTAACAATCACCTCTCCAATAAGCTCTCCAACAGATCTGATAACTCTTGGGTTTCCTATGTTGGGAGCCATTGACCATATGGCCAATGTATGCATCTTAGGGTTGAAACAAGAACCACATAAAATATTTTCAACTTTCTCTTGTGATGTGAATGCCTTAGGGTCATTTCTTATTGTGTCAAGAGAAATTACTAAAGAAAAATCCCATCGAGGCAATCATAGGATTCCACTTTGCTTTACAATTATTCTTCCTTCAACAAGGGATATGTTGACAATTTCATTGCCTATTTCACATGCCACTTGTTTTTAATCTCCTCATGATGGGAAGGATGTTTTCCCTCTTTTTATTTTTGAATTATATCCTTATAATCCTCATTTATGACTTGAATAAAAAATTACATGTATTATTTTGTCTTAACAAAAGATTCAATATTCATCAATTCTTCACAAGCCTTGTATCTTATATCCTTTGGTGTATGTTGTTCATCATGCACATCTATAATCATTCTCTCCTTAGGTACAAATTCATCCATTTCATCTATGACTTGAGGATAAGGGAACCTTTGGTGTACTTCATCATCACCAAGAATATGTTTTGTAGAGATTTCTCCTCCATTATATTTCCATCACTAGTCTCAAATTATTCAACAAGTGGGTTGACCACTAGTTGGTCATCAATCTACATAGGTTGAATTGAGGTAACTAGGGCTAATGATTTTGTGGGTATATTATGGAATCTTTCCATCTCTTCTTCCTTTTTCTTAGTAGCTTCTTCCTCTTCTAGCACTATCATGTTCATTAAACTTTCCTCATTATATGTAGCTAACATCTTCACTTCTTTTTCCAATGGGTTATTATATTGATAGAATGAGCTTACATATCTTGGATTTAACTTAAATATTTTCTCCTCCAATTCATTGACATGAATTCAAGCGTGATTTCTACTCTTCACTTCAAAATAAGTGGACAAATTTCTTATAAGATCTTCAGAGAGAAGGGATTTTTGCTCATATCTAGATCTTCCTCTGCTCTTCCTCCCAACATCAATAAAAACTATAAGATAACAATTCCTACTAGGTTGAACTCCCATGTTCATATTTTTAAGCATGGTAGAGAAATTCTCTAACCCCACTTTAGAAGAAACAAAAAGTATGCAAATTTGTATTACACAGGAATAAATGATCTCTTCTTTTCCAATCTAGAATTTTCCTTATTTTCATTATCTAATTGCCACATGATTTCCATAAATTCTAGGCTGTCAAATACATAAATAGGAAAATAGTGAAGTTTTACATATTTTCCATAAATCCTAAATATTGTAGAGTTGTGTAAGTACCAATCACCCCAATTATGATTCATGGTGGATCGGGGGTCAAATTGCAAGGGTCTTAATATAATTTTTAGCTTCATTGATATCCTCTATGTGGGTTTACAACCTAAATTTCCCAAAATTCCTTGAACTAACTCATTTTGAAAGAGAGCAAAGTTTTCCTCACTACAGTTTTGATCCCATATATGGGTCAACATCTAAACAAGAAATATCCTACCTTTTTCTCCCTCAGTTATCAACTCCATGAACTTCTTCCATTCCTCTCCACTCCATAGGATCATGTGTTTTAATAATAAATAATGTCTAAAATATTAAGGATCCTTGGGCTCTCTCAAATATCTCAACTACTTGTGAATGCTTTCTGCAAGGTATGCAACATAGTCAAAATCCTTGTTAACATCTCTTTATTAAATGTCAACAACCAAAATCATCAAATGAACAAGCATCCTTGTATGAAATTCCTTCCCCAACTCCTGAGATAATGCATAATTGTTATTATTGAAATAGTCTTCAAATTCATCAGAGTTGAGTGGCTTAACTTCCTTGGTGGTGAATTTAACTTTGTTCATTCTAATATCTCTTCTTGTATGTTTTGGAAACTAGTAATTTTTGTAACTATACCTATCCTTTTCATACTCTTTATAGAGAAAACTGAAATCGATTGAAACTGTAGCAAAGGGATTCAATCCAAAAGTCCTTAGAATGTATTGTCTTGCTATGCCAAGTAGGGATGTTCCCTTCTTTCTCTTAATTATCCTTTCATTTGGGTCATAGCACTCTACAAGTGCTTTTACTAGGTCCACATCCACAAACATATTTGGCATGACCAATTTTCCCAAATTACATGTCCAAAACTTGTTAGCTAGTTGGGGCATGGTTTCCCTTTTGAATGCGCATTCAAATATTCTCCAACCACTCTTGAGGAAGTGTAACATCTCCAATTTACCTAGAAGCAACTTGAAGATGGTCACTTAGAATTCCCTCACCAGAAGAATGGTTACCCCTCTATCTTACTCTAGGTAATTGTGCCATAAGATCATCTTCCATAAATCTTGCTAAATCCCTCTTGCCCTTAGACTTAGATTTAGATTTGTATGTACCACTCTTCTCACCCATTTTGAAAGATTTTAAGAAAACTAAGGTTCTCAAATATCAATTGAAACTTCTAGGGTTTTACAATTCTAGATTAATACTTATAGAATTTAATAATCCCCTTCTAGAAATTCAAAACATAAACCCTACAAACCCCAAATTACCCTAGAGAAATGTTAACACCCTTTTTTCCTTCACAATTTAGACAATTTTTTCTTAGAAGGATAAGAAATTTTCAACTTACCTAGAAACCCTAGCTCTTTTTTCTCCTTGAGCTTGTTTGCTGCCCACTCCTTTCACCAAATTTCTTGAATGTAGTCGTGATAATGGAAAAATGAGATAATTCACTATTTTATTGTCTTAGGGATGAAGCAGATATGCCTTTAATGCATGTCGATATCTTGCATGTATGAAGCAGCTCATTCATCGACTAGTTGTTCATATTTAAATTTGGGTCATCGATCGAATTGTTTTAAAATAAGATCGACGGTTATTGTAGCCTCCTTTCACATTGCATTTACCTTTCGAACTTACTTTTGTGAAATCGTAATGTCTTCAATAGCGCATAGCACAATTTAACTATGCGCGACCATTTTAGAAATTGTGACGCGTTGAGGCTATGCGATGAAATATACAATTGACACCTATCCATCGGGAGCTTGAGAGTTACAAGCCATCACACAACGAGAATAGGTAAAGCACTATGAGGATGAAAACTACGATGTGAAGGCTACATGCAATGCAATGACAAGGTGCCAAATGGCTTGAGTAGAGCAGGGCCAAGAACTTAAGTGAAGAAATTTACATGTGCATATAAAGATGTTTTAAAAAGGGGCATGCTTAGGTAATATGAAAGACATGGCTTTTAGCAAAGGTAAATGGATACTTAAGATTTTGCATAGGGACATTGCATGAAATATTCTCTCTAAAGATTAATGAGATGGATCAGTCGGTAAACACTAGGCCTAGAGGGCTGGTAAACAGATAACTTAAAAGACATAAGTCACAAATTAAATGATCCAGAACCGACTACAATAGGTCAATGAGGATATTGAACAAAATACCAACAAACATTTAGAACTTAGAACTTAGGGTTTTTGAAGTGTTTAAGTTGTATAATGAATCCTAGACATAAATTTAACATGTCCTAACCTTTGAAACTTACTAGGAGGTTCATAAATTGGGAAAAATGACCACCAGTATACACACTCATCGACTATGGTATATTATAAAGATTTGATAGCTGAATAGAAATGTTAATAAAGATAGAAGAATGAGATAAAATGATTAGAATGAAGTAGAATAAGATGAATAGATTAGCACTTGATTGAGATCGATCTAGATACCAACAAACATATTATTATTCAAAATTTTATTGGATATGCGATGAGATAGATGATGATATTACTTTTTTATTTTAGATTAGGCTTAATTTCATCATAGGAATCCTTATTTTTGATATAGAAAATAGACATGATGCACCAAGGTATGAAGAACTAGGGTGACATTGTGTCTAATGCATGAACTTTGACTCTTCAAAAAATTAGGAGTATCCTTGTTCATACCTGGCATACAAAAACCTTGCTTGATTATGTGAGGAAATGAAGCTATAGAAGTAAGGAGAATAATACACAAAATGTATGAAGAACTTGATATGTCCTAGCCATAGTTTTACTTGAGACTACTCCCCACATGCAAGGTAAGTATTTGATGATGTTGTATTACATGAACATCCAACAAGCACACCAAATGAAAGTAATGATCAATGCCCCATTCATTTCTCTCTAAATCACTTGTAGACATCATCAAGAGATCATCAAAATATTAGAATAAGATAAATCATAAGAACAAATCAAAATGATCAAAATTTCAATGTTATTCATATCTCTTGTTGAAGAGAATTTTTTTGGGAAATATCAGTAAGACATGGTATTGGATATTGATTGATTTTAAATTTTTGATAGGTTGAACTAATATGAAATGTTAACCAATGTGTTTGACCATGATCAAGATTTAGGATCCTACATTTAAAGTATGTGTTTTGTGAATTGTAATATTTTTTTTGTTTTCCTTACCAAAGGTTGAAGGTGATGATCAATTTATTAGGTTTCAAAGTTTATTGTGAGTGAATGTGAGATGGGTGATTTTGTTTTTTTTTTTAAATTATTCAATATTTTAAGTTTTTGACATTTTATAGGCTATTTTTGGTATTTTGAGGTTATTTGAATGTTTTAAGTTTTTGAATGTTATGAGGTTCTTTTTGGTATTTTGGATGGTGTTTGAGGTTGTTAGGGTTTTGCATGATGTTTTCTAAATGTTTTTTTTTTAATTTTCTAAATGTTTTTTATTTTTCCAATGGTTAGACCAAGAGAACAAGACCTAAAGGACAAACCTATGCCTCGAGGGCTCATCAGAGATGGCCTTGCCTATGTAACTACGTAGAGGCTTCGTATTTCAATTATTGGACTGGGATATTGGCACATGATGACTAATGATTTTTTTCTGGTTTTGATGATTTTGACCATTTTATGGAGTTTTGAACTTATTTGGATGTTTATTGGATTTTGAAAATATTTTGGTTGTTTTTGGGATTTTGCAAATGTTTTGGATGTTTTTGGATTTTGAACATATTTTGGATATTTTTAGATTTTATGTTTTGACCGTTTTTGGATTTTGAAATGTTTTGACTATTTTTGGGTTTTGAACATGCTTTGACTATTTTTGGATTTTGAGATGTTTTGAATATTTTTGGATTTTGAATCATTCTAACTATTTTTGGATTTTGAACATGTTTTGACTATTTTTGGATTTTGAACATGTTTTACATGTTTTTGAATTTTGGAAATAAACATAAGGGAATATATAAGAACATGATCTAATGACACATGTATAGGAATATGCCCCCAGTTTGATGCGATAGACTACCTTGATATAGGAAGGATAAACTGACCTTAGGAGAATGCAAAGTAGTACTAATGGGTGGAGATACCTATTGAATACCAAGCTATGATACACACATGGGTGGATGAAAATAAATAAATGGAAGATGGATGCAATGGATGGAATGGATGAATAGAAGATTTTATTATGAGTGAATGATAAGTGAAAAATTCTATGATATATGGGAGATGGTGCTTATTTACACAAGGAGTTTGTCTACTAGATTTTCACCTATGTACTTTCCCAAAGTGCCATGAAAGTGGTTTTCACTAGAGGATAATTTTTTCATTTACTATTTTGAATCCTTTTTTAGGGGATTTTTTAATTTTTTTAATTTTTTTAGATTTTTGGATTTTAGAATACCCCGTTCATGGGCTAGGCATAAAACCTTTTGAGATGCAAGCTATTGATGGGTTCCTACAAGGGTCATCCTTTAGGTGTTTCTCATTTATAGGCTCTTCAACCATAACTTCTTGTGATGACAAAAAGCCATAATCTGTCCATCTCAAACTTTCCCTTACTATCTTGATCTAACACATTCTTTGGTTCTCCTTTAAAACAAGATCCCCTACTTGAAAGAATTGACCATTGATATTTTTGTTGTAACTTCTAAGTCTATTCTAATAGTCTTGTAGGTGATTGAGTACTTTGTGGAAACGTTCATCCAAAATATGTAGTTCATTCAATATTGAAATATTGTATTCTTCATTTGTGATTAGATGTCACAATGAACCCATTAATGATGGGAGCTTGACCTCAATAGGTAGGTTGGATTCAATTATTTAAACAAAGCAATAGGGTGTAGCACCAATAGATATATTGATGCTAGTTTGGTAATCCCAAAGGGTGAGATTTAATTGTAGCTATCAATCTTGGCCAACATCATTAACTATCCTTTTTAGTATTTTAATGATAGTTTTTTTAAAAGATACCCCTCATGGGATAGGCATAAAACCTTTTGAGATGCATGCTATTGATATATTTTAGCAAGGGTTATCCTTTAGGTTTTGCTAACTGATAGTTTCTTGAACCATAACTTATTGTGATGGAAAAATTCCCTAACAAGTTTAGCTCAAACTTTCCATTGTTGTCTTGATCTAACACATTCTTCTAGTTCTCCTTCAGAACAAGATCCCCAACCTAGAAGCATCGAACTTTGATCTTTTTGTTCTAAATTCTAAGTCTATTTTGATAGGCCTATAGGTGATTGAGTGCTTCAAGGAAAAATTCCTCCAACTGCTATAGTTCTTTCAATATTGATTTATTGTATTCTTCATATGTGATTAGATGTCGCAATGAAACCATTAACGGGGAGCTCAAGCTCAATAGGTAGGTTGGATTTGATTCTATAAATAAAGGAATAGGGTGTAACACTAATAGGTGTTATGATGCTACTTTGGTAAGCCCAAAGGGTAGGATTTAATTGTAGATGTCAATATTGTCCAATGCAATTAGCTATCTCTTTTAGGATTTTAATGATGGTTTTATTAAAAGATTTATCCTGGCCATTTCCTTGGGGGTAATAGTGGTGGAAAATTGATGTTGCATAATGAATCAGTGACATAACTCAAAAACATTCTGGTTTTTAAAAGGTGTTCTATTATCTATGATAATATCATATGGAACACCATAGTGGCAAATGAGAGTTTAGGATCGACTTTGATAATTTCTTTCTAGTTATGTAGGTCATAGGTATGGCCTCAATCCACTTGGTGAAGTACTCTACTATTATGATTATAAACTTATGACCATTTGAGGAAGTAGGTGTAATTTTCCTAGTGAGATCGACCTCCCATTGTAAAAAAAAGTCCATGGTTTGGTGATGGGTCTAAGTTACTGAGACGATACATGGATGAGGTACCCATGCCATTGACTACAAAAATTTATTCACAAACTAATTGGCTTCTTGCTCCATGCTTGGCCAAAAGTGTCTCATTCTCGAAAACTTCTTATCTAAGGTTATGCCACTCGAATGTAACCCACAAGTACCTTCATGTACCACTTTTAAGGCATTCAAAGCTTCCTCTTGGTTAAGACATCGTAATAATGTTCCTTCAAGACTTCTTAGTTAAGGTTGTTGCCCATAAGGACAAATTAGGATGCTCATTAGATAAAAAATTTTTTGTAGGTTAAGGGTAAGGTCAAATTAGAATATGCCATTATGGAGATAGGTAAAAATGTTATGATACTACGAGGAACTAGGACCAGTAATTTCACACAAAATTTTAATTTAGTTATATGAAAGGTTTGCATGAGAAGCTGCTTGATGATAAATTCATATTTCAGACTGTTGTGTGGCATATGTAGTAAATATCTGACGATGGCCATTTCATCTACTACTCTCATATTGATCTTTGGGATTTTCTCAAATGTGATATTGATGAAGTAATCCTTGAAGCTATCTATCATTTTCTTGTATAGCATCAGTTTATCATCTCTAGTTTGATAATGATTGTTGACTCGCTTCACTGTTATTTGGGAATCCCTGTAGAATTTGAGTTATTGTATCTACCATTGGACTATAATTATTAACTATATGATGAGGGAATTAGACTCAAATATATTGTTTTTTCATGGGAACACTAACCTATATGACTTTGGGATGTAGTCACTTTATGGGGTGATGAATAACATGCCTACTCTAGACCCATGATGAGTGTATGAACCATCAAAGTACAATTTCCATTGATGTGTTGAGGTGAGGGTGAATGTTGTTTCAGTAGGAAACTTTGAGACCAAGGGGTTTTCTATGTAGATTAGGGATTCTGCTAACTAATCTACAATGAACTTTCCTTTGGTATACTTTTTATCAACATACTCTATATCAAATTAACTAAGGACCATCACCCACTTTACCATATGTTCGATAAGAGTGGATTTTGATAAAATATATTTGAGTGGATCACCCTTAGAGATAAGTTTGATTTGATGAGAAAGTATATTGTGTCTCAAATTTTTAGAGGAAAACACTACTACTAGGAAAAATATTTCAATGGATGTGAAGTTGAGTTCATATCCCACCAAGGTGCTACTAATATAATATATAGCCTTCTCTTTACTTGTTTCATCATGTTGCGCTAGGAGAACCCCTAAAGTTGTCAAGGTTGTTGAAATGTATAGTATCAATGGCTTCTCTGCTATTGGTGGAATCAAGATGGATGGTGTTTCTAGATAGTCTTTTAGTTGTTGGAATGTTTGTTCAAAATTTTGATCCCATTTCAAGGAAACACCCTTATGAAGAAGATTGGTGAATGGGTGACACTTGTCTGCTAGTTGTGCAATAAATCTTTTAATGGACTAAAGCTTCCCTTGTAGGCTGTGAAGTTTGAGGGTTTTTGGTGGTTACATTTTTATGATGGTTTTGACTCTAGTAGGGTCCACATTGATTCCCATTATTGATATAATGTACCCAAAAATTTTACCAGTAGTGACTCCAAAGACACTTTTTTGGATTCAACCTCACATAATACTTTTCAATCCTATTTTTAAAAAATCTACAAGACTTCTAGATGTTCCTTCCTTGTTATTGATTTGGCTAGGATGTCATCCACATATTAGTCCTCTAGGATTTTATGAAATATATCATGAAATATCACTATCATTGCTCTTTGGTAGGCGACTCTTGTATTCTTGAGACCTAATGACACCACAGTCTAGTAGTAGGGTCCCCATTGACATGTGAATGTTTCCTTATGTTGTTCTTCTTTGGATATCATTATTTTGGTTATACCCAAAGAATCCATCCATGAGAGAAAGCATTTCATGACTAGCTATCAAATCCATGATGATATCTATGTTGAGCAGTGGAAAGTCATCATTAGGACATCCCTTGTTCAAATATCTAAATTTTATACATATCCTAATACCCCCAATGGGTTTTGACACTAGTACCAGGTTTGAAACCCACTCTAGATAGTTCATTATCATTATGAAACCTACACCAAGAAGCTTTTGTATCTCCACTTTGACCAATAACATCATTTGTGGATGTTTTTTTCCTAGTTTTTGTTTTAATTTCTTTACATGAGGATGCATTTTGAGATTATGGATACCAATGATGTATCTCTGAGGAAGCTTTTCAAGTTATTTTCTTCCTCGTCGTCTAATGAAGAGACATAAAATGTAACCTGATGTGCTTCATCCATTTCAACATTGACTGGTTGTGATGCTTCCACAAGTGCTTTTGACTTTTCTTGATCTGTTGTAATACTAGGTAGATTGAATCCCTCATGCTTAGGTTCCTTCGAGAGTTTTTCACCTTCAGATACATCCTTTGTTTTTACTATTTTGTGATAAAAAAGTCTCACCTTGTGGTTTTCACTTGGATATCTTGTCTTGATTTTTAAATTTTGAATTTTACGACTGAGGGATTCAATTGTATCACCATAGTATGCTTTTGTGTCTAGTTTAATGGAAAAACTTGCTTTATGGTCTCCAAAAGGTATGAAGTGTTAGAGTCCCATAAGATCGAAGTTAACCTCATTATTGTTTAACAAATCTAGAATTGGTTCTCCTTGTTTGTCCCAGTTGATGAGTTGAGGCTAGATAAGTTGTAGTTCATTATCTTGGCTATGGGGTGTAAAGAAGGTTGTGGTAATCATGTAAATGGAGGCATGTTCAAATAGGTTAATGATGCAAAAATTGAGAGAGTCATCAATGTCTTCATAATTAGATGTGTTTCACCAATAGGAAGCTTCAAACTCCTCAATTAAAGTATCCTCAAAAAAATGGGTTACATATTTTCTCGAGGTATAACTAAAACTAGTAATATTTATGCTTTTTAAGGATGATAAGTTCAAACATTCCTTGCTGATCTAGAACAAGTCCAACTATTGCTACATACCCCATACTTTTTATTAGTTAGAACATTTTTCTACTAATATCAATGGACAGTGGAGGTTCTCTTTCATCTTGATATATCCATTCAAATATGTTTCCTTCATCCATAACATTGGTATTTAGATCTACCCATATTGTGAAGGTGGCTAGTTCCATTTTGATTGTCTTAGTCATATTTTCAATATTTTGGGGTTTACCATAAGTTCTAGGAGAAAATGGAAGTTCTCCCACAATAGAAGATTCTTTTAGGCTATAATCACTACAACAATTATCTTTGATTGGCACCTTGATCTCCAGGATAGTTTTTGTGTTGATGACGTAGATGTTGATGTGGATGCTAATGCTAATGGGTCAACATAATATTAGGGTAAAGATAATTAATCATTCTTGGGTACTTTTGTCACCTTTTAATATTGATCCTCCATACTCCTGCAATAGTATAAGGGCTCAAGATCATCATGCATTATTATCTCTTTATTATCATATATGAATTTGATGCATTCATGATATGTGGATGATACAACCTACATGGAATGGATACATGGATGACCAAGAAGGATGTTATGGGGTAATTTAAGATCCAAGACCTAACAAGTTGTCTCTACAATGGTTGGTGCCACTTGTATAAGTAGTTTGATTGTTCCCTCTTAATCATGTTCATTGTCATCATAGGTGAGAATGGTGATTCCTTTTTTTTTTTCAATCACATATTTGGAATAGCCTAAGTATTTTATTAGTTGAATGGTACAAATATTTAAGCCCAAAAAATCATCTGTTAAGACTCTTTTGACTTTGTTCTTATGGACATAGATCTCAAGATGTAATGCATGATTATCGAATGATTGGGGTGGGAGGTCTTTTTTGGTGCATATTAGTTGATGGGAGGATGTGATGTGTCTAACCATACCTTGGAATTTGTCAATATCAATATCAGTGGGTAAAAATCATGACGAAAGAGAGTTCTTAAGAATTCCTTATGTGTTGGGGGTGATCCCAGAAAGCTAGTTTACAATTTCTGGGAGATTCTAATTTTTGTTGAAGTAACATATTTTTAGAAAATATAATGATTTAAGCCTTAAAAATTTCTATTTAAAGAATTCCAATTGAAGAGGATTTTATCAAACTACCATAGATCAAACCTCCTTGGATAAAACCCCGCTAGTTTTGAATCATACCCATAACGGAGTCTCCTTTATACCTATCAAAATGCTAATAAAAACCCACTTTTAATTTACCTTTTGGGGGATCAAATGACTTCATTTAAAATTTATTTTTGTAAGTATGTAGTCGTTATTATAATCTTCCCAAAAATTATAATTTTAAATAAATTTAATTTTATTATTACATTTATTTTTTATTTCTTGTGAATGTAGGTTTTTCACCGAAAATAAAGCTCTCTATTCTGCACGTGGAAAAATAGAAGATTATAATTTTTTTTTTTTAAATATGAGTGTACCAGATATTGAAGTCCTTGATCCAACAAAAAATAATGAATTTCGATACATACAAAAAAAAGTTGTGTTATATAGTCCACCTATTTTTGAATTGTAATTGGTTTGACTTTGAAACTTGATTAAGGAAAAAATATTCAATAAACCACTATGAAACCAATTGCAAGCACTAGATATCATAGTTACAAATCTAAATTTGAAAAATTAGAATTTTATCCTTCATGGAAAAAAAGTTGTGTTATACGGTGAGTGTCACTCCTTAAAAATGGTGTTTACTGAAAAAAAACTTGTTTTTAGAGGAGATGGAAAAAGAAGTGCAATCTAATTCCAAAAAAATTTAAAAATATATATTTAGAATCTACCGACAAAATATAATCACTAGTTTTCATCATCTTCAAATTCCTCACGGTTTAGCTACTATAGGTGCCC
>VDFB02252616.1:173628388-173693731 GCA_007258455.2 Sequoia sempervirens
AAAATAGAAGATTATAATTTTTTTTTTTTAAATATGAGTGTACCAGATATTGAAGTCCTTGATCCAACAAAAAATAATGAATTTCGATACATACAAAAAAAAGTTGTGTTATATAGTCCACCTATTTTTGAATTGTAATTGGTTTGACTTTGAAACTTGATTAAGGAAAAAATATTCAATAAACCACTATGAAACCAATTGCAAGCACTAGATATCATAGTTACAAATCTAAATTTGAAAAATTAGAATTTTATCCTTCATGGAAAAAAAGTTGTGTTATACGGTGAGTGTCACTCCTTAAAAATGGTGTTTACTGAAAAAAAACTTGTTTTTAGAGGAGATGGAAAAAGAAGTGCAATCTAATTCCAAAAAAATTTAAAAATATATATTTAGAATCTACCGACAAAATATAATCACTAGTTTTCATCATCTTCAAATTCCTCACGGTTTAGCTACTATAGGTGCCCGAAAGTGAATATTTAGTTAGAAAAAATCAGCCCAGTGTCCAGTTTGGAAAAAAATTGTAAGCTAGTATTGTGGGATCACCCTTGGAGAAATCCTCAAAAGTTCCAAGATAAATCTAGGTAGGTGTTTTCCTAAGTTGGTCCAATAGAACACAATCTGTAGGGTTTGACTTTGATGGTACTCTTGGTTGCAAAGGGGCTCCTTGAATTGTAACCTTCCCTCTTCATGTGGTGACTCCACACTTAGAGTTAGTTCCTTGCATCGTGATTATAGAGATTTGATGATCATAAGTCATAGGTGTGATTGACTTGGTTATAGACCTTTCCTCTTCCAACATCACTAACTTTGTTGTGATCAAGCATCAATGTCTTATCTATACCTAGGCCATTGTTCCTAAGGAATTGATTGATATTCACCTCACCTTGATCTAGGAGGTCTTGGTAGATATTTTTGAGTGTCATATAGTTTGATGTATTTTTTCCTTTAGTTTGGTGATACTCACAATGATATTTGTATGATACCATAGAGGTTTGATTTGTGGTTCTTCATAGTGTTTGAAGTTCAGGAGCATGATTACATTTGATTGAATCAACTTGTGTAGGAAAATTTCAATTGGTTCCCCCATGTGTGTGTATTTACATCATGGTGGATAGTTGTTTTTCTATGGTGGTGGTTCATGTGGGGGATTGGTATTGTTAATATTTTTGTAATTTTTTTGTTGTGTATTTTCTTTGCATGGAACATTTATCACAATTTTTTTATCGACCACACTGTCATTAGTAATGTTCTTGTTTTAGCCCATATACAGGGTTTTTTATTGGAACTAGATGGTTGGTGATTATCTTTGTAGATTTGTAGTGTTGCCTTCGAAATTAGGGACCTCTTAATGTTAGTCCCTTTGGATACAATTTTTTCAAACGTCATGACATATTGCACTATTAGTTGGAAGGCTAGGTTCATGTTTAATTTTCCTACAACAATTTCCACTTGTTTCCTGGGAATGTGCCACTTACACTTGTTTCCTTATGTATCCATTTTTGTAAGAAGGATGCAAAGGATTCTCCCTTGTTATTTTTAGGGGTGTAAAGTTCCTTCAAGGTTATTTATGCATTAATGTTGTACAAAAAATAGGCTACAAAAAGATCTACAATTTCTTGGAATGTTTTGATTCCTAGAGGTTAGTGTGAAAACCACTCTATGGCTTGCCCTCCCAAACTTCTTTGGAAGAGATACATTAGGTATGAATCATTGTATGAAACTTCCATGCATGCGACATAGAACTCTCTAAGATGTTCCTCAGGACTGCCACATCCTTCGTATTTTTCAAACATTGGTATTTTGAAGTTTGGAGGAAATGGTATCATTGTGATGTTTCTATTGAATGGGTATGGGCATAAATCTTGAATTGCATATGACTTTTTGGTCTTCCCCATTTGTATGTCTTGGATATTTTGTGTTAGCATTTGGATTTTGGAACATATGTATAATGGATTATTGTTTAGTGGTGGAGCATATGTGTTGTATTGTGGGATGGTAGATGAGTTGTAGGCTAAATTTTGATATGAAGGTGGATTGAGTTGTATGTTTTGTATAGAGTGTATTGTGGGCTAGCTTGATATTGTGAGTTTGTGAGTGATGGAGGTGGTGGTGTATTGTATTCTCCATATTAATTTTTAGGTGTGAAATTTGATTGAGAATTTCTGTATTGTTGATGTTAAGGATTATATTACAATTTTTATTGATGTTGTTGTTGTGAAAAAAATTGTTGTTATGCATATTGATGTTGTTGGGATTGTAATTATTGTTGTGCTTGCAATTGTTTTTGTTGGGAAATATTTTTTTGTTGAGCAATAATTTTTTGTTTTTTGAGGAGATGAGACTTGGTGTTGTGATGATGGAATTTCTTGTGATGTTATGTGTTGATGACATTGATGTTGTGGGATGGTTTTGTGAGAGGATAGTTGATGTTGTTATGATGGAATAATGTTTTGATGTTTACCTTGATGTTGATTTTGGGATTGCTATTGTTGATATTTATGTTGTTGAGGGATTTGATTTTCATGTTGGGAAATTTGTGAATTTTTATTTTGATGTTGGGGATTTTGATGTTGTAGAACTTGAAGTTGTTGAACTTGATGTCATGGAACCTGATGTTGTTGAACTTGATGTTTTGAAACTTGATGTTTTTGAGGTACTTGAGGTATAGTGAATTTTGATAGAATTCGCATTTTAATGTAGATGACCACATTCATCCCCTTCAACCGGCGAAGGAAAGTTCAATTCTAAAACTACCTTTTTTGGAGAATCTCTACTTTTCGTGACTCTCGAGGAAGGTGGATCACTACTATTTCATGGGTTGAAGCTCTCTTTATGGCCCTCATGGATTTCTCGTAATCCTCCATCATGTTCATTATTGTTGCATCTGGGTCGATTTGACATCTTAAGTGTAGCCAATTGTTGCTACCTCTGAAGCTCCGGTGAAAATAGGATCTCCAAGAAAGAAGACGAAGAAGAGCCCACATTGAAGGATTTTTTGAGAAAGGCACGAGTCCATGGCCGACTAGTAACCTTGGCAGACTAGCAGCCTTGGCAAACATATTGGAATTTATCCATGATGGAATGTGGCATTGTTGTGCCAACTCTTTAAGCTTCTCTTGAATAGGGATGAGCTCAAGATTTTGGTACGTGGAACTCTTGGTGACAGGTGTAGGATGTTGGTAAGTGGAAAGTGGGAAATTGGTTTTGGCGTTGTAGCCTTTATGGCTCTGGTAGCCAGGTCATATGCATGGGCTACCTGAATTTCAGAACTGAAAGTTCCCAACCATATGTGATGCCTCTTGGAATGGTCTCTAATTTCAGTAGTGAATCGGTCCTCAGACCTTTTTCTTACTCCTCTATAATGAGTTATTTTGGGGGCATCCTGGGCGGTGGCATTGGCTTGCAAGGAACACATTGTAAAAGCAAAGAGGAGAATGAAGAGGAGGAGGAGGGGTGTACCAAAAGGGGAAGATTGGAATGGAGATAACACACTCATTTCTTGTTTATAAAGAATAAAAGTTTGGTCTATTGTCTATAAATGCACTATACATGTATATGTATGTTTGTATATCAAATTAAATATATATATATATATCTCTGTGTGTGTGTGTGTGTGCATGACATTGCTATATATATATACATTCATACTATATATATGTGTATGTGTATGAATGTATATATGTACATAGACATATATACATACAAATGGTCATGATCAATATCAATATAATATGATTATCATTTTGTCCAACACTAACATACTACTTTAACTAAACATGTAATTAAACGATAAATATCAATGACATGATGAAGAAGTGAACATAACTAATCTATATTTCATGACTTTACAATATATATATCAAATCCAAAGTTTTTGTAAACACCATTTCACACCTAATACCAACAAAATGAAACATTCTTGACTATTTTGTTCATTGTCATGCTTTGCTTATTGATATGTCAAGATTCAACAAACATAAGCTAAAATTGATGAAAATATTTGGATAATGTTTTTCATAATACATTTTGACATGCTTTAAATTGACTCCTACTACTATTTCGACAAGGATTTTTGACAATAAATTTGGCTAAACATTAATATTTGAAAGCTACTCTTCAAGCACATAAATTTGAATGCTCGACTCAAACTATTAATTTAACAAATCAAAAAGAAAAATTGAATTGCAAAAAATAAAATTGTAATTATGTATATATATATGTACATTATCTATATATACATCTATATGCATGTGTATTATGGATAATTTATATATATATATATATATATATATATATATATATATATATATATATATATATATATATATATATATATATATATATATATATATATATATATATATATAGAAATTATAGAAGTGGCCATGATCAACATCCTAGATTAGAAAGTAATTCCTCTTACACATCTTTACATATCATAGATTGTGACATACCAATCAAAATGAGTAGTTTCTCAAATATATGCACTACATGGGATTATTTAATTGGAAAGATGTTCTATAACTACTAGTATTTCAAAGAATAGATAATGTACACATCTCATAATGTTTAAAGATCATAAATTGTGTTCATCTACGTGGTTAAATATGAGTAATCAAGACATAAAACTTACAAGATGAATCATACACCTAATCCTAAGATTCTCCCACTTAACATTCACATTGCAAACACAAATTGAAAATGATCAAGCAAGCTCTATAAGATGAAACATGTATAGCCTAGATCTAAATCAACAAAACTTAATATTTGATCATTCACCTATGTTATGGACAAACTTATAATGATCATCTTATTCCTACCATGATAGTACACTAGTTTATGTGTCTTTTCCTTCTCAATGGTTTCACATTCGAATTCTGATTCAAATGCTGACAATATTTTGTATTGCTACTAATATGCTCAACTACCTATTATACAATTTGCCTATTCTAACGTATTTGTTTCAAATCCACCAATGTCTTCTATTATAATATGTAAACATGCATGTATGTATCTATCTATGTCTAGATGTATATATAAGTATGTATATTTATGTACATACATGAGTATGTATATAAATTTATACACATGTGTATACCATTATACATCCATACTATATAAATATATGTATGTGTGTATATATATGTGTGTACATATATATATATGTGTATGTATGTGTGTGTGTGTGTGTATTCGAAGACTTTTTTTTAAGCATATAACTTTGCATGCTCAACTAAAATTATTAATTTAAAAAATCAAACAAACAAAAATAGATTGCAAGAAAAAAATTCTAATTATGTATATATCTATATATTATCTATATATGCCTATATATGCATCTGTACTATGGGTAATATATATATAATTCATATAGATATATACATCTATTTTCTATAAATACACTATAGATGTATATGTTTGTATGTATCCATGAGTACACACATGTATATATATGCATATATATCTATCTATATATAGGTCTACACCATTGCATATATACATACACATGTGTATATATATAGAAATGCTCATGATCAACATCCTATCTTTGAAAGTAACTCATGTTACATGTCTTTACATATCATAGATCTATGCACTCCAGGGGAGTATTTAATTAGAAGAATGTTCTATAACTACTCCAAGTATTTCAAAGAATAGATAATGTCCACATGTCGCAATGTTTGAAGATCAAAAATTCTTTGTCATCTACATTCTTAAATATGAGTAATCAAGAGACAAAACTTACAAGACAAATCATACTCACAATCCTAAGATTCTCCCACTTAACATTCACATTGCAAAGACAAATTGAAAATGATCAATAAACCTCTACAAAACGAAAGATGGTTAGCCTAGATCTACACCAACAAAATTTATATCTGACCATTGGCTTATGTTATAGACAAAGTGATAATAAGCATCTTATTCCTACCACCATGGTACATTACGTTATGTGTCTTTCTTTGCTCCTTGCTTTGGCATTCAAATTTTGATTCAAATGTTGACAATATTTTGTATTGCCACTACTATGCCCAACTACCTATCATGCAATTTGTCTACTTTAACATGTCTCTTTCAAATCTACCAGTATCTTTTCTTTATAATATGCAAACATGTATCTATATATATATATCAATATATGTATTGATGTATATATGTGTATGTCGATATATATGTATATATATACATAAATTTATACACCTGCATATGCCATTGCATATTCGTAGCACTCCATTAAAGATTATACATTTCTTACCGTGATTTATACTTGCTAATTTTATTTCCCCCGGCAGGGACTCTAACTCCTTCAGAGCTCTTGTTATGAGGAAATTATTGGGCCATTTCACGCATTTTCTTAGCCAGGTAGCCGTATGTGAATTTTATGGCGCCTACGAACACCATCAGCAAACTAAATATGGGATCGCACAACGAAAGTAGAATTGTTAACGTTTCCAATGTGAGGTTGATTGGAATTATAATGGGTGGGTGGAATAAGTATACCTTTCCTCGAGTAGATAGTTGTACTATCCATATAGGAAGATAGGATATCATCACCCACACAACCACAGCCAGCCATAAACATTTGGGGGCCACGACCATGTGTATGGCTGCACCGAATGTGATCCCCGTTGATACCAAGGCTACCCGCAATGCGTCCATGCTCTTTTGAGTGAGCATCGAGTCTTCTACTTTGCTAATGAAAAGAGCATAAACAAGGAGAAGTGCAGATGCAGTGGAAAAACAAAATGCCAGAGCGTCAAATATCACCAACACTTGGAAGATAGAGGAATTAATCTCTGCAGAGTCATGATTTCCTGGCAAGGTAAAAGCAACTGCAAAAGCAACCGTAGCCAGTAACACTGCATTTACTGATATGATCTGACTATTCCATGTTGTTATCACAGGCGGTGAGAAATTCTTTGGTTTGCGCTGGAGCCACTTTGGGCTTGGATGGCCACCAAAACGCTCCAGAAGATTGCCAATCTGTAAACATATATGTGACTATTAAATTCAGTTTTACTTAACAATCGTCCTTGTTTGCAAAATTTTCAAAATAGAAAATAGCTCAGCAATTGATCGAAGAAGGCCTTGTATCTTTCATTTTGCAAAAAACTGACCGATAAGACTTTGAATGAGATTGTTAAGAAAATATTTGAACGAATGAATTAATATATTTATTGTTTGCTAATAAATCACTCACGGCAAGAAAAATTTGAGGATCTGTGGATGTATTTTCTGTAACTATATCGAATGGAGTTCGCCCGAAGTTGTCGGTACAGTTAATGAACTCTTTTCTAAGGAAGTCCGGAATAATAATATCTCGGATACCCGGTCCCACCCTCTGAAATATTTCTGCCGCATTTTCCACGGCCAAGTGGAGAGGATTTCTACCAACACTGTCTACCATTGCCGAACAATCTTTACGATGATGGAGTATCTCTTGCATTAAGCCTGCATTTCCGTTTATCACTGCTAGATGGAGTGGATTTTGTTTGTTTTTGTCCACCATGTAACACACTGAACTGTCCGCTTTTATAAGGATTTTGAAGATTTGGCGGATTTCTCCGTAAGCTTTGCGCATTCTTATATGGAATAGAGGAGGTGGTGATTTTGGTATTGCTCTAAATGCAGCTATGTGCAATGGTGTCAGACCTTCGTTATCTGTTTCTCGAAGAAGTTCAGGCCTCTTCGCAATAAGCTTAGCAACCACATCTGCAGTGGACAGGTTATAAATTCGTAAGGAGCAACTACAGATTTTAAATTACCGACAAGAAGCAAAGCAGACAATTTCAAACCAAATAAACTGAAACCAGAAGGGGATAAGAAACAAATGTATTACTTTCACAAAAAGACAACGTTTCATAGATCGATTTTATAATGATTCTAATATGTGAATCCTTTTTGGGTTTTTGTACTAAAACGGTTGAATGAATAGTTGTGGTAAAACTGTCGAATTTAATCATATAGTAGAGTAATTCTTTCATTTCTTTTGTATTGAATATCCTCTATATTATTATTTATACAACAGTGATATATCAATAAAGGAAGTGAATAGAAAATGTCACATTTGTAGAGTGTAAATGGGTTAAAGCTTAAAGTAGAAAATCTTAAAACAAATAAAAGCTAGTTATTAAGTAATGAAAGTAGGAGCAATGAAAGTAGGAGCAGAGAGAGGAGGAGGAGCAAGAGAAGGATCATAATCATTGAGTTTCCCATGCACATTAGTAGGATCCAAAGTTTTCATAATAGGATATTATCAATCATTTCATTTTTAACATTATCATCTTCATTTTCTTCATATCAATACAATTAGGATAAATTCTAATATCTAGTTGAGAAAGTTTGTTAGAATCATTCCAACCTATGTTCCCACCTCAAGAGGTAATGGTGAAGAAAAGTAATGATTAAGAAGCCATGACTAACCCCACTAACAACGATCTCTTCTTATAGGAAAGGCCTATGAGTGAGCATCCTAATTATTATAGGATGAATTATTTCATCCTCGATGATGGTCACAAGGTTGGGTCTGCCTTGAGAGGAGGTGGGGGTCAAAGGAACACTAGCAATAGTAGAATGGGTATTACCATAATAATCCAACATAACTTATAAATGAACAACCTTAAGTGTAGCATTATTTGTTTATAATTGTACCAAATAAACATATCATAATATACCACAAATCTATTGTAAAGTGATAAATTATGAGAAACATAAAAACAAAAAAAAAAGATTTTATTTTATTTTTAGATGCTAAAAATAATATCCACCTTAAAATCATGCCAAATATAATTGTATATTAAGGGGATTCAAGACCAATCCCCTAATAACACCATATGCTAAGAAAAAGGCTTAGGCCTAAAAGACTTGGCAAAATCATGAATCTAGGTCCAAGCATCTTAAACTCTAGGATAAAAATAGAAGAGATTCTTGAGAGACCCCTAATGACCACAAAGATGGTATTGAAGATTTGAAATCCCAAAGTGAGTTAACCTAGAATTAATGTAGAGGCCTTGGAAAGAAATAAACCAAGAAAAGTCAGAAATCTTTCGTTCAAGCACAACTAAACAAATGGTGTTAAATTTGCACTACAAAAATTATAAATAGGACAAATAAAATCCATCTTTAACTCAAAGTAGACACCAAGGGGAAATGAGGTGAAGGTTAACAATGGCCTTTGTAGAGCTAAGAATGTGTTGGAAAATGATGTTTTCGCCTTGCAATTTGAGCTCAAGGTGGGGGCAAGAGCCACCAACCTACAAAGCTTGGGGATCATTCACCTAGAAGAAGGTCTAGGGGGAGCACATCCTAACAAGAGCTCAGGGAAAACACCCTAGAAATTCATATTTAATATATATAAATTTTTCATTATAAATCTAGATCAGTCATCACTAGGTCACAAATCTATATTAGGAAGAATTCTGTCTTAAATTTTTAGTTATAATAGGTTAATATATTTGAAATGGAGTGCGCGAGGGGTAACCCCTATGGGATCTAGGAGTCACATGTCTCAACAAGGATTTGGGAGTAGTGCCCCAAAAAGACACATTCTATACATATTTTATTGTTGTAAATTTTGACCATTCATAATTAGGTCTCATATGTGATAGTTGATATTTTGGTGGCTTTTCTTTCCCTAGAAAAAAACCCTATTTAATGTCAGAATTTTATTATGACTACATTGTGATGTATTTTGAGATTCTAATAGTTTTTGTGTTGCCTTTGAATCTCTTGTTGGTGACACACCTATGGGAAGCTTGCTTTGCAGGTTTATTGTAATCTTCATAAATTATAAATAATATATTTGGAGACTTTTAGAATTTGTGTTTTCTCTCATACAAGAGTATTCTACACATAAATCACTGCGTTGTGGTATGCATGATATTTATATTTATTCATGATTAAGTTTTTGTAATTGTTGTAAAGATTTGTAAAGCTTTGCATTACAATCCTCTCAAGATTAGTGTAAGAATTTGTTTTGCTACTTTAGCTTCCTTCCAATCTAAAAGAAGAAATGATATTGGCTTCACTTGTTGTAGAAGGTAACCCTTCATTTGTGAGATTAATGTATTATTTAATTTTTTAATTGTATTGAGTGTGAGAGTCCTATATATGTTGATTTGTCTTTGGATGTTTAATTGGCTATACTTCTTAGAAATCTTTCTCTACAAGTATATCATAATCTTCTTAATTTTTTAATAATATATTGGGAAAATATTGGTGTGGGGTGATTTTGTAGTTGTGGGTATTTTTTCTCGAAAGTATTTTCCTCACATAAATCATGATGTTCTGGTATGAATAATATTATATTTAATTTTATTTAATTTTTGTAACTATTGTATAGATCTATTTTTTTTATAACCCTCCCCTTAATATTAGTGTAGGAAGTTGTTCCACTACCTTAGTTTCCTTACAAAAAATTCTAATATTCTATGTTATAGTACCTCTATCAATAATTCTACTAAGGTTTGCATGATTGAATGCTAATTATGTGAACTATATCAATTGGTATTAATTCAATTACAATATCAAAGGTTTCATGATCCTAATTGAAAAAATAAAGTCTAGCCTAGGATTTTCTCTAGAATAAAAATTCCTCATAGGGCATGTGTAGGATAATTATGGAAAAAATAGGCCCTTAAGTGGTAAAAAGTTTAGAAAAATTAGAGTTAGGCAATTTGATGTAAAAATTTGAATAAGTTATCTATATTATTTCAAAAATATGTAAGAATAGAATCTGTAGCAAATTGAATGTAGTTTCTAAACTACTAGGTTTATTTAAAACCAAAAAAAAATCTATTTGGTAAAAATTTGAAAGTTCAATGTAGTAGTACCTAAATTTTAGGGAAAAATAAGAAGTAGGTGTTTGTTTGACCACCCTAACCACAATAAAATGATAATATTTTGTTATAATATTTTATAAATAAGTAGAGGACTCATGTCCCTATGTGATGCATATTTTTTGTTTTTTTTTCCAAGTAAATAATTAATTATGAATTTTTTATTACAACTTTTTAAAAAATGAAAACTCGTATGTTTGACCACCTTAACTTGGTCAAAACTTCATGAAATTCATTTTTTTAATCCTATAGTATGTGAAGCATAGAATTTGATGCATATTTCGATTCAAAATATGTGATACCTTTTGAAAGCTATAGATGTTTTTCAATCAACATATCAATCAGGACTTTAATCGTAATTGAAATAGAAAATGAATAATAATTATTTAATAAATTTTAAGTAAATGCATAATTTATATTGGTGGAAAGTTGAGAATCTCCTTTAAAAACCCTTTTTGTTTCATCAATTTTGGGAAAACAAGGGTCGTTAGGCACACGGGCCATCATATCACCTACATATTGCCACTTTTTGTCCCATCATGATCTTGCACATACCTCATAACTTTAGAAGAGAAATTAAGGATGATTTTAACCTCCTTTATGTAAAATTTTAAAGCATAGACTGAAAGGGTCTTACAAAGAGGATAAATTTGACACTACATAATTTGTGGCCACAAAATAGTTTTTGATTGATAAAAATATATTATGATAACCCATTTTATTTTAGAGAACCCAATGGTTCATAGCTTCCCAAGCTCACCAATTATATTATATGAAAAAATTCTAATGAACTTGAATAAGGTCTTTTATTATAAGGAGAGTATGAATACCAATCCCCTTCTCGGCTAATATCCTAGTAGGATGACTAGAATAAAAACAATGCTATAGTAGAATATTTCAAGATTCATTAACTTCTAATGCATGATGATCCTCTTCGTACATAGATTAAAACCTTGATATTGAATTGAAATTAAGCCTATCCCATCAAAATCATGAGAAGAAATTAACACTCCCTAAGTCGCTCAATTAAAATTTTTGATGATTTACAATGGAGGCCCAAAATATTTTCTAGATTCAAATATGAGTTTTTAGGAGGCACCCAAAAAGATGAATAAATATGAGTGCCTATAAGTATCTTAGATAAAATTAAAACTTATTTTCCAATGATAGAGGTTTAGTAACCTAATAAGCCAACTTCTTAATTCTAGCAAACACAACTTACCAAAAAGTTCTCGAAGAAGCTTAAAAAGTTAAATGTATGACCAAAAATATAAAAATTCATTATGCTTGATCCCATAAGAGTTGAGTCAAGAATGATTGGGAAGGAAGGACCATCTATAACATTGATTCTCTTTCCATTGAATTATTAAACTTGAAGCTTTACAAAAAAAATCATGTAATGAAGAGCTTATTTATTAATAGTGCTTTCTTCTAGAAGAGCGAGAAAGGTATCATCAGAAAATGGTCATTAACAAGTGTAGCTAAGGAATTGGATAAATAAATATCTTTAATGAATCCATAAGAAAATAAATGATCTAAGAGGTATCCAAACCCTTCAACAACATGCACATGTATTATACTAAGGCTAAATGAAAAATTACACTAGGTTGACGGCCATCAATAATGAGCCAAGTTGAAGTATGTGTAAAGAACATAAAAAATAATAATAAATAAAAGACCAAATCCTAATTTGTAGAGAACTAAAATGATTAAAATCCACTCAATGCAATCATACGCTTCAACAAAATCAATTTTGATTAAAATGGCATATTGATGGGATCATCATAGCCTATTCCATACCTTCCCAAATTATTACAATATTATCCAAAACAAACCTGGATTTGATAAAACTAAACTTATTTCGTTGCATATTTAGCTAACTTCTTTATTGTGTCAAAAGTTATGGAAGAAGCTAAATCCCAATGTTCTAGTAGCAACAAAATACCACTATTCCTTACCAATTCTCATCCCTCTTTTGCAGTCATCTTTTGGAATTTAGCTCTCATTTCATTTAAGAACTTTTTCTTGATGATAACATCTGACAATTCTGGATGAAGGCTTCTTTCTATAGCCAATTTTCTTACATATTCATCTCTTTTAGCTCTATATGCAAATTCCATAAAATCCTTAGACTTTATAAATGAGTCATCATCTAAGACTTTTGCACATGCTTCAACCCACATATCATCTTTGTCATTGAGTCTAGTGAGATCAATTTTACTCAATCTCACACCCAATTGATGTGTCACCCTTACTACTGGTGCAGTGGGAACTCCTTGAATATCTTTCTCTAAAACCCAAATATCATCATCAGAGCCTTCATCAACATAGTCCAGTAGACTAATGACTTCAACCCTTTTCCTTTTCAATGGTGGCTCCCTTGGTGGTAATTCACTAGCTGATGGAGAATCAATGTCCACAATTTTAGGCTTTGATGACCTTGGTGGAGATCGTGGTGGTACTTGTGGCATAGGAGAAGGAGGCTTGTGCTCCTCTTGCTGAGAGGGAGTAGGAGCTGCATCAATTTTCTTTTCCTTACCATTTATCCTTACAAAGAACTTTATCCTTGGTTCATCAGGGGCTTGGGATGTAGGTTTTTCTTCCATAGCAGGGATTTCTCCTCCACTTTGTTCTAAAATTGGAGCTTTCCCTTTATCTTTACTTATCACCCCTTTAGTTTCAAGGTGGCCTACTATTGAGTTAAAATTCCTTGACACATACTCCACCTTTTCTATTATATTTTTAGTCTCTCAAACAACCTTGAAGTCAAGTTCTTCATTATTTATCTTTCTTTTCATCTTATTGAAGGCAATCCACCTTGCTAGTCTCTTTTCCTACTCAGAAAGGTCCAACATATTCCTTATTATATCCTATGGATACTAAAAAATGTGCAAAAATTTGTAGCTCTTCGTCCTTTCTTTTTACCAGGCCATAAAACCTTCAGGATCATATCTAACCCTCTCAACTAATCTCTACATGTGGTAGATTTTGAATATATTAAGGATCTTATTCCAACCTCCCTTGGTCATTACAAAATTAGAAAAAAAAATTGTACAAAGGAAAGAATGTTCCTTTTCCTTAATTCAATAGATTTTCATTTTCTATAATTCCCAATTGCCACATCACCTCAAGGAAACCAATTGTCTCTAGCAAAACTTTGGCAGCAAGTGACGTGCTACCATGGAACCATATACTCTTAAGATAGTGTAATCAGGGTAGGGATAACATCTCCCTAATTATGACCAACCTCTAGCTCATGCCTTCTCTCCTTGGGTCTCAAGAAATCATGGAAGGCTATAAGAATCCTCGGTAAATTCACAATCAAGACTCTCTTTAGTTCATAAGCAAAAAAAAATGAAATGTCACATAATCATATGTCCTATCATCCTTTTCTAAGACAATAGTCCAACATTGCATGGGAAAATCCAAGTTACCCTTTTTCCTTTCGAAAATAATATTGTGTCCAAAGTAAACTGCACCTTTAAACAAAAACATGTGCATCAACAATGAATACCAGCCGAATCTCACTCCCAATTCACCTTTCTTTAATCCTATCATTCCTTCATGCATTCTTTCTAAAAGAAACCCTACATAATCATATACTGCAAAATATTGGGGGTGTTGAATATGGGCAGCCATATACATCCATGCCATTGGAATTCTCGTGATAGGATCATAACCAATTATTTGGAAAATAGAATAAAAGGTTCTTTGGAAGTAAGGGACAAAATAGCTAACAAGGAAAGGCTCTTTATCATGTGGCCCTACTACAATCTTTTGACCTGCAATTTCTGCTAGATGTCTCAATAGGATGTGGACTCTGAATGCAATATTAGTTTTATCATACTCCTACTTAAGAGTGTCTTCATTTTTCTTATACATTTCATCACTCCATCTAGTGAGCCTAAAGAAAAGACCCAATTCCTCCTTGGTGATTTTGGCCATTTCCTTCCCATCATATGTTCTTATAGTTCTTGTGACTAGGTCATAATTGGTAGCTACTACCTTAAGCAAGTGAACATCCATATAGACATTTGGTACAATCAACTTTCCCAGGTCACAGTTCCAAGGTTTACCTACTAGGATACCCATGTTTCTATTCTTGAACCAGCTATAAAACAGTTCACATCCAATGTAAGGTAGTTTGGTATCCTTAATTCTTGTCAATCAAACCCTCTACTATTTGCAGACCTTTGGGAAGCAGTTGGCCCTTAGCTTTATCACTAGTCAAGGGTGGTATCTGGTCCATGAGGTCTTTATTTAAAGGTATTTTGGGAGTAGAAGCTTCCCATTTAGATGAAAACACTTTTACTTTAGGAGCCATAACACAAGAGGTATTATGAGAAAGGGTTTCTATTTTATTTGAACAAGGCTTATAGATTTTATAAGGGTTTGACATGAATTATGCAATGCAAAACTAATAAATTATCTTTTATAAACATCAAACCTTAAAAATTCTAAATCAAGAAAACCCTAGTAGACTCAAAATTTCAAGAAACCACAACTTATCAATAATAAGATGGGAGGGAAATAATTCACTTATCGTTTCTCTTTGTAGTTTGACAACCTTGATTCTGATGTCAGAAAATATTGAAAAAACACAACATGAGCTCATTGAATGTGTAGAGTATACTTCACAATGTTGAACTATCCCTTTAAGATAGGTATTAATAATAATTCATCTCCTTACTTTGGTAGCTCAATGTCCTTTTAGCTATTAAGGCTCATTCGCATGAACTAGAATGGCTCACTTGCCCTTAACTGAGTTTTGAATGCCAATCATTGATCTCTTTGGAGTGCTAATTGATAGACAATCTTGATTTGGCCATCTTAACATGAAAATAAAACTCTACATAATTGCAATACTTACCAAATGACAAAAGGTTACATGGAACCACTTCCTAGTGGTATGTGGGCTCCACCATCTCTTTGTTGTTGTAGCCCAGATCCACGTTCTAATTTCCCTTGCCCCCGTGAGTCATAACCCATGTGTAACTTTCATCAATAGGGAGATAGGGAGAGGCTAAGATTAAATCTCTTGGCTTCTTTATACACACTTCTTAATTACTCACAACTTTATCCTTCTTACAACATCCATGAACCAAATTGAAATATCTTCAAACACGTGCAATATATCTGCATTAGTAACATAGTTTATTTTCCATGCCCCATGTTGAAATTTTTAATTAATATTTTCCCTTGCACCAATGCTTCCACATCCTCTGGATCACTCCACGTGGAAATTTCCTACTTCCCCGCGAGGATTCTGGCAGTAAAGCTGAGACCCACACAAGATAGTGGAGAGTGGTCAAGATTAATCCATGTCACCCGCTATTGATCATTAATTCATTTGAAAGCTCTACGATGTTGACCATTTGAAACCACTAGGCCCACTATCGAAAAATATATGTGGCAACCACCTGCCATCCCATGTTATTATTTTAATAAAGAAGAAAAATAAATAGGTGCATGTGGACCGGTCCAGATGCAGCCACATCATCCATCGCCCACTATCGATTTTCTTTGAAAACCAGATGCATGCCTTATCAAAGACATAGGGCCCACCAATCATAAAAGACACATGGCCTTTGCTCATGAGCCCGTGGGAATAAAATAAAAAGAATTTAAATAGAACAGGCACATGGGGTACAGTGGAGATTTGTTTGCATCAATCAAATGTCTTTTATGGGTCCTCATAGCTACACATTCTGAAGTTGTTAATCTTAAAAGAGGGACCTGACTAGGATGACGAGATAACACCTATGGAAAAGATGACTTTAAAACCTAGGAAAAATTTAATAGGAAATAATTAACCTGACTTAGGAAAGATTGAAGTAATGGCCTAGCACATGGCAACCAATAAAACAAGACCAGAGGGTCGATTACTTAATGGGTTTTGATGGCACAAGATATGACTTACAAGACCTAGAATAGACATCAAGGGGTCAATAGAGAATTAGAACCTTGGTGAGGATACAAACTCAAAGGGTTTCTCAAATAAGACTTTGTGTAAACTAAAACCTGTATACATTGATAGGATACAAAACCCCAAGTCCTTAGACACAAATCAACCCAAAATTAAGCAAGATTTTTGAGATGGAACATAAAAAATTTAGGGGTTCCATCACCTTGAAAACCTACTCATAATTATTAACAAAGTCCTAAAGGATATCTAGAAATTGTGGTAGCTTTTGGCCATATTTGATCTATTTATCCACTTGGACATTAACATTTCTCTATTTTTTTAATAAGTGTATGATTTATTTCTCTAAATGATGTATGATTTTTTCTCTCCTCTATATTTTGTATTTTTATTTTGGTTTTTTAGGATCGATGGCCCAAAGGATTTTTAAATATGGAGTTCATGATTCTTTCTACAAGGGAATCAATTTGAATAAAAAACTGAGGAATTAATTCTCTTTCCGAATGTTTTTGATATTGGGGAAAACAGATTTTGAAGGGATCCGGAACACTTTACAACCAAAAAAGCCAAACTACTGAAAACAGCCAAAAAGACTAGACTGCAAAAAAATAGCCTGTAGTCAACAAAAAACTAGCTCCCAAACAAACCCCATTAGGTTTTACAATTAGAGTTTCACTTGTTGGAGTGAAGAGTCATATCGAAAGAAGGCCCAAAGGGTTTAGATTTTTTTCCAGTAATAGTAGTCCAGCCTTCTTCAACTTGTGTTTCCTTAGCCTGCCAGGCCAACCCATCATTTTCCTGAGGATGAAAATCCGTAGCCCTAGAGGTAACATCATAGTTCTCCTGAATAGGTGTGGAAATGACCGGAGAGCTACTAGAGATGGGAAACAAAGCACCATCACTAGAAACAAAAACCGGTCTAATCGTTTGCTCAATATGATTTATCATGGTAGCTCCCCCAACGGAGGAAGGAGAAACCCCAGCAGTAGAAACCCCACCAGCCTGAGAATCTCTTTCCGAATGTTGAATCCATGTAGGTTGTCAAATTTAATTTGGATCCAAATGGTTTGTAAGACATCTTTATTTATTTGAGGGCTCCAATTGTATCATATTTTTACAAACCTAGATGGCCTTGTGGTTGTTCAATCCATCTAGGATTGGAGATAATTCATGTTGTTACCTCATATCATAAGGCTTATTTTCCTTTTGTGATTGAAAAAAGAAGATATTTTTAGGCTCTAATATGCACAATGAGATTATTGCATTAAGGAAGGATACACAAATAGTTGGAGTAGATGGTTTATTTTTGTATGGATTTGGCTATAATAGTTTTATCTCTACAAATTACCATAACGATTAAATCATTGAAGTAATGAAGCAGTTTTCCTTTCCTCTCTATCAAATAATAGCATAAGGATGACATATTGTTCTCAGTCTTTAATTTCATTATGATAATGATACATTATATAAGACAAGTTAAGTAGTTGTAAGAACAAGGCTTTAAAGACTCATTTATACCCACAATGGGGGTCATAAGTAGAGGTGCTATGTTATAACTTGTAGTTTATTTGAGAAATCCAAGGGATAATAAGCCCCTAATGATATTTAACTATAAATTATTTTATCACTTTGGTGGAATTCTTCCCTATGTGTATTTATTTTTCTTAGTCTATCTTTTTTGGTAGTATTTTATGCATGTTATTGTTACCTTCATGATTCTATAATATAGTATTTTATCCTTTGTTAGCATATATGTTTTTCCCTATTTACACTCTATAAAGTAGTTTTAGTTCTCTTGGATAAGGGTTTCAATAGAGCCTTAATTTATTTATATAAGATTATTGCAATATTTATATATGTATATATATATTTAAAATATTGTGATATTTAATTTTATATGGTAAGAGATAAAGGTAAAGACAAATAATTATTAAATAAGATTAAAATTTATTTTAAATGTAGATAGTAAAATATTGCATATGCTCATAATTTACACACCATCACCATCATCTTGACATGTAACAACATCCATTCATTAAAACAATGCATCTCGACTTAATTAATCATTTTTTTATAAATATTTAATTGATTATATAATCTTTACTATTTATCAAAATATAATTTACTAAATAAAAAATAGTTTACTAAATCTATTATCCAAATATAATAAATAGTGAATAAAAAAGATAAATTAAATTAGTTATCTCATTGATCAAAATAGTTAACAAATTCAATCAATCAGCTTAAGTAAATCTTTAATATGGGTATGGAAATTAATATGAAGTACTCAGGCACTAATTTCATGAAGAGTACACTAACGTTTTGTAGCTTCAGTTTGAAAATATGTAAAAGGCCTTAGTTACGCTAATGAAGGTAACTAAATATGAGTGTTTGGATGTGTGGCATATGCACATGTCATAGATTAATTGAGAAATAAATTAGACAAAAAAGGAGAAAAATACATATTTGTAGGATATAGTGATGAATTAAAGGCATACAAGTTATACAATTCAATAATCAAAAGGTAATAATGAGCAAAGATGTGAAATTCATAGAAAGGGAATAATGGAACATTTGATAGTTTGGGGAAATAGTGAATGTAGTAGTAATCTTACCTTAAGAGGATAAAGAATAATTGATACTAGCAAGTACTCCTTTCATATTCACTCCTACTCGCACTCAACCTCAACAAAGTGGTCCTCAAGTGATACCTTCAATAAGCACAAGGACAACCCCACATATTAAAGAAAACACTCCTTCAAGTGGAAAAAACATACCATCAACAATAGACACCCTTGGTAGAGGGCCATCAAGTCCACATTCTACATGTTCTTCAAGTGAAATTTCAAATCCAACCTTAGAAAATTTGAGAAAATGGAAAATCAGAAGTTTGAGAGATATTTATGAGCAAACTGAAGGTGATAATTATGGAAGGTTAAATTATCTTTTTTCACTATATTCACAAGTTGACGATCCTATTCATTTTGAAGATTCAATTAAAGATAAAAAATGGGTGAGTGCAATGGATGAAGAAATAGATTCTATTGAAAGGAACAATACACAAGAGTTGTTGAATCTTCTACAAGGAAAATATGTCATAGGTGTGAAGTGGGTTTATGAGACCAATAGTAATGCAGAAGGATTGATAGACATAAATAAATATTAGTTGTAAAGGGACACAAACAAAAACCTAGAAGAGATTATGATGAAACATATGCTCTAGTTGCAAGAATGGAGACCATGAGACAAATCTTAACAATAGTAGCCCAACACAAGTGAAAGGTATACCAAATGGACATGAAATCAACCTTCTTGAATGGATTTTTGAAAGTGGAGGGTAAAAGCCAAAAGTTTGGTCCACGAAGAGGGGAAGTTTTGACCAAACAAAAATCCTTGCAAAAAATGTGTATGCCTTATTAAAAAATGTGTATGTGTTATACTTTAGGTACCCAAGCCTAAAAAACTATGTATGCACTAAAAATAACGAACGCGTTATAAAATGCACTCATTATATAATGCATACATGTTTTATAAAATGTATGAGTCATTACTTTAAAAAATTAAATAACTTTTAGAAACACATACGTGTTTTGTAACATAGAACACGTATGCATTTTTAAAAAAATGTTTTTTTTTTTAAATAATCAAGCAAATGAAGAATACATATGTGTTTTGTAATGAGTACATGTTTCTAAAATTTTGAATCTCCAACCCACATGCTGCCTTAGTTTTAGGCTGGAGAAAGGCTTGGCAACCCAACCCTTAGCCTTTGACTTCCAACTAAAAAACTAAAGCAGGTTCAAGAGAAATGCCCAACTTTGACAATATGGTTGACAGACTTTTTTTCTAAATCACTCTATGAAATTAGAAACCATTATAGAAAACAATGTCTAGTTTCCAAATATATTATTTTTTTAAAGATTGTCCAGATTATATTTGTTATTTTTTAATTAATTTCTAAGCAAACTAATCCATAAGCTTTAGATATCAATTTTTTTTAGTTTTTTAATAATTTTTTTTATGGTTAATTCTCCTATAAAAAAATTTGTATTGCATCAATCTTCAGAAAATTCTCTACACAATGAAAAAAGATTAGAAAATGTTTAGTTTAGGTCCAATTATGTTGTTTGTACATGTTGATTTTAAAAAATAGAAATTAAGGCCAATAAAAATTCAATAAAAATATATTCATAAAAAATTACAAAAAAATATTCTCATCAATCTTCATGTTGTTAGCTATCTTTCCCCAAAAGGAATTAGGAAAATACTTTTATTTAGGTCAAAAAATGGTGTTCGTACACATGCATGGCATGGTAAAAAAAAAATGACTTTTAAAATGGGATTTTATGCATCTCTAGATCAAAATTCAATTTCTATCATTTGGGTATTTGAATAAATTACATATTTGAAACTAGATTCAAAATTCAAAATTTCATATTACTAATTTTTTTAAGATTCATTGTGTAAGTTCCTCAAATTTTTAGTCCAAGTGAGACAAATTTTGAAAAACAGCAAAAACACTTTCACTTTTTGAGCTTTTTGTGGACCCAACTTCTTGCATCAGCCCACGAAGTGTATTTGGAGTACTCACTTGGTTATGAAGTTCTAGCATAAGAAGACAAAGTTTATAGGCTGAAAAAAATTCTTTGAGTTAAAGAAAGCACCATGGGCATGGTATAGTAGAATAGACTCATATTTTCTTAACAATGGTTTTAGCTGTAACACCCCACCATTTTGTGTTATGTTGATTAGACAATGTTTTCCCCATCTTACGCTTTGTTTCTAATAACTCTTGAATTAAGGTGTTTGTTTATTGTGTGATTGCTCTCTGTTAAGTGACATGAATGTTATAATTTGATGTAATTATATTTTATTATGAGGTTATTATTATGGCATGTTTTAGATTAGCATAGTATGTACTTGAATTAATGATGCCTTGTGTTTTGATTATGTTAATGATGTAAGCTTTGTCAGTCTTGATGTGACTGTATTGGTGAAGAGAACGGTATTGCATCACTCACTCGCGAGTGCCCTGTGATTTCTGCGATTCTCTCTTCACGGTGTGAATAATTTATTAGATATATACATGTGCGACATTTGCTTGTTTGCAGGATTGTAGGTACCGGACATTAGCTTCACCTGGTTTCACAGGTCTGAGCGTGTCCACTACTCAATAGTAATATTGGGAGATAGTAACAGGTTACCTAGTCATACCTTTACCCTAGTACAGTGTGTCGTCAGTTTGAACTTGGTCTTAGTTTTATCATTGTTGTTTTGGGTATTTTATTCTTGTGCAAATTTAATTTATATTAAATGTGTATTTAATTTTAAATATTTAATTAAATGAATTATTGTTGTGAGGGCTCTAGAATAAATAAATTTTGGTTATGTTGATTGAGTAAATTTTATTATTAAAAATAAATGGTAATTAAATAAATAAAAATATTTAAATTGGTTGCAATTAGTAAATTGTATTATTATATTTAAATGCATGTGAATAGAAAATATCTAAATTGTTGAGGGAAAAGATATTTTAGATATTTTGTTTAAGATAACTAAGAGTTAGAAATTTGTGATCTAATTGTTGAAAATTCATTCATAGAGAGGATTTTGAAAAAAAAAGAAAAGAAAAGAAAGTTGTTTCACGGGAAAAAAAGTTTAGTAAGGGTTGTGAAAAATTGGTGAGGAAATTGTGGATCTCTAAGAAGAAATTGTGGATCTCTCAGAGGAAATTGTTTTAGAATTATTTTGTTATAGAATTCTTGGCTGTGTTTTGTTGTGTCTTTTGGAAGGAGGCAATTGCATTGAAGAAAGCTTTGGCTACATTGAGAATTAAAATTTATAGAAAAGCTCGGCAACATTTTCTTGAGGCAACATTCTTCTGTAACAAGTTTTTTTCTGTTTTTGTGAAATTTGAAATTGAAAAGTTATTTTATTACTGTAATGCAAATTGGAAATATTTTAAGAAATAATTTTTCAATATTGTAGAAGTTCCTGTTTCTTTCTTTTAAAAAATTGCCGTGAAAATGAAACCTCTGTAGAAAATAATTAAATCCTCTATGTAATTTGTTTATTCGAAATAGATTTATACAGGAGGAAATTATAGTGGAATTATTGAACCTCTGTTCAATTTAAATCAAAACTTAGAAACCTCTTCCTGTGAAAACATAATTTGTTCTTCTGTAGAAAGTGGTAAATTACAGTAAAGATTTAGATCCTTGTAGGGAATGATTTTAAACAATAGAAAATACAAATAAAAGTATTTGAGGAATTTGAAAAAACCTCTGTAAGATTGAGGATGAAATCCTCTGATAGATTTTAAAAAAAATTGGAAACCTCTGGTAATTTGAAAATCAAAACAGCAGAGAGAGTGTTACTAAATTAATCATAACTCAAAATTTACGAACTGGGTAGGGCTGAATTTTTTATATGTTTTAGATGACTTGATTGTGCACCTTCAATAAAATTTTTAGAGAAACCTAGATCTGAAAACAAAAGTTATTAAAGTCGCAACATACAGGATTTATGATTAGGGTTGTCTAAAAATTGTTAATTTATATTTATATATTTATTTATTTGTTTAAAAATATATATTAGAAATATTGCATATAATTTTAGAGTATTTAAAATATATTTAAATATATTTTTAAATAGGTGCATGCGCATGCACAATTTGATATTTTAAAATATTGGAAAATAATAATTAGATTATGTAATTAGAATATATAATTATTTATTTAAAAAAAATATTATATCATTAATTAATGCATACCATGCACAAGTAGGTGTTTTATAATAAGATGATTTTATTAGAAAGATTAAGATTTCTATTTATATTTTTTTGTGAAATTTGAGTTAACAATTAGTTTTAATTTCCTTATGATTTGTAAACAGAAGTATTTATATATTAATAAAAGCATGTAAATGCATGGGTTAATAAAATCTTAAGATAAAAGACTTAAGAGTGAAAGTTGATTTGTATTTAAATAGATATTGATTCAATTTGGATTTAAGAAATCCGAATATTAAATTATTTAAGTTCCTAAATTATTTTAAATTGTATTATTTTCTATTCACATTTGCGGGCAATTTGAATTGAATATTATGAGTAATTGTCAAACTCGAAGTTAAGTAGTTGGTTTAATTCGTTGTGGATTTATTGGATTTAGGAAATCTTAATGGTCATTTATTTAATTACTTGAATGACTTCTTATTGTTGTGTATTCTTCTATAATTGTGTATTGGGCATTGGGGATATTTGTTGTCGAGAAATTATAAGTCTTCCAGAGATTGTAAAATTGTGAGAGGGTTATTGTATCTTTTGTTCGCCCTTTTTGAGATTTTCCTTGGGTAGTGCATGTTTTTTTGGGTTTCAGTATTTAACATCCGTAGGGATGTGTGAATTAGTTTGAACACCCGATTACTATAAACGGGTTGTGTGATTGGATTGGAACACCTGGTTATTACGAACGAGATGTGTTGTTCTTTGCAAAACAGTTGATATTTGTTATCGTATTTTGTGCACTATCTACCTTTGGGTTGTGGAATATGTTATTGTGTTGTCGATAGGAGAGTGGATTTCAATGGGGGCCAGGACACAAAGGGGTCCTAAGATAACTCGTGTGAAAGTCAGTTTAATCAGTGAAAATTAAATAACCTTTATTAGGGATGTAGTAGCTTAATATTTAATCAGATAATTTAGCCTCGCTCATTGGCTCAAGGGCTAGTATGAGACTTGAGATGAGTCGGGAAGGCCTGAAATGGCAAGATCGTTATCTTTTCTTTTCAAAAGATAATCGATTCTGCACTGGTGTGCATGTGGGGCCGGAATCGTGAGAGGTTACCAGGATAACCCTAGAGGGAGGCCAGGACCTAGGAAGATTTCCTTTGGATAACCAATGCAACCTTTGTGATAACACTCCTCCTATGACAACGGTCGATTTGTATTATACAATGGATGTATTTGATTCAGTGGTTCTAGAAGCAATGTAACCTTATGTTTTGTGTCTTTTTGGTACAGTGTTGTTTTGTGTTTTTTTGGTACAATGTTGTTTTGTGTTTACTAGTACAGTATTGTTTTGCATTTACTGGTACAGTGTGGTCTTGTATATTACTTGTGTCTAGAGGTAATAGGTTTGTCTTGGTTTCCTGTTACTATCTCCTAGCACGGGGGCTAGGCCTACGGGTACCAAATGGTTGGGTGGCATGCATCTTACACTGTTGAGTTTCTCTTCCTATTCGTGATGGCGGGATCTTCTTGTTCGAGGAGCTCGTGTGGTTCTCTGGAGTTTTTCTTCTCCTTCATTGTAACTGTGGATCTATGTGTATAATTGTAATACCTCATTTGTATCAAGGTGAACCTTTGTGATGTAATTGTAATAGTATTTATGATCTATTCATTATTGGATTTAATGGTGTTGTATATGTGGAAATATGTTTAATACATTTCTATGTGTTAGATTTATCTTAAAATGGTTTAATGCTTTGTTGTAAGTTGTATCTTGAGTTTAATATTCATATGCTATGGTTGGTTAAATTTTATAAGTAATGGTGTTCACATGTAGATGCGTTGCATAGCCTAGAGGATGTATGTGGCTAGAGTAGGTTACTTTACTCGTCTTGTTTTAACTTAAAAAAAAAAAATAGTTGTGCTTCTGCAGTATTGCATCATCCTCTAGGTTGCGGGACGAGGTTTTACATTAGCAAAAGCAATGGTGAGCCCACCCTCTACATCAAAGAAAATGATGGTAAGATTTTAATTGTTGTTTTTTATGTAGATGATCCAATTTCCACATGGAATGATGATATCTTCATTGTCAATTTCAATGAAACAATGAAAAATGAGTTTAAACTAAAAAATTTGTGGTTGTTAAGGTAAATTCTAAGCATAAAAGTGCAAGAATAGAAACATGACATTTTTATCTCTCAATCAAAGTACACAACAAAGATCTTAAAGAAGTTTAAAATGCAAAATAGCAATCCTTCTTCAACACCACCAACCATAGGTTTGAAATTGAATAAAGATAATTGTAGCAAAAATATAGATCCAACCCTTTACAAAAGCATGATTGGAAGCTAGATTTGTTTGATTGCAAGAGCATCTGATATAATGTATGTAGATAGTTTGATTTTAAGATTTATGAAGACTAAAAAAGACACATTGGCTAGTGGCTAAAATAATTCTAAGGTATGCTAATGGAACACATGGATATGGTACTTTGTATAGTGTAATAAATGAGTTTTAAATGGTTGGATATACATATAGTGATTGGGTAGGAGTTGTAGATGATAGAATGAGTACATTAGGCTATGTATTTTATTTGGGCCTAGGAATTATTTCATTGGCTTCCAAAAGAAAACATGTTGTTTCTTTTTCCACATATGGAGATGAGTGCATAGAAAAAATATTAGGGGCAACATGTAAGGCCATTTGGATGAGAAAAGTACTAAGAAACCTAAGAAATGAACAAGAAGGAGCAACTAAAATCTTTAGTGATAGCAAGTTTGCAATAGCATTATCCAAAACTCGTTTTTTTATAAAAGAAGAAAGCACATTGACACAACGTATCATTTCATTAGATAACTAATCAATGATGGAGAAAATGGTTTGAACATTTCAAGTTTGAGGAACAACATATAGATATCTTCACCAAACCTTTGAAAAGAAAAAACTTTATTCATCAAAGAGACTGTAATTTGGAACTCATGGATGTTAAGAGTTGTAATTAAAGAGGAGTGTTGGAAATTAATTCCAAATTCCTTTATTAACTCCTCCATAACCACTTCAACTCTCCTACTGTCTACATCCATTCAAGGGTGGAAGACTTCATTTCGGCAGCTCAGTTTTATTTTTTCCTTCTTATCATTGTCTGGATCAAGACAATTTAAAATGACATTGATTTAAATGCATAATCTCCTTAGAAAGATTACACACATCATAAATTTAATGTAATTAATTTTTTTTCTTCTTGCCTCTTTTGTTGGCCTGATATGTAGGTTTGTAGTACTCTTTTTGTTATGAAGCTATATGAGATGAAAACCAGAGAGCAACTAGTATTGTTGTCTGAGCAACAGCTTATGAATGTAATCATTATTAATGAAATCAAATATATATACTCTATTGTAGAAATAGGTTGAAGGAGCAATAGTTTGAATAGCTAATGAAATAGGGGATCTTGTGTTTAGCTTTTTGAACACATCAAAGAACAACAACTCTATTTATGTCATCAAATTTTGTATGTTTTGAAATATATGCAAATAGTTCATCCTCTATTTGATCTTTTCCTTTCTTTTGCACTCTGTTTTAGGGGAGAGGGGCCCATAGTGGAGTGGGTCCAATAGTGGGGATAGAAGTAGTCCTTAGTAGGCCCCATAGTGGAGCACCTTAATATCCAATTACAAAACACTTTTTATCCATAAAGTACATAAATTGACAAATCATGTGATGCCACATTAGCGTACCAATTAAACATGACTTAGTGCACCACTGTTGGTCTCACTTTTTTTGGGGGCCTTTTTGCATACCTCAACAAAAAGCATGCTGATGTGGCATCATATTTGATAGTGTGGCGCTAAAACGAAATATAGTAGCGTGTGAGTTGCCAAATAAACAATTGTACAAAATTGGAAGTGATTTGAAATTTCCACATAAGATTTTGAGAAACGTGAAGTTAGGGTGCTCCACTATAGAACCCTCTCTCCTAATTTTATTTTCTCCTTTGCCTCTTCTTTCATTTCGCAGTCCACTTCTGATTCAAGGTCTTTACTTAACCTTATCACACCAATTCAATTCAAAGACATGTGAAAATCTCAACAATTGTATTAGGGTATGTAATAATTCCTCAAATAAGGATTTTGATTTATTGATTCATATTTATTTGAAAAAGAACGATACTTGAACATGGCACCGATGCGAATTTTTCCTTTAAGGAACCATGGTATTGTGCAGTGTCAGCGTATCTCTAGTAGACTTGTCATTAGCCTTTTAAAGTGAAAAAATATAAGCTTGACATGTAAAGTATATGAAGAAACGTTTGAGGAAGGGATAAGGCGTGATGTTTAGACTTTTAGTTCAATCATAAACGCTCTTTGCAAGATAGGAAAACTTGACAAGGAGAAACGTTTGTCAAAATGGAAAATGTGAGTTCAACTCCAGATGTAGTTACTTAACAATATTCTCATTGATGGTTTGATTCGAAAGGGAAGCCTCGATCAGGCCTGTAATCATTGTAAGAAAATGCAAGTAAAGGAGTTTAACACGTAATGTCATTACATAGGCTACCCTCATAACTGGGCTTTTCAAGGCCTCAGAACTTCACTAGGAAAAATCTTTTGAGCAGGAGATGTACTTTAATGAGATGGCGCCCAATGTAGTCGCCAATAATATTTTACTTGATGGTAATTGCAAGGAGGGCAAGCTAGAAATAGATACAAGAAATTCTTAAGGAGATGTTGCATAGAGACATGATTCAACTTGTACAAGATTGATTGATGGACCGTTTAAGGTAGGTAATTTGGATGAAGCATTGGATCTACTGATACGATGTTGAAGAAATGCATAATCACATTTAATAGACTTCTCAATGGTCCTTGCAAGGCAAAAATAGCAAGCAAGGTGAGGGGATTTTTTTCTGGAGCCGCTCATGATGTTACTTTCAACACTCTTAATGATGGCGGTTGCAAGGTGAGAAACCCTTTCAAATATTTTTCCTTTCAAGGAAGATATGGTGGAAAGGTGTATTCACCCTCATGTTTCAACTTACAATGGTCTTATTAATGGTCTATACAAATTAGGGAAGATACGACACCAATCCATTATTATTAGAAATTTCTTCTAGTTTATTGAATAATAACTTTTAAATAGTTAAAACCATGTAATTTTAATTTTTTTAATAGGTTTTTCATTTCATTATTAGATTTAATTATAAGAAGTTTATTACTTAAAGTATGGAGAAATAATCTAAGACATTTTTTCATACATTAAAAAATCTATCTTGCATAATCAATACTCTTTTACAAAAAAAGGAATTTTAAATATATAATTTTGTCTCATCAAAGTTGCAAGTTATATTGATAATTTGAATATTTTAGATATTTTAGTTTGGATTCATAAGTTTAAAGCTTTCTATTTATATGAAAACAATATCTCTATAATTATTACACCTTTGAAATTGTTTCTTTTATACTAAATCATTTTTGAAAGATACATTATCTTCTCAATAATTTTTTTAAGTTATTAACATCACCTAGGAATATTATTAAATCATTAGTAGTCATAGATATTTATAGTCTTATTATCCAAACATGAAAAAAAACTCTTAAATAATATAAATGTGTATTACTTAGCTAATAAATTGAATATTAATACTTATCAAATTACTATTAAAAGTAACTATTAAAAGTACAAGTATATATAAAGGAAAGTCCTAACAACTACCATGAGAGATGAGTACTTGTCTTTTTAGTAATATAAAAGAATTGTTAAGTAGCATAGTTGAATTTCAATTTTTTCTAAATATATTCTACTTAATTATAATTATAATTTTAATTTAATTAAAAAATTGTAAAATTATAAGTGTCACTTAATCTATATAATGATAAGTATAATAACAAGCTTAACCTAATGTTTTTTATTATTGTTTTCAGATTATATTATAATTATTTTTATTTACTTTAATGTAAATTAGAAATATTATACCTCATACTAACTAAAAAAATTAAAACATCCAAATACATCAAAATATTATTCCAAGAGAAGTATCATAAATAAAAAAAAATAAAAAGCCTATTTAAAATAAGCAATTATTTTTAAATATAATATCACAAAAAAATTACAATATATATTAATACAAAATTATTAAAAAATATAACATTTAATATATTTTGAATAATAAAAAAATTAAAAATTACATACATAATTATAACATAGAAAATCATTTCATTTACACCAAATTGAATCACTTCCCTAAGGTACCAATCCTCGATTACTTGCCCAAAATCAAAACCATAGCCCACTAAATTGACTAACTTTGATCTTAAATCCAAAACTCATCCAACATTTGAGCTTTCACAAATCAACTCAAGACTGTTTCTATAAAACAAATCTTAAGGTCTAAGCTTTCCAAATCAAAATATACTCATCCAAAATCTACCCACTCATAACCATTAATTCAATCTATTTTTATGATTCCTCTCATCACAACCAATTTGAATAACCATTTAAAGTTCATAATGTTATTGTCGTTGATTGAGAAAAATGTAATCCCTTTGAACATAACAATGATGAATCGAGTCTAATGGACCATTATGAATACACCCATGAATCCCTAGATGACATTATCTCAAGCATTTTTTTCATGGTAACAACACACCTTCATCAATTTTCTCCAAGGGCTATTCACGAAGGATCTTAAGAAAAAATTCTCTAGTCCACCTCATTACATTATTCTGACAGGTCTACTTATGTGGAAAAATAAGTGCCAATTTTTCATAGGTTTGTGAAATTTAAAACATAAACATCAAAGTCCACTTGCACATCCATGTCCTAAACACCAAGAGCCTATCCAAAAATTAATTGCTTGTGATATTGTCAAAGAAAAATGTCACTCCTCTGTCATATCATCCAAAAAAATTTGAACATGCCATGACCTTATTTGAAAACATTCTTAGACATATCCAATCATCTAAGCTAATCTCTTTCATGATCCCATTACCTTGCATTATCAAAACACCATTATTATGCCTATCAAATCTATCAAAGCATGAATTATTAAGGTAGAGGATTAGTCCTTCACAAGCAAGGAATCTTGGATCCCATACAAGTCAAAAAATTAACAATTTTAGGGCCTTGGGTACCAATATTAGGAAACAAAAGTTGGTATCATGTGTGAAGTTTAAGTGTGACAACATAATGTCATGCTAGTATCCACCGCATGGACAAGATAATTTTCTTATCAATGCATCAACTATAAATAACTTCACCCCTCATTTTTTGAGTTAAAAGTAGTGAAGCTTTATAACATGCAACCTAAACTACTTGGAGACAAATCAGTTAGTCCACATTGTCAGCTTGAATCTAATTATGTGGGAAAATAAAGTTTAGCAAAATTCCCTAAAAATGTGTTGTCATGGCTTTCTATGATCGTAAAATATGCACAAAATGGATTTGTTGAAAAGCCCTTGGAAAATTTCAAAAAAATGCAATCAACATGTACAAAGTAAGTCTCAAAGACCTTTGCCTACCTTCTTCTTAGTTGTGAGAAAATAAGAGCTCTATAGTAGGTTATGGCACCTATCACAGCATAATAAAAGGTGATTTTTTAGATGTTATAGATGTAATTTTTACTATTAATCTCTCTTCTCTCAATATCTATTTCCCTTTTATCTCTCTTATCTCTCTCTCCCTCTACCAATTACTCTCTCTCTCTCTCTCTATGTGTGTGTCTGTGTGTCTCTATCTCCCTCTTCCCTCTTTGTATATCCCTCTCTTTCTAAGGTCCTCTCCCTTTTTTCTTTATGTCTCACTCTATTTTTTTCTTTATATTCTTACCCCTATCTTTGTCTCGCTCTTCCCCTTCCATCTCTCCTTCTTTCTATCTCTATGTCTCCCTCTCTCTATTGCATACATAACACGAGCCTATTGGCAATGGAGCATGATTATCTTCCTCATTCAAAGGTTTTGTTTCAGTCATGCTTTGATCCCTATAAATTGGTGCATAGTTTATTTGAAGCTATCACTTCTCTATTGAGATCTTTGTTGCACAAAAAACATCATTTTCTAGATGACCTACCAATTGACCTCATGTACTCCAAAATGTATGCAAAAAATAGACCAATTTTATTCCTAATTGACCTTCCACAACTCCTTGATGTACCCTTTGCACACAAAGGTGCGATTGCTAGTAAATATATTTATCTATATAGAAAAGTCATTCTATTTACAGGAGGGTCACTAAGATATGAAAACATGTAAAAGAAAAATCTTAAGATATTTATCATTCTTATAAAGCCATCTTTAAAACCTATTTTAATTTACTGTAAATCACATTTATTAATAACTAAATAATAATCACTGATTGCAATAATATTATGGAAGGGCAAGTACTAATAGCATACCCTTTTTGGCTTTGAAGACTGCACGATGTAGCGGTGTTTGGTCGTCTAACGACCTTTTCATATTGTAAGCCGGGCGCGTGAACTCCAGCAGTTTTTCGACGATGTCGGCATGACCTTCCTCAGCAGCTTTAAACAGAGCCGTTTCTCCTGTTGCATTAGTCTCATAAACCAGATCCCTATAATCGACATTATTCTCATGATCCAGATCTTTATACTTATCGACTAGTGCTTGCACTATCTTAGCATTTCCGTAAACAGCCGCTACGTGCAACGCAGTATTGCCTTCTCTATTTTTCGCTTTCACGAATTGGAATTGTTCTCCTGGCAATTTGATCAGCTCTTCAACGAATTTCTTATGGCCGTTACTAGCAGCTATGTGAAGAGCCGTGTCTTCTGCCGGCGTGATCTGAGAAAAAACGTCAAGATTGCTAGCCAGCAACTTAAGTCTTTTCACATCCCCTTTACTCGCAGCGCGAAAAAGTTCTAGATCCATTCCTATGGGGCCCTTATCAGTTTTAGACGGAACAGAAACAGGGCAAACGGCGTCCGCAGCTTGTTTTGCGTCAAGAGACCGCACATGCCATGAGTTCATATGAGCGTAAAACACAGATGGGTTCATTCCTCTGGGAAGTTTAACAGGTTCAGACACTAAAGAAGTCGGAAAAGTACCACTAGCGGGTTGTCTTCCGGCAAGAGATGGCCCTGAGTACATTCCTTCTGGGCGATTAATATCCCCAGATTGAACCTGATTATACATCATATGAGTAAAAGGCACCCTTGGTTCTGTTCCTGTAAGGGGGTATGGGAGTGGAAGTGGAAGAGGCAATGGCATTCTATTAGCAGGAAACTGCCCTGACTCCATTCCTGAGGGATTATTAACAATTTGAAAAGTATTAGGAAATTGCGCTGACTCCATTCTTGGGGACTTATTAAAAGCTTCAGATTGAGGAGGAGGAGCCCATCCGAGAGGATTATTGACATTTCCATACTGAGGGGGCATCCAAGCAGTAGAAAACTGCCCTGACTCCATTCCTGGGGGATTTCCAAAAGTTCCAGACAGAGGAGGCATCCGAGTTGGAGGAACCTGCCCCGACTGCATTCCTCTAGAGTCCATTCCGCCCGAAGGATTAAATGTGAGGGAAGATAAGCAGAAATGGGATAACAACAAACCAGCTCTTAGCTATTCAATACAAGAGGCACGCTGTACCCGAATTCGTCGCAGAAACTGAAGCCCAACAGTCCAATCGCCAGACAAATAATTTAAATATAATTGTATTCAAGGCACATGTATCAATTTTGTATACATATATTTCACATCAATCATCACTTGTATGTATTTTGTCAACGAAAATTGATACATGTGGCTTGGAACATAATTATATTAATATTATAGACTTATTATGAAAATGATGTAAGACTAATATTTAAAATCTTGTTAATCTTTTAATGATTATATTGTATAAAGTATTTAAATATTATATATTATCGTTTACCTTGACTAATAAGCACCCCTTAGATACCCCTTCTTAATCTATAAGACATAATAAAAGTCTAAGAGGGGTCAGTAAAGATACCTCAAAGACTTTATCAAACTTATGTCCAAAGTAAATGTGGTTTACAGAGGAAAGCATGCGCAAGGAGCGCATAAGAAAGTGAAATTAGCTTGTGATCGCTCGATTCTCACAATATATTTACTTTGACTAATTAGCTTGTGAAAGCATGTGCAAGGAGCGCATAATTACTTTGACTAATTAGAGAATGGACTTCTGCCTGGATTTCGTATTTGTATTGCTCTGTTTTTATTTTTATATTCTAACCAATAACAACTCTAATTGTTTTTAGTATTCTAATATTGAGTGTAAGAGAGGACAACGATTTAGAGTTTGGAGAATATAAATCAGTAAATAGCTCTTAGAAAAAATTAAATACGATACAAAGTTTTTAAATACAATCTTAAGAATCGACGGAGTTGCATTCTTTGGGTACCAGCTCTTTAAATAACAAATAATATTGTAAGGGAGTCCACCGAAAAAACTCACAGAAAATACAGTATTGATAATTTTGTGACGATAATTTTGCAATAGCATTATCCAGAAACTTAGTTTTTCATAAAAGAAGCGAACACGTTGACACAAGGTATTATTTCATTGGAAAACTAATCAATGATAAAAAAATGTTTTGAAATATTGTAGATTTGAGGAAGAGTATGCAGATATCTTCACCAAACCTTTAGAGAGAGAAAAAATTATTCATCAAAGAGATTGTTTGAGAATCATAGATGTTAACAATTGTAATTAAGAGAGAGTGTTGAAAATTAATCCCAATTTCCTTATTAACTCCTCCATAACCCCTTCAACTCTCCTACCGTACATCCACTCAAGCGTGGAAGACTTCATTTTGGCGGGTCAATTTTATTTTCCCTTTTTATCATTGTCTGCATTAAGACAGTTTTTGAATGACAATTTAAATGCATAATCTCCTTAGAAAGATTTACACACATAAGAAATTTTTAATGTAATTAATGTTTTTTCTTCGTGCATCTTTTGTTGGCTTCATATGTAGGTTTTTAGTACTCTTTTTGTTATGCAAACCAGAAAGCAAATAGTATTCTTGTCTCAACAACACCTTATGAATGTAATCATTATTAATGAAATAGAATATACATAATCAGTTGTAGAAACAGGTTGAGGGAGCAATAGTTTGAATAGCTAATGAAACATGGGATCTTGTCTTTAGCTTTCTAAACACATCAAAGAACAACTACTCTGTTTATGTCATCAAATTTTGTACGTTTTGAAAAATATGCAAATAGTTCATCCTCTGTTTCATCTTTGCCTTGTTTTGCACTCTGTTTTAGTTTCTTTTTCTCCTCTGCCCCTTCTTCCATTGCGCAGTCCACTTCTGATTCAAGATTTTTACTTAACCTTATCACACCAATTCAAAGACGTGAAAATCTCAACAATTGTATTAGGGTATGTAATAATTCCTTAAATAAGGATTTTGATTTATTGATTCATATTTATTTGAAAAAGAAAGATACTTGAACATGGCATCGATGCAAATTTTTCGTTGAAGGAATCATGGTATTGTGCAGTGTCAGCGTATCTATAGTAGAATTGTCATTCGCCTTTTGAAGTGAAAAATATAAGCTTGACATGCAAAGCATATGAAGAAACGTTTGAGGAAGGGATAAGGCGTCATGTTTAGACTTTTACTCCAATCATAAACGTTCTCTGCAAGATAAGAAAATTTGACAAGAAGAAACGTTTGTCAAAATGGAAAATGTGAGTTCAACTCCAGATGTGGTTACTTAACAATATTCTCATTGATGGTTTGATTCGAAAGGGAAGCCTCGATCAGGCCTCTAATTATTGTAACAAAATGCGAGTTTAACTCGCAATGTCGTTACATACGCTACCCTCATAACTGGGCTTTTCAAGGCCTCAGAACTTCACTAGGCAAAATCCTTTGAGCAGATGTACTATAATGAGATGGTGCTCAATGCAGTCGCCAATAATATTTTACTTGATGGTAATTGCAAGGAGGACAAGATATAAACAGATGCAGGGAATTTTTAAGGAGATGTTGTATAGAGAAATGATTCAACTTGTACAAGATTGATTGATGGACCGTTTAAGGTAGGTTATTTGGATGAAACATTTGATCTACTGATGCGATGTTGAAGAAATGCATTATCACATTCAATACACTTCTCAATGGTCCTTGCAAGGCCCAAAAGAGCAAGCAAGCTGAGGGGATTTTTTTCTGGAGTTGTTCATGATGTTACTTTCAACACTCTTATTGATGGCGGTTAAGAGGTGAGGAACCCTTTGAAAGATTTTTTCTTTAATGACGCAAAACAAAAATTCCCCTCTTGCTGTTCACACACAAAACTCTTACACAATTCACAGATTACAAACTTCCATTCAATCTCACAGCTTCGCAGCCAATTCAGATTTCAATTGACAATTGCATTTGTCAAGTCAAATTCAATTTAAAATTCACAACATTAATTGAAGAAAATTCAATTAACTTCAATCCACTAAACATTCCAGATATTTAAATAATTACCACCATCGAATTCAATTTCATCTGCTTTCCACAGGCAATAAATTTACAGAGTCTGCAAATATCAATTTTTTTTACCATTTCTTTTATTCTCCCTGCTGTTCCATATCTTCCACATGTTTCTCTGTCTTCTTCCCATTGTTGCACCCCTTCCTCACCTGTATTCTACAACTTTCTTTATCTACCTAAGTATTGTGACCTCCTCAATTGTTGTTCTTTTATTAAATTCTGATGTGCAGTTTCAATTTCAATTTGTTTAATGAATGTGGAGCCTTCCTGCGTGGCCGCCTTCTTTTTATTTGCATCTTTGATGTCATTCTAAATACTCCTTTACTTGCGCTGCCCTTCTTTCGTCCTATGATTTTTTAAAATTTCCTCTCCATTCCTTCCAGCCGATTCCTCCCCTTCCATTTCAGCGTTGAATATTAAAATTTTATTATTATATATGTATTTTTAAACTTGTTCTCATAATCCAGCGGCCTCTATTATGTCCTTGCATTCATTTATTTATACTCTGCCTTATATACAAAAATATGGCACTGCCTCTTGAAGGTCATGTTATTTTAACTATTTTTTAACCATTCCCCTATGTTGGAAAAATAAGAAGACTCATTATTTTTTAATTATCTTCAAGATAAAATGAACAATTTATTTTTCTTCAAGTTGGTATTCAAATTTCTAATGGAATATCTGAAGATGGATGGGCTTTCATTTTATATTATTATTGTCAAAAGTGATTTCATAGAAAACAACTTGACAACACTCTATAACATGTAACTCTGAAACAAAAACTAGTCATGATATATGCGGATGCTCCTCAATCATTTAAGGAAGATATAGTGGAAAGGTGTGTTCACCCTAATGTTTCAACTTACAATGATCTTATTAATGGTCTACACAAACTAGGGAAGCTATGACACCAATGCATTACTTTTGAAATTTCTTCTACTTGATTTAATAATAACATTCAAATAGATAAAAACATGAAGATGTTATGTGTAATTTTAATTTTTTAAATAGATTCTTTATTTCATTACTGGATTTAATTATACGAAATTTATTACCTAAAGTATGGGTTAACCTATTAATTTTATGGAAAAATAATCTAAGATATTTTTTTCTACATTAAATAATCTATCTTGTACAATCAATATTATTTTACAAAAAAATGAACTTTAAATAAATATTTTTGTCTCATCAAAATTACAAGTCTAAAACTATTACACCTTTGAAATTGTTTCTTTTATACTAAATCATTAAAAAAAATACATTATCCTCTCAATAAATTTTTTAAATTGTTAACATCATCTAAGAATATTATTAAATAATTAGTAGTCATAGATATTTATAGTCTTATTATCCAAACATTAGAAACAAGTCTTTAATAATATAAATGTGTATTACTTAGCTAATAAAATTGAGTATTAATACTTATCAAATTACTATTAAAATTATGAATATATATAAAGGAAAGTCCTAACAAGTACGGACGAGTACTTATCTTTTTAGTAATATAAAAGAATTATTGAGTAACATAATTGAATTTCAATTTGTTCTTTATAACTAGTAAATATATTGTAATTAATTATAACTCTTACTTTTAATTTAATTCTATACAGAAAAATCATTCTATTTAGATGAGTGTTCTAAGATATGAAAAAATGTAAAATAAATTATAAACTGACCTTTAAAATCTATTTTAATTTACTGTAAATCACATTTATTAATAACTAAATAATAATCACTGATTGCAATAATATTAGGGAAGGGCAAGTACTAATAACATACCCTTTTTGGCTTTGAAGACTGCACGATGTAGCGGTGTTTGGTCGTCCAAGGACCTCTTCATATTGTAAGCCGGTGGCGTGAACTCCAGCAGTTTTTCGATGATCTCGGCATGACCTTCCTCAGCAGCTTTAAACAGAGCCGTTTCCCCTGTTCCATTAGTCTCATAAACCAGATCCCTATAATCGACATTATTCTCATGATCCAGATCTTTATACTTATCCACTATTGCTTGTACTATCTTAGCATATCCATTAACGGCCGCTACGTGCAACGCAGTATTGCCTTCTCTATTTTTCGCTTTCACGAATTGGAATTGTTCTCCTGGCAATTTGAGCAGCTCTTCAACGAATCTCTTATGGCCGTTACTAGCAGCTATGTGAAGAGCCGTGTCTCCTGCCGGCGTGATCTGAGGAAAAACGTCAAGATTACTAGCCAGCAACTTGAGTCTTTTCACATCCCCTTTACTCGCAGCACGAAAAAGCTCTAGATCCATTCCTTTGGGGTCCTTATCAGTTTGAGACGGAACAGAAACAGGGCAAACAGAGTCCGCAGCTTGTTTTGCGTCAAGAGACCGCAAGTGCCATGAGTTCATATGAGCGTAAAACACAGATGGGTTCATTCCTCTAGGAAGTTTAACAGGCTGAGACATAGAAGAGGTCAGAAAAGTACCACCAGCGGGTTGTCTTCCAGCAAGAGACGGCCCTGAGGTCATTCCTTCTGGGGGATTAATATCCCCAGGTGGAACCTGATTTTGCATCATATGAGTAAAAGGCACCCTTGGTTCTGTTCCTCTAAAGGGGTATGCGGGTGGAAGTGGAAAAGGCAATGGTATCCTATTAGCAGGAAACTGCCCTGACTCCATTCCTGAGGGATTATTAACAATTTCAAAAGTATTAGGAAACTGCGCTGACTCCATTCTGGGGAGGTTATTAAAAGCTTCAGGTTGAGGGGGAGGAGCCCACCCGAGAGGATTATTGGCATTTCCATACTGAGGGGGCATCCAAGCAGAAGAAAGCTGCCCTGACTCCATTCCTGGGGCCTTTCCAAAAGTTCCAGACTGAGGAGCCATCCGAGTTGGAGGAACCTGCCCCGACTGCATTCCTCTAGATTCCATTCCGCCTTAGGGATTAAACGTGAGGCAAGATCAGCACAAATGGGATCAAAACAAACCGGCTCTTAGCTATTCAATACAAGAGGCACGCTGTAACTGAATGCGTCGCAGAAACTTAAGCCCAACAGTCCTACCGCCAGACAATAATGTAGATATAATTCTGTTTAAGGCACATATATCAATTTCTCTTCACTAAATACGTCAAGTCATGATTGATGTGAAATATATATATATATATATATATATACATCGAGATGTGAGAATAACAACTCATATCTATAGATTATCATATCTATGTATACATATATACATTTCACATCAATCATGACTAGGATGTATTTTGTGAAGAGAAATTGATACATGTGCCTTGAACATAATTATATTAATGTTATAGTCTTATTATCAAAATGATGTAATAATCTAAGTTTAAAAATCTTGTTAATCTTTATATTTTACAATATTACCTCGATCATTAATAAGGACCCCATAAATACGCCAAATTTCTTAATCTATAAAACATATAAAAGTTTAAGAGGGGTTAGAGAAGATACCTCAAAGACTATCAAACATATGTCCAAAGTAAATGTGGTTTACAGAGGAAAGCATGTGGAAGGAGCGCAGAAGGAAGTGCAATTCTGTGAACTTAGCTTGTGATTGGTCGATTCTCACAATATATATGTACTTTTGACTAATTAGAGAATGGACTTCTGCCTGGATTTCCTATTTGTATTGCTCTGTTTTAATTTTTATTTTCTAACCAATAACAACTCCACGTATACTAATGTTGAGTGGGTGTCAGACAGGACAACTATTTAGAGTTTGGAAAATGTAAATCAGTCAACAGCTATTAGGAAAATTTAAATACAATACAGAGTTTTAAAATACAATCTTAAGAATCGACAGAGTTGCGTTCGTTTGGGTACCATGCTATTTAAATAACGGATAATATTGCAAGGGAGTCCACTGAAAAAACTCACAGAAAATACAGTATGATTATATGTATATATGGTAAAAGTATCGGCTAAACCAACTTATAGAAAATGTATTAGGAAACTTCGCTGACTCCATTCTTGGGGGCTTATTAAAAGTTTCAAATTAAGGGTGAGGAGACCATCCCAAAGGGTTATTTTCAATGCCATATTGAGGGGGCATCCAAGCAATCGGAAACTGCCCTGACTCCGGAGATTCTTGAGGGGTTTTTAAAAGTTCCAGACTGTGGAGGCATCCAAGTAGGAGGAACCTGTCCAATGCTATTCTTATAACGGGTAACATTGGTAGAAATAAGATAAAAACAAATTGGTTTTGAGGGCACGTTATCATGTGGTGTTGATGGTCTCATGAATATTTACAAGAAGTTATCTTAAATTTATATTAATAGTATTAAGAATTATTTGCACCCTTAAATCTTTGAGAAAAAAATTGGAGGCAAATATTAAAAAGGAGGAAAATAAATTTGTGGAACCACATGACATTTTTAACAATAAACAATTGCTACTTAATTCCAACGCCTCCTATTTTGAAACTAAAGCAAGTATTATAATAATCTCTTTCATAAAAAACATGAATAAAGATAATCCTCTTTTGGATAAACAAGTATGCTCAGTCACTCTAATTTCACAATATTTGATGTATCAAAATCTATAGCTTAGCATTCCTCTTGTTTCCAATTTGTTCACATTTTAATTATGGACTCTGACTCTATTGCCCAAGGAGATGGTAGCTGGACCATTCATCCAATCTTACATCATTCAAAACAAAACATGAATAAGTAGGGTGGAAGTAGGAGTAGCTTTGTACACTCATGTTTGCATATTATAACTACCGATTTATCATTAAAAAAGTTGTTAAATAAATCTATCTCATGTGGGTTATGATTGCACAATTATATAAAACATATAAGGGGTTTTGAGATAGATAGTTATACTTGGTTCATTGCCAAGATTATGGGCTAAGCCAATAGGTTGGGTTTGTCTATGATCAATTTATTTATTTTTTTTATTTATTTTTTTCATATGTGTTAAGGTGTACCCCTGGAGTACCCTAATGAGTCTAAGCTAAGATTGAAATAAAGATATGAAACCCAATCTCATAGAGTTGGCCTTTAACCATTCATGATATGTTGATGAGTTGATTTTACTTGCATGACGACAACCTTGGCTTTGTGAGTGGGATTTGGTTCTAGGAAGTGGAACTAAGATCTAGCGCCAAACATAATGGCGTCATTGCTAAGGATATAACAAATAAAATAATATTTTTAGAATTTTGGTAATTTTAGGATGTTTTTTATTTACATTTTGTTTTGTGTTGAAGTTTGCAACACATCAACTTATTCCACAAGAATGGCATTAAGAATGACAAGGGTTGTTGGGTTTAGGAGACATTGAAGACTTCGATGGTTATGGCACCTATAATTAGAATTGTGTCTTGGAGGTTCATGTGCTTCAAGTATTTTCTCATTTTGTGATGCGATGACTTTGTTTTCAAAGAGAAAAGTTTATGTTCCTATTATTCATGTTTCATGAATGCAAATAAGATGATTATAAATGAAGATAAGGTATTATCCTTTCATCCAATATTCAATGGATGGTTTCTTTCATGGTAAATAAATAAATAAAATCATCTCTTTTTTACCATACCTAATTATTTTTGGCTAACTATAGATAGTTGGAGTTGATTCATTTACCTTGGGGATATTTTAGGAGTGTAATGTGTAATTCAAATGCTAGATGCTATGATAGAGCATGTGTTTAGGAGTGCTATGAGGATGAACTTCCTTGTTATTCATTCAATCGAACACAAAATATAAATTCACACTCAAACCCACAAGTTTTCATACTTGAAAGCAACTTGATGATAGATGAGTTCAATGAGGTTGTAAAATAATGTGAAAAAAGAATTGAGGCCCTATAATCAAAGGGATGAACACATAGATATATTTTTTATATTTCATGGAAAGGTATTTGTTTGATGATGAAGACAAGAAGATGAGATTTTTGTAGGTTACTACATAGAAAGGCAAAGAATTGGTATGACGGTTTCTCAGAGTATTTATTTTCCTCTTGGAATCATCTTGGGACTATATTTGAATATGAGTTTTATTTATATTTTTACCCTATTACACTTGTCAAATAATTAGAAATTGTCAAGTGAAAGAAGAAGAGTCTAGCATGGAATTCCATTATAGGTTTATTGTTTCTCTTTTGAAGATCCATAAATGAGTTTAGACCTCGCATGCTTGCATGTATTGATATGTGTTTCAAAGTTTACGATTTTACTCTAGGTTTTGGTTCAATAAGACAAGAATTTGATTTGGTGAACATGTAATTTAGGAATACAGGTTCCTTGATTTTAGTGACAATCTCTGAAGGGTTATGATTGCAAAATATTTATCCTCAAAAATACAAAATTTTGTTGATGAGAAATTTATTATAGACACTGCTAGTATGGAGACATAATCAAGTAGAAGCATGGTATATGCAGACACATAAATTTGATTATTCACATTTGATCAAATTTATCTCCTTTTTCATCTATTCTATCTTCTTATCTGCGCTAATTAAATAATGTTATTATTATTTTATTAATATTCATCATTTTCTAAGTTTTTCTAAGAAATTTAAATATTTAATTAAATACTTTATTCCCACACTTACCCCCTTCTCTAAATTGAATAAATGGACTACTTTATTTAATTTAGTCATCAACCTTATAGGAATTAAATTTAAATATTTAATTTCCTCGCTCCATTTTCTCTCGCCTAGTCATATCCTCCATAGCCCACTTCTAATCCTATTTTTCCTAATAATCCTATCATTAATATGTGCACACTCCTAATCCTTGATTATGAGGGTGTCACATTCTCCATAAAATGCAAGTGGGCTCCTAATTTTTATTATCCACCTAATCACTCCTCTAATATTATGATTGCTCAATTAAAATCTTTGATTAGCATAACCTAACCTTAATTCCATTTACGACACATCTTGAGTCAACCCTCAAATTTATGACTTTCTCCTTTTGGAGAAATCACCCTTACCCCTATGGAATTTTAAATTCCATTTTATTGTCCTAAGACCTTTTGAGGAATATTTAATTCCTCTTCCATCCCCCAAGGTATATTAAAATCCTTTTCTCATCCCTATGAGGACTATAAAGGAATTTTAAATTCCCTTATCTCCTATCTCCCCATAATTTGGGACAAGTGGACAAGAAACTCCTTTATGAGATCTTGCCCCTTCCCTAGGTACATCAAGTACCATCCACTTCACCATCTCATCCTCCCATGTGATGACAAGTGTCATACCCTTGTGGGTTGAGATGCCTCAAGGCATCATGACCCTTCATCTTCTTCTCCCTTTCAATCTTGACCATTCATTCATCTCCTCCATTTGGTGATGACTAAAAACTTAGTAATTTTTGCATTCACTACACTACATGCACTCAACTCTCAAGATCTCATACCACTAAAAATATCTATATTTTCTTAGTTGTATCCATACTCGAAGATATCCACAAGCCACTAGCTAGAAAATTCTAATATTTTTCAGGTAAGCCCATCAAGAAACACCAAATTCTAGTGAAGTTTAGTATTTATTAGGTGAATTTAAAAAATTATTAAATGAAAATACATAGGCTAGATAGTCTCATGTAAACAATATCAAGAATTATAGGCCAAAAATTGCATTGATTTTGGGTATCTCCAGTAAAATGATACAAAGATGATCAATGTATTATAATAGCATTACTATGTTCATGGTGTGTGAAAAATCTAAATAACATAGTGGAATTTATACCCCCACATTAATGTAATTGATAATGACAATTGGGAGAAAATATTTTGAAGGTAAAGCCTGTGATATTTAAAAAATGATGTATGAGATCCATATGTTGCATAAAATAACTCGTAATGAGATCACATAAGGGATCTAGAGATGTTGTGTCAATATTAATGATAACTAATGTATATCAAATTGATCATGTTTGAACTGACATTATTCTCCAAATACCTTAGAACAAAGAAGACAAGGGAAGAAAAACACATAAAAACCTAATTTTGGGTCAACACAGAAGAGACTCAAATGTCCTAATGCTTTGCATTGTCTGCAAAAAGAATAAATAGTAATTTACAAAAAATAGGAGAATGAAGATACAGATAGAGGAATTTCATGAAAAAATAATTCTCTTTTTATCTTTGTACCAATGAGACTATCAAGGGTCATCCAAAAAGAATGAAAAAACACAAATACATGCCAAGAAACTCACTACAGGGAGGTGACCTTATGTGCAAGAAGAACACAAAGATACAAGGGTTACCACACATTTTCTATCCAATCTATATAAAAAAATTGCATCTCAACCTCTTTTATCATTAATGGAAGGTGAACAACACGATAAAGGGACTACAAAAAGTGCAGTACAAAAGTACCAAGTTCAACACATGGTGGACAATATGCTAAAGAAGGGCCATCATGGTTTCCCCAAGATAAATTCATTCATTTTGAAAATATTAGAGATAATTCACTATGCTATTCTTTTTTCTCATTCATGTTATCATCTAAATCAGTGTCATAATACACCACAATTGGCGTTACACTAGTTCTTTTGGAATGATGATGAGAGCTATCAACCATGCGAGTATCTTTTGGAATATATGGTAGTGAAGGTGGTGAAACTTTTAGTCTTTAACTTGGTTGGGAAAGATAAGGTTTGGTGTGATGTTTTGGGGGCAACAGTCAGGTGGAGTTTGGTGATGATGGATATGGATGGGTGGGAGGAATCTCATTGAAATATAGTTGTGTGGATGATGGATTGTTATGAAAATATGTATTTCATTTAGCAAGCTAAAATTTCATAGGTTGTTATATTCTATTGCATTCCTTTTTATTTCATTTTCATAATGCATGACGTTGAGCTTGTGGATGGGGGACTAGGTCTTTTCACACATTAGTTCCTTTTCTTTCTATGTAGGAGTAATTGAAGGAGCCAAAAAAGTTTGGGAAACAATAGGGGAGTGAGATATTTTCATAATATATTGTTTCTCTTTAGGAGGTACAAAAGTAATCCCTAAAGTCTTTGCCAAATGGTTGTCCCATAATCCTATATAGGATGGTGGGAAGGGAACTATGTCATAAATTCTAGATTCTTAGGGTACGATAAGGATACTTGGTTTTGACAAAGATTTGTTCACTACCCATGTTGTAGGTGGAACAACCATCATATCCAAAGGAGACCAAGGAGCCTCAAGAGTAATAGTTGGAGTAGTGGATTATATATTGGTAAGGGATAATTGAGAAATATGAATGGATTTGAGTTTTTATATGATAAAGAGATAAAATACTCATGAAGTTGGATGAGTTTTACTATATATGGCCAAAAGTTGTCTAGAGACAAGTTTTTACGAAGAGACAAGTCCTTAAACTAACTATGTTAAATCATATGTATTTGTCCTTTAAAATGAAATTTAAAGAATATATGGATAATTAAGGGAAATAAACTCGCAGAAGTAGGCCATGGATGACCTAAATTCACAAAAAATAAATCAAAAGTAGGGATTATGGTGAAATTAATCATTGTCACTAAAGTACACACCCTTAGTAAGCATAGAAATCAACTACCTTGTAAAACATGGGGTCATATTTGTGGGTAACCTATGAGGAAGATGAACTTATAGAGATGGTTAGTTCTCTTTATACCTTACCCAAAGTGACCTAAGCTATTGATTTTCTTGAGAAAAAAGGGGTGGAAAAAGCATAAAATAAACTATTATACTAGGGAGGTGATGCACCAAACTATAGAAGACTTATACTATTTGATTTATAATTCACAATTTTCCTCAATAAAAGGGTTTTACTTATATATAACCCAATATTTTTTAAAATTCTCACACATCAATACTTCATAAGAAGGTTAAATCTTACTTTTACTAAAGGAAATCTATATGTTTTTAAAACTACATATTGCCAAAAGTAGCCATATAACTTATGACCTATATGAGTTTTTTTTGTTTCTACATAATGAAGTTTTGAAATGAGAGATAATCAAAGGATTTATATGAAATAACCATAAAAATTAGATTAAATTATTTCCAATAAAACATAATAAATGAAATTTTAAGAAGGCCAAACTATAATTTTATTGGAAATAGGATTTTTCAACTTTTACAAATTTGAAAAATGATTCAAAGAATACATAATTTCTTTTTTCTACAACTAAGAATTATTAAAAAATGATTTAAAATTATTCTTTTCTTGTTAAGAGCAATGAAAATTATAAATAAATCCTCCCAAATAAATGTTGGTGTCTAGTGTTGATCAAATCTAGCTTTCTCCATGACTGAAACTTGAGTCTAAAGAAGAGAATGAGCCTAGATGCTTGAAATTGCTATATTGATGAACTTGAGGGTGGAAATCCATCTTTGGAATCTCTAAAATCTCATGCAAGTGTAGTGAGGAGTAATTTTACTTCTATTTTGACTTCTCATTTTTTTCCTCCTTAGAATCTACTCCAATTGGTTTCATGATGACTAAACTCTACTAGGGTCTTCAAAAAATGTGTAATGCTACTTGAGATGGCTTACTTCAGTAATTTTATTCATATTTATGCTTTGTTGGAGTGTAAAGTGAAAAACCAATCAATTTAGTGCTAAAACTACTCTCAACAACACTTTTATGATTTCAAAAACATTTTCAATCCATTCCCCACCCATGCAAGGTCTTTAATAAGCCTAAAAGTAGTTGTAATTTCCTCTAGACTAATTTTTATAGCTTTAGGAATGATGATGAAGTTATTTCCTTTGTATTGATTTCACTATTATGTATTTCACCTTAGGTTAAAATACACAATGTATAATTCCATAGTTTATGATATATTCATATTATTATTTTTTATGATATATTCCATAATTTATTAATATATTTTCAAGAACTATACCTATATCCTAGAATTATTTGACATATATTGCTCCTTTTCCCACACTTCATTGATCATTTGTAGATATTGGTGACTTCATAGCCATTTATTGACATGTATATCTCTATCTAAAAAAATTCATAATATCAAGTCTCTTGATATAGCCTTTTCTCACTCTCTACCATGTTTTCCCTAATCGTTAAAGGGGCAAAGAAACTCTATAGATATATTTTGAATTTCTAACAACAGATCATAGAAATTTCAATAAAATTTAATGTTCTTTTGACTAATATTACACTATTCCTAAATATCTATTTTAGTTTAGAATTTTTAGTTTGGCAAAAAATACTTGACAATTGTACTTATGGTTTTATATTTTTAGATCCCTATCAACTATAACCTTTTATATACCCTATTATATAATCCTAGTCATTTTTTCTATATATAACCTTGAAATTATTTAGCTTCATGCATCATATTCCTAATTTTGTGATGTTGTAGGCCTTACCTATTAGTGCATAGGGTATTCATGATAGGATCTTAGTTCCTTGAAGGAAATCCTCTTGATATGGATGGAGATAAGGGCTCTTATTTTTTAATAATCCCTCAAGATCTCTCACATGTCCTCATAATTTCTATTAGGAAGTTTTTCTCACATGAAATCATACTATTTGGAGTGTAGGGTCAATATTCCAATGAAACAATAGAAATAATCTCAATGTGTGGGAACTTAAATTTGAGGTTGGATCTCTAGAGAAGTATAACTTGCTCTCAAAACTAGGTACAACAATACTATTCCAACTTAACATATAAAATCCTATCACTAATTTTAATTTATAAGAACATAGTTGAAATGGGAGAGAATAAATTTTTGAATTGAAAAGATTGTGATAAACCAAGAATATATATTTTTATTCCTACTTAGAAGTGGACAATCAATAAATGAATATAGCCGACAATATTAATGCACACTTTCTACTCTATCGACTTCTATGGGTACATATGGAGGCTATATTCTAACAAGATACTAGGAGGAAAGGAAATGTTCACAACCAACATCTATAAATTTAGTTAATAGAGCATGTAGAATCATAGAAATTGAGACAAATATACTCATAAATGAAGGTAAGAGATATATACACAACATATCAATGGAGAGAAGAGGTTAAATGAATACATTCATTAATACAAATGAATAAGGGGTAGGTGCAAGATCATGATGGGCCAAAAAGTGGCGATATGATGGGTATGTGTAGGGTATGTGGCTGGCAACTTTTTTTTAACCAAAATTGATGAAACAAAAAGGGTTTTTAAAGGAGATTCTCAACTATCCACCAATATAAATTATTATTTACTTTGAATTTAATAAATAATTATTATTCATTTTCTATTTGAATTATGACTAAAGTCTTGATTCATAGGCTGATTGAAAAACATCTATAGATTTCAAAAAATATCACATTTTTTGAATCCGAAACATGTGTCACATTCTATGCTTCACATAATATAGAATTAAAATAAATAAATAAATAAATTCATGAAGTTTTTACCAAGTCAAGGTGGTCAAACACAAGAGTTTTTATATTTTTTTTAAAGTTGTAATAAAAAATTCATAATTAATTATTTACTTGTAAAAAAATTACAAAAAAATATGCATCACATCGGGACATGAGTTCTCTAATTATATCTAAAATCTTATAAAAAATATTATAATTTTATTGTGGTTAGGGTGGTTAGACAAACACCCACTTCTTATTTTTTCCCTAAAATTTAAGTACTACTGCATTGAAGTTTCAAATTTTCACCAAATAGATTTTTTTTAAAATAAACCTAGTAGTTTAGAAACTAGATTCAATTTGCTATGGATTCTATTGTTACATATTTTCAAAATAGTATAGATAACTTATTTAAATTTTTACATCAAGTAACTTCCTAACTAATTTTTCTGAATTCTTCGCCACTTAAGGGCCTATTTTTTGCATGATGATCCTGCACATACCCTAAGCCAATTTATATTTATAGAGTACATATAACTATAGTGTTTTCTAGAGGAACCAAGGAATAAACCTTTAAAATTAACATAAAATTTGTCTTCATACAAAAAAATCAAAAAATAGGTCGAGGAGAAGTGTCCAACACTCTTCCAATCTCCACCATGGCTTCACATTTGATGAATTTCGAACATAGATGGAGAAGGATCTAATTATCTACAAAAAAATGTGATTTAATAATGGGAGATTAGTAGAAGGGACACTTATAGAACATAAATTAAGCATGGCCATCATGATCATTTCCCAAACATGTACTCAAAGTATTAAATTTCCCCTTTGTAGCCTTATAAAATAAGATTCAAAATATAAGGAAAGTTGTTGGGAATTAATGGTATTTATAGACTAAAACACACCTCCCTAGAACATCACCAAAGCTTTGGGCCTAACCTAACCACTAGATATAATATTAAATTGTGAAAAACCTCATAAAGTTACCTTTTTCTAATATTGGGCATTAGGCATGCCACATACCACATCTATGAAGGAGATGGCATGAAGAATTCCAAAAACATGATTACCAAAAGAAATTTTTTATTAAAATTTGTAATAACCCTCTTGGTTGCTAGTTGGACTCAATAGTGTTATGTTTTGTTTTGATGCTCAGATACTAGGATGATACTGTTATTGTTTGATGTGGTTAGTCAGATACTATGATGATACTGTTATTGTTTGATATGGTTAGTTAGATGCTAGATGATGCTGTTATTTCATTTTGGACATGATTACTTTATATGATATTATGGTTGATTATATCAGTTGATTTTTTGAATTATGATATGATGCAGTGATTTAATTTAATATGTTATGAGATGATTGTTAGTTAGAAATGTAATTCATGGATTATGTTATAATTGTTAGAATAGGTGTGATGAAGGACAATATAGCATCACTCGTTCGCGAGTGCCCTGTTATGTTGTGATTCCTTCTCACAATGCAGTATCTTGATTTAATGCTTTGATATATATGTATATATGCACGTACAATAACTTCGTTTGCATATGGATTGAGGTACAAAGTCTCGATTCCACCCCTTCTGGGACGGGTGAGCACCAAATCCCAACAGATAAATGTTGATACGAGGTGACGATGAAGTCCTCCCGTTCCATGATGTCAGGTCGTCTCATTTGTTCGGTATAGTTATTTTTGTGTAATTGTCGTCATTGTATGTCATGTTATGTGTTTTGTCTTATTTTTATTTATGTGGGCATTTATAGTTTTGTTTATCTTAATGATTGAAATAAATTATTTATTTTAATGTTGGATTAAATGGTATTTAAATATTTAAATAATTTAATTATTTTTGAAAATCATACATTGCAATTAAATAATAATTAAATATTAAATATGGCTTAATTATTTTAATCAAGTAAATTGGTGGTGGATAATTATGAGAATAATTTATTTAAAATAAATATGTAATGTGAGGTGCAAGAAAAGTTGCAAAACAGGAATTAAAGCAATAAAAGAATAAAAAGACAGTGTGAGCCAATAGGAATTGAGAGTTGGGAAAAAGCTAGTTTTAAAGAATTGTTTTTTTCTTTTAATCTGGGATTTTTGGAGAGTGTTGGAGAATGGGCAATATATTTTATTTAATTATGAATTTTTGAGAAGTTCTCACACACACAGAGAAGATCAGAAAGTTGAAGTTGCTCAAGTGATTGTTGAGTTCGTTCTGGACTAAAGATTGAAATCGGGTTCGAGGGCATCAGAGTCAAGCAGGCATCTTTAGATTTGTATTGGACTCCAGGTTCCTCTCGTAGTCTTCTTTTCGTACTTTTTTTCTTTTATCTGTCTACTTCAGAAAAGAAAAATATATCTTATTAAAATGATTCTTGTGAATATAGAAAAACTTCTGTTGATTGAAAACTAGGGAAAATTATTAGACTAGAAAACAAAGAAAATCATAGTTATTATACTGTACAAATCCTTGTCAAGACAAAAACTCAGATCTTCTGAAACATTCAATTTAAGAAAAAATAAAAATAGGATTGTAGAAAAGATGATTTAGTTATTGATGGAAATATAATTGAAATTGTCTCAATATGTTGATCTATGAAAGATCTATGTGGTATTCTGTATTTTACACTCTGATTATTATACTTATGCAAATTGAATATATACACATAATATATACATATATATATATATATTCTTTTATATATATATATACATATATTCATATGTATATATTAATATATATGGATCTTTTATATTTCTTTTAACTCTAAGCGTCGGCCGTCGGCCGTACGACTGTGAGTTCTTTTTAAATTTTTGTTCTGGAATCGAAATTGTTTATACAACATGTAATTTCGTTTGTTTATATATCGAAATTTGTTTTAATAAAAAAAAATTATGAAAATCAAATTTAAATTTGTTTTGTGCGATGAGGGAAGGGAGGGACGGCGCTGCTGTACCTCCCCATCCCCCACTCTCCTAGCATACAGGCTGCCAGAGTACCTTGATCAATGGGCTAGCATGCAGCGGCGGTCAAATGGGGCCCCTATAAGGCAGGCTGCATTAAAATGGAGATCACTGGGCAGGAGAACCCACTTGATTGGAATTTAATCTAAAATTTTATATGTATTAATTTTTTGTATATTTTTAATTTTATATATATATTTTAATATATATATATATATGTATATATATATATATTTTAATATATATATATATGTATATATATATATTTTTAATATATATATATGTATATATATATAGTTAGTTAGTTGTTTATTTTATTTTAAAAGATATAATTGTAATGTATTTATTTTTAAAATAAGAATAAAATAAAATTAGATTAGAATCTTGTTTTTTTTTTTAAATCATTTATTTATTTTTTTTAAAAGAAGAATAATGATTATTTAAATTTTAATGTTAAATTATTACATTGAAAAAACGTAATTTTATATTGGATTTAAATGTATTAATTTTGTTCAGATCTTGGTAATGTTTTTTTTATATAGTTTAATTGGGCAATGTTAAATATTATCTTGATTAAATAAATATTTAGACAAGAATTAGCTTTTAGTTGTAATTGTGGAGTTTATTGAGACGATCATTTTAGTTACATAATTGGGATTAGAATCGAACTTAAATGTGCAATTTTGCAAAATGTGATGTGAGTTTCCTTGTATGTTATGTTTTGCTTTATTGTTTTTTTGTAGATGTGGGAACCCTATCGTATTTTAATCTTGTTCCAGAGGCTTGTGATTTAAAGTGTATTTATCTTGTTTATGCTTTTTGAGCGTTTTTGGGGTTATGTTAGGAAGGGTTGGACGGATTTGCAAGTTTGTTGTTTATGTGCAGTTGCGAGATGGTTAATGCCTCGTGTATTGGATTTTGGTTTTATGACTTATATGTGTTAGTCCAACCCTTGCCTGTTTTGAGATATGTTAGGGGTCATAGGAGGGAGAGTGGCTCTTCGTGGGTGCCGGCGCCTCGGATGAGGAAGGGCCAAGATAACCCACGAAAGAGTAAGCTAAACAAGTGATAACCTAAACAATAGATTTAGGGGGTTGGGTAGTTTAAAAACGCAAGATAATAAAACATTGGATTCCTCGGCTATGCATTAGGGCTACCCTAGACTAGTGATAGACTGAGAAGGTCGTGGTCGGCATAGTCATAGTCTTCTCTTCATGAGAGACTATTGGCTCCGCATTAGCTACCCTATGGTGTCGGCGCCTCAGTTAGGAGGAAGGGCTAGAAGATCCATAGATGGGTGCCGGCGCCTCAGTTGGAGGAAGGGCCAGGAGAATCCCATGAGAGCTATGCGATGACACTCTCCACTTGACACACTTGTGCTTCGTGTTGTTGCCTCTGGATGTTATCTCTTTGTGATGTATCTTTGAATTCTTGTGAATTTGATTCATGATTGTTAAGTGATAGTACTTCATGTTATCGTGATGAGTTTCTTGGTTTCACTTGTTATGTGATTTGAGTACGTTGTTGGTTGTGCATTGCATACTTGAGTTGTACTTGTTATGTATCATGTTGTTGTTGAGTCGGTTGACATTCATGGTCGGGTTCACTTCCTCGTCGACTCTGAGCATGGGCGGTGAGTTACTTGTAATTCACATGGTTGGGTGGAACGTACTCCGCACCCGTTGGGTTCCCCATCAGCATCTTGTCTTCTCAACTTTCCACAGTGGAGTTGTACCAGTGATCAGTTGTACTTCATGTTCATTATTCTTGTATCAATCCCCATGTTGGGAAATTCAATGTAATTCATGTATCAAAGAAAATTGTAATGTAATGTTATATCAATGATGTAATAGTTAGGTTCTTTTGTAACTCTTTTAAGAGATTTATCATGGATGTAATATTGCGATGTTTATTATGCTCGCATCATGATTATTGGATGTATCATTGTATATGGTTATCATAAATTAAATGGTTATGTTATATTCTTTATCTTTATTTTGTTTTGTTGTTGCGATGTAACCTCGCGTGCCCCAGAGAACCAAGTGTATAAATGCTATGTGTTATGCTATGTGGTTATGTTTTAATGTTATTGCATGTTTACTTTTATTATTTAAAAAAAAAAAAATTATTTGCATTATGTGTGTTCTCTGGGGTTTGCACGACGGGCGTTACAACTTGGTATCAGAGCCAAGGTTGCAAACGCTAGGGTCTTTTGGTAGTGTAGTCCATTAGGTTACCGTTTGTGCAACTCTTGAGCTCATTTTGTACTTTATCTTGTGGCGCAGAACTATGCCTCGAGGTAGAGGATGTGGCCGTGCAAGAGGCCATGGTGCCGAACGGGGAGCAAACTGGCGAAGTCCCTCAGTTCCTAGTTCCCATGGCTTTGAGCATGAGGAACAGCAGAGTCTTCATAGCGTTCCATCAAGTGGCCAGAATCTGGCACAACCTGGTCTAGATGGTCAGTTACAGCATATACTTGGGGAGATCCTTGACCGTTTGGGACCCAGGCTAGATGAGGTGCACCAGGTTGAGAGGGAGAGAGAGAGGTCTCCGAGGCATAGGGATGCAGATGTGGTTCCGGATGCAGTCATAGCAGGCCATATGAGAGATCTGATGAGGGCACACCCTCCTACTTTTGATGGTTCTGGAGGAGGTCTTGAGGCTGAGACCTGGTTAATTGATTTAGACCATCGCTTCGCCATGCACCCCTACGGTAGCAATACCAAGGCACGGTGCGTAGTTATGCACTTGCGAGGCTTCGCGTCTACTTGGTGGCGCCTTGAGGAACAGAAACTACATCTTGATCTCAGTATGGTTGCTTGGGAGTTGTTCCTTGACAGGTTCAGGGCTCGCTTCCTCTCAGATCACTGGAGGCAACGCAGGGCTGATGAGTTTCACAATCTCAAGCAGTTGTCTATGTCAGTGGAGCAGTATGAGAGGTGCTTCTATGAGTTGAAGCAGTATGCAGGGATTAGCCACGATGAGGGCATGTTAGTGCAGCATTTTGTTCGGGGCTTAAATGCCCGCATCAGTGGTGGTGTACGACTCTTCGAGCCGAAGACGATGGAAATGGCAGTTGAGAAGGCTCACTTAGTGGAGGAGAATTTGGCCATGGCTTTGGGTGGTCACATTGGAGTACAGATTGGTAGCACGCCCACACTTGGTTATGTTACTCATGGAGGGCAGTCGCAGGGAGCAGGATCTTCTAGGAACAGGTACCCATCCTCGAAAGGGGGTTATCATCAGCAGCAGCCTCAGCAGCAGCAGTCAAAACAGAAGAACAATCAATCTCAGCAGGGTGGCAATTCTCAGTTTCGCAGGGATCGGAACAGGAACCGGATTCATCAAGAACGCTTTGTATAGCCTACACCTAGTTTCCAGTCAGCACCGAGTCGAGGGAGTTTTCAGCAGTCAAATGCTCCATCAGGGGGCAGAGGTTTTGGCAGAGGCACTGGGTGTTTCTCTTGTGGACAGCCGGGGCATATTGCTAGGATGTGTCCTTAGAAGAACACCTCCGGTTTTAATCAGAGGCCAGCAACATTAGAGCCGACAGTAGGTGATGCAGGGAGATCTCATCGTGTGTTCGCTTCAGTGGATAATCATCAGGAAGTTCATCAGAACACTGTGGTTGAGGCATCAGGTGTGTTAAATAATTCTAGCATTTCTATACTTTTTGATTCTGGTGCATCTGATTCCTTTATATCACCTTTAGTAGTTGAGCGATGTGGTTTGATGGCAATTAGCCAAGGCATAAAATGGCATGTCGAATTAGCATCACGGTCAAGGGTTGTGGTAGAGAAGCTGGTGCAGGATTGCAACTTGAGTATAGGTGAAATGTCAACCAAGGTGGACCTCAGAATCTTGCCACTCGGTTCTTATGATGTTGTCTTAGGCATGGACTAGTTGAGTGCACACCTTGCTATGATTGACTGTCAACGAAAAGCAGTGACGTGCACTGATGACTCTGGTAAGGACGTGGAGATCTTGGGTATTCAGAGACCCATCTCATTACGTATGATCTCTGCCATGCAGCTCAAAAGGCACTTTCGTCAGGGTTGTCAGCTCTTTGCAGTATCAGTGAGTGACTTGGAATTTGAGGATAGTCAGGGGTTGTCATTGGATGATTACCCCCTTCTTAAGGGCTTTTCGGATGTGTTTCCAGAGGAGATTCCTGGTATGCCGCCAAAGCGAGATGTGGATTTCTGGATTCATCTGGTACCTGGAGCCGAGCCAATATCTCGAGCTCCATATCGGATGACAATGCAGGAATTACAGGAACTCCATCTTCAGTTGGAAGAATTGTTGGCCAAGGGCTTTATCCGCCCAAGTGTTTCTCCTTGGGGAGTACCTGTGATATTTGTGAAAAAGAAAGATGGTTCTCTTCGCTTGTGTATTGACTACAGGCAGTTGAATAAAGTAACAGTGAAGAACTGATATCCATTACCCAGAATTGATGATCTCTTTGATCAGATAAAAGGGGCAAAGGTGTTCTCTAAGATAGATCTCAAATCGGGATACCACCAGTTGAGGATTGCAGATGCAGATATTCACAAAACAACATTTCGAACTCGATACGGACATTACAAGTTCACTGTGATGCCGTTCGGGTTAACGAATGCACCTTCAGTCTTTATGAGTCTAATGAATGGAGTATTCCGTTCATACTTGGATAAATTCGTTCTAGTGTTTCTTGATGACATTTTGATCTATTCTAGGTCGATGGAGGAACATGAAGAACATTTAAAACAGGTGTTGCAGTGCTTAAGAGATAATCAATTGTTTGCCAACCTCAAAAAGTGTGACTTTTATAAGACTGAAGTTCAGTACTTGGGCCATGTGATTTCTGGTGAGGGGATTTCAGTTGATCCTGCAAAGATTCAGGCCATTGTGGATTGGCCCGCACCCACCAATGTCTCAGAGATTCGCAGCTTCATGGGACTTGCAGGATATTATAGGCAGTTCGTTCAGGGGTTTTCTAGGTTGGCTCATCCTATCACCTCTTTGCAGAGGAAGGGAAAGAAGTTTCTTTGGTCCAAGCAATGTTAGTTAGCTTTCCAGACTCTGAAGGATAAGTTGACTAGTGCTCCCATCTTGGTAGTTCCCGATCCGGCAGGTGATTTCGTTGTTTGTACAGATGCTTATTTGGAAGGTTTAGGGGCTGTGTTGATGCAAGAAGGTCGAGTGATTGCGTATGAGTCACGGAAACTGAAGGACCATGAACTTAATTACCCCACTCACGATTTGGAGTTGGCCGCAGTTGTGCATGCCTTGGTGAGGTGGAGGCACTTTCTCCTTGGGCATTGGTTCGAGTTGCATACAGATCACCGTAGTCTGCAGTACATCTTTACGCAGCCAAACTTGAATGCAAGACAGAGAAGGTGGATGGAATTTTTGTGTGAGTACGACTTTGAGGTGAAATATATTCAAGGTAAGGAGAATGTTGTAGTAGATGCATTGAGCAGACGCAGGCATGAGTTATCCGCTTTGACTCTTGAGGTGGATTTGAAGAGTCAGACTGTTGCAGCTCTTTCTTCTGATGATCAGTATCAGGTAGTGAAGGCAGAGATTGAGTCGGGTAGAGCTTTGGAAGGTAAATTTGCAGGGTACTCTTTGGATTCGGATGGTGGTTTGCGCTATGCAGGTCGTATGTATGTACCTCCTGCAGAGGGTCTCCGTACCCTTATCTTGATGGAAGCTCATAGAGCTCCTTATTCGGCACACCCAGGAGTTAAGAAAATGTACGATGATCTTTGTGCACTATATTTTTGGGCAGGATTGAAGCGTGACATTGCTGATTTTGTGGCTAGGTGTCTTGAATGTCAGAGAGTGAAGGCCGAGCATCATCATCCGGCAGGCTTGTTGCAGCCGCATCTTGTTCCAGAGTGGAAGTGGTACATCATTTCTATGGATTTTATAGTCGGGTTGCCTATGTCTTCCAGGCGACACGACGCTATCATGGTCACTGTTGATAGGTTGACCAAGGTAGCCCATTTCTCTCCTATTCGATCTACATATACTGCTTCAGTGGTGGCTAGGGTGTTCATGGAAGATATTGTTAGATTACATGGGATACCACGTAGGATTATTTCTGATAGAGATCCGGTATTCACAATTGCATTATGGACATCCCTTCAGCGGTCCTTAGGGACTAAGTTGAATTTTAGTTCTGCCTACCATCCTGAGACAGATGGTCAGACCGAGAGAGTTAATCAGGTGCTCGAGGACATGCTTCGTATGTATGTCATGGACCAACAGTCTCGTTGGGAGGACTACCTGCATTTGGTTGAGTTTGCCTACAATAATGGCTATCATAGTTCGATTGGCATGGCTCCATTTCAGGCTTTGTATGGTCGTCCTTGTCGTACCCCTCTGAGTTGGGATCGATTAGAGGACAGGGTTCTTCTTGGGCCTGAGATGCTTCGTGACATGGAGCAACAGGTAGCTTGCATCCGAGAGCATCTGGTAGCAGCTCAAGATAGGCAGAAGAAATTTGCTGATGCACACAGGGTAGATCGACAGTTTGCTATAGGAGATCGAGTGTTTCTCAGAGTTCATCCTCGGAAGAGCCCTATTCGTTATGGAAAGGGTTCTAAGCTTGCACCCCGTTTCGTGGGTCTGTTTGAGGTGTTGGAGCATATTGGTCCTGTTGCCTATCGCCTGGCATTGCCACCTAGTCTGTCGCGGATTCATGATGTCTTTCATGTATCAGTTCTTAGGCCTTACTTTTCGGATGTTACTCATGTTCTTGATTAGAATGCTCTACAGGTCGAGGACGGGCAACTAGCTCTAGAGCCCGTGGCCGTGGTGCAGCATAGAAGACTCGTACTCAGAGGCAGGGATATTGAGTAGGTGAGGGTCCAGTGGGATCCCAATGATGAGGCTTCAGCGACTTGGGAGGATGCTTCCCGTATGCGAGAATCCTACCCATACTTGTTTTCTGGCTTACAGGAGTAAGCCGGATTTAAGGGGGGGAGGATGTAATAACCCTCCTGGTTGCTAGTTGGACTCAGTAGTGTTATGTTTTGTTTTGATGCTCAGATACTAGGATGATACTGTTATTGTTTGATGTGGTTAGTCAGATACTATGATGATACTGTTATTGTTTGATATGGTTAGTTAGATGCTAGATGATGCTATTACTTCATTTTGGACATGATTACTTTATATAACATTATGGTTGATTATATCAGTTGATTTTCTGAATTATGATATGATGCAGTGATTTAATTTAATATGTTATGAGATGATTGTTAGTTAGAAATGTAATTCATGGATTATGTTATAATTGTTAGAATAGGTGTGACGAAGGACAATATAGCATCACTCGTTCACAAGTGCTCTGTTATGTTGTGATTCCTTCTCACAATGCAGTATCTTGATTTAATGCTTTGATATATATGTATATATGCACATGTACACAACTTCGTTTGTATGCAGGATTGCAGGTCTAAGTCTCGATTCCACCTGCTTCGGCAGGACAGAGCGAGCACCAAATAACCCAAAGGATAAATGTTGATACAGAGGTGACGATGAATTCCTCCCATTCCATGATGTCAGGTCATCTCATTTGTTTGGTATAGTCGATTTTTTGTAATTATCGTCATTGTCTGTTGTGTTATGTGTTTTGTCTTATTTCATTTATGAGGGCATTTATAGTTATGATTTATCTTAATGATTGAAATAAATTATTTATTTTAATGTTGGATTAAATGGTATTTAAATATTTAAATAATTTAATTATTTTTTAAAATCATACATTGCAATTAAATAATAATTAAATATTAAATATGGCTTAATTATTTTAATCAAGTAAATTGGTGGTGGATAATTATGAGAATAATTTATTTAAAATAAATATGTAATGTGAGGTGCAAGAAAAGTTGCAAAACAGGAATTAAAGCAATAAAATAATAAAAAGACAGTGTGAGCCAATAGGAATTGAGAGTTGGGAAAAAGCTAGTTTTAAAGAATTGTTTTTTTTCTTTTCATCTGGGATTTTTGGAGAGTGTTGGAGAATGGGCAATATATTTTATTTAATTATGAATTTTTGAGAAGTTCTCACACACACACAGAAGATTAGAAAGTTGAAGTTGCTCAAGTGATTGTTGAGTTTGTTCTGGACTAAAGATTGAAATCAGGTTCGAGGGCATCAGAGTCAAGCAGGCATCTTCAGATTTGCATTGGACTCCAGGTTCCTCTCATAGTCTTCTTTTCGTACTTTTTTTCTTTTATCTGTCTACTTCAGAAAAGAAAAATATATCTTATTAAAATGATTCTTGTGAATATAGAAAAACTTCTGTTGATTGAAAACTAGGGCAAATTATTAGACTAGAAAACAAAGAAAATCATAGTTATTATACTGTACAAATCCTTGTCAAGACAAAAACTCAGATCTTCTGAAACATTCAATTTAAAAAAAAAAAAATAGGATTGTAGAAAAGATGATTTAGTTATTGATGGAAATATAATTGAAATTGTCTCAATATGTTGATCTATGAAAGATCTATGTGGTATTCTGTATTTTACACTCTGATTATTATACTTATGCAAATTGAATATATACACATAATATATACATATATATATATATATATATTCTTTTATATATATATATATACATATATTCATATGTATATATTAATATATATGGATCTTTTATATTTCTTTTAACTCTAAGCGTCGGCCGTAGGCCGTACGACTGTGAGTTCTTTTTAAATTTTTGTTTTGGAATCGAAATTGTTTATACATGTAATTTCGTTTGTTTATATATCGAAATTTGTTTCAATAAAAAAAAAATTATGAAAATAAAATTTAAATTTGTTTTGTGCGATGAGGGAAGGGAGGGACGGTGCTGCCGTACCTCCCCATCCTCTCCCTGCGCCAGGCTGCAGGGTACAACATCACATTGGCTGCTGTGCGATCCTAAGGACTGCGCCCAGCCATAGGGGCCGCGTCGGTTAATTTAATCTAAGTTTTTTTTTATATATATTAATTTTTGTATATTTTTAATTATATATATATTTTAATATATATATGTATATATATATTTTAATATATATATATATATATGTATATATATATTTTAATATATATATATATATGTATATATATAGTTAGTTAGTTATTTATTTTATTTTAAGATATAATTGTAATGTATTTATTTTAAAATAAATAAAAGAAAATAAAATAAAATTTAGATTATAATCTTGTTTTTTTTTTTTTTAAATCATTTATTTTTATTTTTTAAAGAAGAATAATGATTATTTAAATTTTAATGTTAAATTATTACATTGAAAAAACGTAATTTTATATTGGATTTAAATGTATTAATTTTGTTCAGATCTTGGTAATGTTTTTTTCTATATAGTTTAATTGGGCAATGTTAAATATTATCTTGATTAAATAAATATTTAGACAAGAATTAGCTTTTAGTTGTAATTGTGGAGTTTATTGAGACGATCATTTTAGTTACATAATTGGGATTAGAATCGAACTTAAATGTGCAATTTTGCAAAATGTGATGTGAGTTTCCTTGTATGTTATGTTTTGCTTTATTGTTTTGTTGTAGATGTGGGAACCCTATCGTATTTTAATCTTGTTCCATAGGCTTGTGATTTAAAGTGTATTTATCTTGTTTATGCTTTTTGAGCATTTTTGGGGTTATGTTAGGAAGGGTTGGACGGATTTGCAAGTTTGTTGTTTATGTGCAGTTGCGAGATGGTTAATGCCTCGTGTATTGGATTTTGGTTTTATGACTTATATGTGTTAGTCCAACCCTTGCCTGTTTTGAGATATGTTAGGGGTCATAGGAGGGAGAGTGGCTCTTCGTGGGTGCCGGCGCCTCGGATGAGGAAGGGCTAGGATAACCCACGAAAGAGTAAGCTAAACAAGTGATAACCTAAACAATAGATTTAGGGGGTTGGGTAGTTTAAAAATGAAAGATAATAAAACATTGGATTCCTCGGCTATGCATTAGGGCTACCCTAGACTAGTGATAGACTGAGAAGGCCGTGGTCAGCATAGTCATAGTCTTCTCTTCATGAGAGACTATTGGCTCCGCATTAGCTACCCTATGGTGCCGGCGCCTCAGTTAGGAGGAAGGGCCAGGAGATCCATAGATGGGTGCTGGCACCTCAGTTGGAGGAAGGGCCAGGAGAATCCCATGAGAGCTATGCGATGACACTCTCCACTTGACACCCTTGTGCTTTGTGTCGTTGCCTTTGGATGTTATCTCTTTGTGATGTATCTTTGAATTCTTGTTAATTTGATTCATGATTGTTAAGTGATAGTACTTCATGTTATCGTGATGAGTTTCTTGGTTTCACTTGTTATGTGATTTGAGTACATCGTTGGTTGTGCATTGCATACTTGAGTTGTACTTGTTATGTATCATGTTGTTGTTGAGTCGGTTGACATTCATGGTTGGGTTCACTTCCTCGTCACCTCTGAGCACAGGGGGTGAGTTACTTGTAATTCACATGGTTGGGTGGAACGTGCTCCGCACCTGTTGGGTTCCCCATCAGCGTCTTGTCTTCTCAGCTTTCTGTAGTGGAGTTGTACCAGTGATCAGTTGTACTTCATGTTCATTATTCTTTTATCAATCCCCATGTTGGGAAATTCAATGTAATTCATGTATCAAAGAAAATTGTAATGTAATGTAATGTTATATCAATGATGTAATAGTTAGGTTCTTTTGTAACTCTTTTAAGAGATTTATCATGGATGTAATATTGTGATGTTTATTATGCTCGCATCATGATTATTGGATGTATCATTGTATATGGTTATCATAAATTAAATGGTTATGTTATATTCTTTATCTTTATTCTATTTTGTTGTTGCGATGTAACCTCACGTGCCCCAGAGAACCAAGTGTATAAATGCTATGTGTTATGCTATGTGGTTATGTTTTAATGTTATTGCATGTTTAATTTTATTATTTAAAAAAAAAAAAATTATTTGCATTATGTGTGTTCTCTAGGGTTTGCACGACGGGCGTTACATTTATAATTTTTTGGACTTAGTCAAATTTCAATAATCAAGAGGTCAAATTTCAGTAACCAACAAGTTGTATCATATTTATCTCTCTCTATCTCACTCATTTTTTCTCTTATGCTCTAGATCTCTCTCTCTCTCTCACTATCTCCATCCCTTTATTTGACTCTGTCTCCCTTGAGCTCAAGAACTACCCCTCTCTCTCTTATGTGTTCCCTCTCCTTCCCTCTCTACTCTCTATCTCTCTCCCTCCCTCCCTCCTCTCTCTCTTAGGTGAAATCACAATCCTCTGTCTCACTTTTATGAAGAGGAAGTTTGTGGGGTGGTTAGAATAGATTTACTAGAGTACCTTCAATTGAATGTATTTCTTTGAATGAAGGTTCTTCAAGCGAAGGAAAGCACAACACTATCTTTGATCTAAGACCATGTCTAATCAAAGATAACCTTCAATTGAAGGTCTTGTAGGAAGACATGAAAAATATTAAAATAATACCTTTGATTGAAAGTACCTTCAATCGAAGGTATTATTTTAATCTTTTTTAGTGGTTTAAGGATTGACAACTAAAGTGTTGTTAGTTCATTTGGACAAGTTAGCAGAGACACGTGTTTATTAGAGACGTGTTTAGGTCTACAAATACCCTGGTGAGGACCATGCACAACACCACCTGGATAGCGGCCCAACTCACCTTGACTTTGAGTGAAGTATCTGCATACCCAAGTAGGTCCACCACAATATTTTCTATGTTTTCATGTGATTTAGATAGGTTAAACATGATTTGAAATAGGGTTTACAACTAGAAATTTCATTTTCTTGAATTTTTCTAAAGCCTTTTTAGCAAAGACATGAAACCACATTTCTTTGAGGCATTATGTCAAACATTTGCTTTGATGGATGTCTCTATTCCCTCTTCCAAAGCTCCCATTTCAGCACAAGCATGAAAGATGTTGGCAAAGGTTGTGAAATGGAGCAAATCAAATGCCTTGTCTATGCTTTCATATTTTGTATATATGTCAACCAGAGCAATTTCAACTACATCTTCTAAAAAAATTCCTCTACCCTTGATGGATGTCCATACCCTGAACTTATGCACTATTTTTACAAGAAAGGTTTTTATGTTTTCAGTTCAATAGATTAGTCAGCAAGCATTCAATTGGTATGAGTCAAACTTTTGAGTTTCTTGAAGTTTTTACTGCTTCCACACCTGAAAACTAGGATCAGTTGTGTGAATTTTATTTGCACAACTATGTGATACCTAATGAAATACAATGGAACCCTCTAATATTTATGGGGGGTCTTCATATCAAGGCATTTGCCTCTTATTATAGGAATGAACAACTTAGAGGTGAGATTATGGAAGAATATGAAGAGAAAGAAAAATCTATTACACCCCTAGCCAAAAGAGAGGCTAAGGATCCAGATGCAATAATTGATGAATGGATGAGAATTCTTACACATAAGGGAGTAGGTAAGAAAATCATGGAGCGAAAGGATTCAAACTATGACATAACAAAAAATGTTAGTTGTGGGAGTAGGACAACAATGTTATAAGTATGTGCAGGATAGATGGAGCAGTTTGATACCTAAGCTGTAGAAGAAAGAGCCACATTCCATGCATAATTTCATTGCTATGCTTTAGAGGGCACATAATTACATGGAAATCGATATTAACAAGGTAATTCATTGGATTCCAATCACTTTTCATCCACCTATTCTTCTTTATCCAATCCCACATTGGACAATGGAGAAAAGTGATGAATGTGAGAGAATGGGAACTATTCCAAGATGAGGCAGCTTTCAGAGCATCAAGGTTTTTTTCTAAGGAAAATTCAGGATGTTAGCACAGTTATGGACCTAAGACAAATTGCTCAACAGTACAATCAAGATCCCTAATTTTTTCTTGGGGACAAGCAAAAAGTTAGTTGGGGGAGTGATATGTCTAGATAATGGCTTATTTTCATTTTTTTTATACCTATTTTAAGATATTTTTAAGCATATTCTCTAGACAATAATCCTACATTATGCTATCATTTTAATCCATTATGCAGACTTGAACCTTAATTATGATGATGGAATTATGGTTATAATATATTGTTATTATATGGTTTATATGAACATATGTATGGAATGTTGATGGAATGCTATATGAGTTAATTGTGATAGTTATCATCATGTACATGTTTTGTGGAATTAACTTGTTTGCAGCTAAAGAGGAACTATAGCGCAATAGTTGTGGGATGAACCTATAGCAAAAGGAATGGTTGGAGACTAGAATAGGGGAAGCTCCAAGATAAGAGCTGAACGTGGTGATCATTGATCAAAGGCACTTAATGAAGATTGGACATGCATTATTATGACCAGTTTAATAAATGTTGAAGAAGACGTCTCCTTCACTTTTGGAATTTTGACAAGTGGTTGTATGTTTTCATACAATTCTATTTTGATAGAGTGCTAGTTTTGATAGGATACTCTTTCCTTTTCAGTTATAGGTTGAATAATTCAAGTCTTAATTCTATGCTCTATTATCTAGGAGTGGATTTAACAATTTTTGTTAGTTGTTGTTTTCAATAATGATTCCTTCAACTTGTATATAACTGTTGGTTAAATCTGTAGGATAGTTAGTTTATTTTTATCATTTTCATGTTACTAGTTACTTTTAGTTGCAAGACATGAAAAATATTCCAAATGATTGAGTCCAATCTATGGAAAGATATTTTGTAATCTTTTATAGTATGTAATGAATGAAGTTAATCTTATGGGATGCGTAGAATCTATTAGTTATATTGAGTTCAGTTAAAGTGGGAACAATTACTTGAGCAAGCCACTCAAGGTATTATTCTTCACTTCACCTTTCAGTTATTTATTTATATTAATAGTTGTTATTAGTTTATCATTGTTCATGAATCATATGAAAGTTAATTGGAATTTCATTTCTTGCTTATTATGAATGAATGCTTGTGAATATGCATGTAATGATTATTAGTAGCACTCTAGAGGATAATTCAGCTGATTCATCAGTTTTTATTAAGTTTTTAGTTGATACAACATTATTTTCATAGTAGCAATTCAATTACAGTCTTTACTATAGGTACCCATAGCAACTAGTTCTGGTTTATGCTTTTAGT
>VDFB02252616.1:174293831-174446622 GCA_007258455.2 Sequoia sempervirens
CTGCAAAGATGTTCATTACAAACAAACACATCGGGTGGAAAAGAGTAACATAATAGACACCATGAAATTTTTCATGAGACATAATAAGGCACAATTTAGTTAGATATAAGATAGTAGTGATAGGTATGGCTAGCATGGCTAGTTTCAATACAATAAGCATGTTACAAGCCTATGGTTATCGCAAACTATGTTGTAGGACAATCATAGAAAATATAGGTCTAGTAAGGTTGTGGGTATGTGCAGGATCATGATGGGCCAAAAAGTGGAAATATGATGGGTATTTGTAGGGTATGTGGCTGATGAATTTTTCTTTACCCAAAATTGATGAAATGAAAAGGATTTTTAAAGGAGAATCTCATATTTCCACCAATATAAATTATTCTTTACTTTGAATTTAATAAATAATTATTATTCATTTTCTATTTGAACTATGACTAAAGTGCAGATTGATAGGCTGATTGAAAAACATCTATAGATTTCAAATGGTATGGCTTTTTTTGAATCCAAAACATGCATCACATTCTATGTTTCGTATACTATAGAATTAAAAAAATAAAAATTGAATTTCATGAAGTTTTGACCAAGTTAAGGTGGTCAAACATACAAGTTTTTATATTTTTTAAAAGTTGTAATAAAAAAATGATAATTAATTATTCACTTAGAAAAAAATTACAAAAAAATATGCATCACATCCATACATGAGTTATCTACTTATTTCTAAAATTTTATAGAAAAATATTATCATTTTATTGTGGTTAGGGTGGTCAAACATACACCTACTTTTTTTCCCTGAAATTTAAGTACTACTACATTGAAATTTCAAATTTTCACCAAATAGATTTTTTTTTAAAAATAAACCTAGTTGTTTAGAAACTACATTCAATTTTCTATAGATTATATTCATACATATTTTTGAAATAATATAGATAACTTATTCAAATTTTTACGTCAAGTTGCCTATCTTTGATTTTTCTAAATTTTTTTCCACTTAAGGACCTATTTTTTCCATGATGATCCTGCACATACCCTTTGCCCCAAGCTAGATGCCAAGATATGAGACATCTAGACACCAAGACATAATATATCAATATTAGATATAAGGCACAAGCATAAGACATCAAGGAATCCTTTTCATAATACCTCGACATATTTCTCTTAAGATAATTTGTTTTAAAATTTAGAATAAGCATATATGATTCCCCCCTTAGAATTATGTCTATTACATGAAGGATAACATGTCATTCTAAGGAGAAGAAAGAAGAGAGTAGGTCCTCAAGAAGGACACTCACCACAAAAACAATTTATCCTTACCCCCAATGTACAAGGGAGGATAAACATGCTAGAGACTATTGTGTCACTACCATAGAGAAAGTATGGTTTCACACAATAGTGTACGACCATGAATGGAAGTGGTTAAAAACAGCTACAAATGCCACAAAGGGGAAGCAACACAATAGAAGGGAGGAGTAATATCCTCATGAGAAGACACTTAGAATGGATAGGATAGAGATAGACCTCAATATCACTTGTCATGAAAATAAAAGATAGACCTATGTAAATAGATGGAGGAGTAATGGCACCAAAATCAAGAAATTTTTATATTTTGTCCTTTAAGGCCTTGCATTCACTGGTGAAATGGCCAAGTACTCGATGGTATGCATAAAGGGAATGCTTTACTTTATCATTTTTATGAAATTTCTTATGTGTAGGAGGAAGAGTAATCAAGTGGCCTTTCATAAGCCTCAACAAGATATTCTCTTTCTTAGATAAATAATGAGGACCAAGAAGAAACCCTTTCTCTTTGGAAGAATGGGTTGACTGCTCACAAGAAGAAGGAATAAGGACATTAGACTATGGAGGAGGGGATGGATACAAATGAGATTGCTTGTAAACTAAATGCCTTGCAAAATTCTAGGGTGTCTCATTAGGGGAAATTTACATGAAAAATGGGCCTCCTAAGGATGACATCATTAGCTTTTTAAGTTATCAAAATCAACTAAAAGATGACATCAACCTGTACGGTGACATCATCCAAAATAAAAATAAAATTATTTATTTTATAAAATAAAACTTTCTAAAATCTTATGAATAACTCATGATGGTTAATTTAACTCTGCACGTCCTATTCTATCTTGTTTATCTTTCTAAATATAAAATATTCTTTTTGTTTTTTAGATTTATATTCTTAAGTTCTATTAAGTTCTATTATAGAAATTTTTATATTTTCAAAAAAAGAATTATTCTTTATGAAAAAATTATAAAAAATATTTTAAAAAATTAAAAAATCATAAAAATCATTTATGAAGTGCTGCAAAAATAAAAAAATTCTTTAATTATTTTTAATAATTTCAAATATTCTTATATTTAAATATTTAGCATCTAAATATTCTAATATCAAAATTTTATTATCTTTAATTATTTTTAATAATTTCAAATATTATAATATTTAAATGTTTAGCATCTAAATATTATAATATCAAAATTTTATTATTTTAAATTTTTTGGTGACCTTTTATAAGGGTGCACTCACTTTATGTGATGCACTCCCCTTTTAAGGGAGAGCACTAACATTTAGTGGGCCCGCTTATTATTATTATTTTTTTAAAAATATATTTAAACTTTTAAATATATTTTCATATTTTTTTTTAAAATATATTTTAAACTTTAAAATATATTTATTTTAAAAATATATTTTGAACTTTTAAATATATTTTTAAATTTTTTTGAAAGAAAGACCATTTGAAAGATTACTTTCTTTTTTTTGCTAATTTTCATTATTTTTAACAATTTTTGCAACGGACTTTTTCTAATGGTCACTAGTTTTAGACATTACAGGATTTTTTGATTTGCGAATTTGTGGAGTTTTCTTAAACAATTCTTAAGCCTTTCTCAAGCATTCTACAAGCACTTCCAACTCTCTTCTCCTCTCTTTTTCTTTCTTTTTCTTCGCATTAGTAACCAGTGACATTTTGAATTTTTAATAAACACTTAATTTTTTAATAAAATCATATATATATATAATATCTAAAGTTACTTTTACTTTGCCACTTTTAAAGAAAAAATAATAATTTAAAAAATAAATAATCAAGAAAAGAAAGTGAAATTGACTTTTTTAATAAATTATAATAGAAATATAAGTTACCAAACTTGAGTTTTTTAATAAATTATAATTTTAATATATGGTACCACTTTTAAAAAATCATGGACTTCAGGTTTTTAAGGAATTATAATAGAAATGTGTGTCCTCACTTAACTCATATAGTTAAGTAATTTATATTTTTCATATTTAAATAATTTGTATTATATAGATAAAAAAAATAATATTTAGAGTTCCTTAGGAGGCCCATTTTTTATGTAAATTTCCCCTAATGATTCCAAAGGGACCTTAACTCCTTGGTCCATGAACCCAAGAATTTCCTTTGTACCCATGCTTAGAAATAATATTTTTCAATCCAAAACCATAATGTGATTGCAATCCCTTAGAAGGGGGAGGATCAGGGTTAATGACATTACAATTATTGTGCACATTATCCCACAATATAGAAGAACAATCATCTTCAATAGTAGGTGTGAATGATATTTTTGGAATTTCTAAGTGGATCAGCTCAACTTTATATTCCCCAATATTATATGGTAATTTTCTTGAGATAGCATGTACTAAGGTGGGTATCATAATAGGTCCCAACCTTAAAGGCAATATTATCATGCCTAGGGTTTATCCACTGATATTCTCAAATCCATAAATATTCAAATATGAAGCAGTAAGAGAAGTTGAATCAATTTTTATTTTAGGAAATAGATCAATGCTACATACATTAAGTACCAAACCAGTGTCAACAAGAGTACGTCTAATGCCAATATTATTAATGTTAATTATTATCATTAAGGATCTAGCTGCTTCTGCGCTTTTGTAGGTGGGAGTTCCTATGGATAAAATGTAATATTCGGTGAATCCAGACAAATATGATCTATCAATGCATTAACATCCAATGGCCTACAGCAAGAAGGCAAGAGAATATTTTACAAGGCTTCCTAAAGAGTGCCTTGGTAAATTAGAGTAGTTTGAAGCAAATCCAAAAGTGAGATCTTTGGAGGAATAACACAAAGTTTTACTCGACAAGATCATAAGTTCAATGGGTCACTTAGTTATAGGTCTAGGTGCTTGAGGAAGGCTTGGTTTAGAAGATGGTAAGGAATTAGGTTGATTAAGAATAAACTTATTTTTATTGTATTATAAGTGTGAGCCACTATATTATAAGAAGAATTAGACTATATAAACTCTGTACAAAGGTCTAGAGAATCAATATTAAATGGAACACCATGAATAGAACAAATATTTTTAGGTTAAGGACTAATCAAAATCACAAAAATGATCGATCTCTTAGGCCATTAAGGGGCTACAAAGACAACGATGAGATTTAAGGATTCATTACAACTTACGAAGGAATTATTTGAAGAAATATGCTCAAAATATATCCTTAGAGGATTCAATGAGAGGAGATTCATCATTCACTAATACATCATCTCTAGAATAGAGTGTATTGAAATGAAGAGAATATTCATCATTCACTAATACATCATCTCTAGAAGAGAGCTCATTGGAATGAAGAGGAGATAGAATAACATTAAGAAAAGAATCAATGATTTCATCCTATTGCACAAAAATTTCCTTACAAGTAGAAGGAATTTTAGGAGAGGGATCAACAAAGAATAATAAGAAAGGAGACAATAAATCACTTTCACATTCTTGTAAGAGAACTTCTTGAATTTTATTAACAAAGATGGCAAGAGATAGAAGTTAGAAAGATATAAATTTTATTTTGAAATAGAGATATAGACAAGTTGGCTGAAGGTCGATGTATATCCCTATTGGTGGCATGGAAGGACAAATATTCTATTTGTCCTTTTTTCTTTTTCTTGTTGAAGGAATGTTCATGTTAGGTTCACCAAAATGTAGAGGAAATTTAATACCCTAGAGTCTTAAGACAACGAAGAGTCTTCAAGGAGAAAATAGTGTTGGTGTAATTAATTAATTAATTATTACACTAGCATAAGTTAACTTAGGTCTTGCTTTTAATTAATTAAGTCCTAGGTTGCATTATTAGATAAATCATTTAATAAATGGGATAATATTCCCTTCCTTGTTTGGTGGGATAAGATTCCTTCTAGAAGATGACTTGTCCTTCTAGAAATTATCTCAACATTTAATGATCATCTAGATAGGGTTCACATGTTGTCACATGTTGTGAGATCAAGACACATGGAAACGTCTCATGCATATTAGGGTTTACCTCTTGCCTATATAATCAGGCATCTTGTTCACTTGTAATATGTCCAATATCAATCAATCATATCATATCAATATAGAATCTTTAATCAGCATTCCATTGTTGCAACACTTCTCTTTGTGGTTGATTATCTTTCTGGCTCAAAGGTCCTCCATCGAAGACTACAGCTTCAAGGACTGTGCATCCATAATCTCAACATGGTATCAGAGCTTATCTAGTGAAACATCAACCCTCGATCAAGAAAGTTGGTGTGCGAGATTCTTCGCAGGCTTGAAGGTTTCCATTGAAGGCTACTTGTTTCCACCTGGGGACCAAGCTGATTTCTAAAGTAGATTGAGTTAGATTCGAGCTTGCCATTGTTTTCAAAAGGCCTCAAAACCCTAGGATTGCCTGCCCATTCATCAAAATTAGATACATCAACCTGGGAGCTTCAGAGGTATTTTTAGGGTTTGCAAAATCAATCATACTATCCATACAATTTGTAGTGAAAAATAATCCCAGTCAGTTGTCCTCTGAGGCAAAAATTTTTTATACGCAGGCCACTATTCATTTTAGAAAAATAGGGCTAATATTTTTTATTGTTTGGTAAAAATCATATTTTTCTATAGTTTCTGAAAAATATTTTTGGAGCGACTCCATAGTTATTTCCTAGTCAGCATAAATATTCTATCAGTATTTTTTTTGGAGGATTTGATCATCGGCATTCTGCATATATTTATTAATTTCTGTTGGCATTATCAAAAAAATTATTTTCACTGCCATATTGGCAATATTGAAAATAAAATACTAAATTTGTTTTGTCAGCCACTTTTATTTAAAAGTCTACAAGAAAGACATTTTATCATCGGCCGCATGGTGGCATTTATTTTTTGATAGGGGTCGAGGTACTATTGTTGGCCCATTTGGGGGGTCAACCTCACTGGCCAACTACTATTCTTCTCCACTGGTGTGTTCTTAGCCATTGCCATCCATCATCTCAGAGGCCGGTCCCATCTCCGTCCGGATCCATCTCCACCAGCCTACATCCTCCTACCATCGACCGAACCTACCGGAGGTTTCTCCCCACTATCCTAGCCATCGGTGTTTCCTTCCCATTGCCAGTCCTGCCTCACTGGCCGAACACCGGAGTTTGTTCCCGCCGAAGGCACACATTGCCGATGGGATCCGCTCATCCACCGACGCCAGCCCGGCACCGCCCAGCTCTGCCCAACCACCGCTTTGCTCGGCGGCATTTTTTTTGCCACAATCATGGCCACGGTCACAACAACAACCAGGCGCTAAGTCCGAGGGTGCTCACAACTTTCACCCAAGATATCAAAATTTGGCAAATGATATACCATCGGAAAGGTCTTTTTGTCTACTTTCCAGTGGTGACATCAATTCTGCACAATTTTGCTTGTAGAAAATTCTACAGCCAATTGAAGACAAAACCATAATTTGGACTCAGCTACATATCTTCTCAACCATTTGCCAGATTTTAGTAATTCCAATGGCATCAGGAAGATTATTTAGAGCTTTTTTTATCAGTCCAGCCCCTTGATCAGTTTCAGCTCCAGGTACTCTTGCATGAGATTTTTTTTTAATTTGGTGCATTTGATCAATACCCTAGTTATTCTAAAACTTGGGAGAAGATTGTTTGATCCAGGTTGCATCACTTCAATTATACATCATATTTGGAAGCTTCTATTTTTTGTTGAAGGTCATTTGTCTTTGTGTTTGTGGAGAAGTTTCATTATGGGGCTTGCATGTACATCTTCTCTAGTTATGTTGCACGAGGATAACTATTCACAATGGAAAGATGGGATCAACCACCATCTCCAATCACTTGATCTATTGCCTCATTTGTATGGTATAGTTCCTCATCTGAGTGAAGGTATTCATGAACTTGCTTGGAGTTGTTGTAGATACACTATTTTGGAGATCATTTCTATGCAAGTTGATTGTGATATTTTGAATGCTATTGATCATTGTGATTGTCCTCACATTCTTTGGACTATGCTTTGGGAGATCTATAGAGATTCAGATACTCCATCATTCCCCGTTGGTCAAGATTCAGAATTTCATTCTTCATATCAAGTTCCCTATGATGATATTGTTATGTAGGAAGTTGATTACCTTGATCTTTCCGAAGAGGTTGACAAGGTTCCTTTCGGTGCTTCTTCATCAGAGATAGTTGGTATCCCTTCACATTCAGTGATTCCTTGTCTAGAGTCATTGATTAAGGCTTCCACCATCATCATTCATCAGGACACCTTCGGTTTTCTAGACTTGGCATCTCAGGTTGGCTTCGTTTCAGGTATCACTAATTTGGCTACTTCTACATGTTTAGAGGACACTCTTGAGGGGATATCACTCCTCTATTCAGAGATTTCATATCTGAGACTTCTTCCCTATCATTCCATTCAGGACTTGAGATTTCTTCAGCATCTACCATTGGATTTCCTTCAGACTTCATTCAGTGGTTTTGAGGACACTTCATTCAGGGGGGCTATCAAGTCTCCATCATATTCATTCCATCTTTGTCTTTAGATATTGTTCAACATTAGTTTTTGCATCGTCCTAGTTTGTCACTCTCTTCATTGATTGTGGCCTCTTCATCATCAGGCAAGGAGACACTTGAGCAGAGTTTGGAGACACCATCATAATCCTTTTTCAATTCCTATCTAGAATGGGAAGCATCTCTCCACTTGCAGTTTGTTTTGTTTCTTCCAAAAGGGAGACAAGTTGTTTGTCAACATTGGATTTTGTTCTATCTTCAAACACTTCTCTTCTTTGCAGGTGATCTCATCTTCTGGGGGGACTCTTTAGTCTCTCTATTGTATCCATGTGACATATGGTGTACTTGGGGGGTATTTGGGAGTCCTTCATCCTTCCCATCCTATCTCACATTTCTGCATTTTCATCTCCTTTTTTGGAGAGGGGTTTTGTTCCTACTGGGTGTTCCCCTTTTCTCCGCTTGTGGGAGATTTTCTGCATCTTCATGTACATGGGTACCTAACATGGCCTCGTAGCCGGGACCCATCATCATCTTGCATAATCATTGCATTTTCCTCCCTAAGTTGCACTTATGGGTGGTGTTGGTGTAATTAATTAATTAATTATTACACTAGCATAAGTTAACTTAGGTCTTTCTTTTAATTAATTAAGTCCTAGGTTGAATTATTAGATAAATCATTTAATAAATGAGATAATATTCCCTTCCTTGTTTGGTGGGATAAGATTCATTCTAGAAGATGAGTTGTCCTTCTAGAACATATCTCAACATTTAATGATCATCTAGATAGGGTTCACATGTTGTTAGATCAAGAAACATGGCAACATCTCATGCATATTAGGGTTTACCTCTTGCCTATATAATCAGGCATCTTGTTCATTTGTAATATATCCAATATCAATCAATCATATCATATCAATATAGAATCTTTAATTAGCATTCCATTGTTGCAGCACTTCTCTTTGCGGTTGATTATCTTTCCTGGCTCAAAGGTCCTCCATCAAAGACTACAACTTCAAGGACTATACATCCATAATCTCAACAAATAGTCCTCAACAACCTCAAGGAATAATGCTCAAGTGATAGGATAAAATAATGAGTTACAAAATAAAAAATAGTAGACCATTGAGCATTTTTTAATAGACATGTGAGTTCTCAGCCAAGGAAAAAAGCACGGTACACAAATGATAGTATGCTATGCTATCATCACAGAGGTGCATTGGCATCTCGTATGGACGAAAAATTGATATTATCACAGAAAACAACAAAATTACTAATCTTATCCCAATTGCTAAGAGCTCTAAAAATGTGAGAAAATAATAGGGTATAACATAACTAAAATAAAGTAAATATAAATAAGTAAAATGTACATTAAATGGAATGTAAATGATAAAACAAAGGGAGAGAAAGAAAGTGGTCAAAATAGACCAAGAAATGAAGCCTCCAAAAGATGTATATCTTCAATACCTACATAAATAAGATTGATAAAATTTAGGGGCTATTTAGGGGCTTGCTTGAGTCAAACCCCTATTTTGGTGTTTCCAACCCCACCGAAAAGAAGATAAATAGATACAAAAAATAAGAGATAGTGAAATAGATAAATAGATGAGATAAAAAAATGCATGGAAAAGGGACATGAGAAATCCCAAGATGATCAAAGATAAAAGACAAGTAGATATCACCTACAAGGTTTGAGGAATCCAAAGAGAGAAAGAAAGAGATAGTTTTGAGATTCAAGAGAGTTGTAGAGAACATTGTGAGAACTTGAGAGTGTTGTAGCAAGAAAGAGAGATGTGCAAGATTGAGAAAAAGAGGGAAAGACAAGAAAATTTTCATGATAGGAGAAGAGAATTCAAGAGAGAAAATTAATTATAGAGATCAATAGAATGATAGAGATAGATTTAAAAGATAAAAGAGGGAGGACAAGAAGGTTATGAATCCATAACCACTAACAAAGGTAAGTGATAAATGGCAACACACTCAGAAATAACCATTTGAATGTTGAAATGTCACAGGGCACTAGTGCAATGTGTGGAAATTCACACAACATACTAGTGTTTGGATAGATCACAATCATAAATAGTGGGAATGAGGAAAACACAAGGTTTGATGCAAAACTAACATAAGAAGGTAGCTGCTAAAAAGGGGTCTTGAGCATCTTGAGGGGAAAAAGGATAATGCAAGGGATAAAATAAGCTTACACAAATACTAAGGGAGTGGACACTAAAGTGGATGCAAAACTGTAGGTGAAATTGCAAAGGGGTGCAATTTTATGACACTACATTTGGTATTATGGTAAAGAAGGCCACATAAAATGAAATTGTTGCTTATTTTTTAAGGATAAAAATTAGTCCAAAGAGCATCAAGTAAATACAACATATGAAGAAGATGCAGGTGTCATTACTGTATCAATAGGAGAAGCTACAAAAAAAAATTTTGTGCTTGATTATGAAGCACCATTTCATGCCACATCACGTAAGCAGTGTTTCAAAAACTATCTAAAAGTTAACTTTGGAAAAGTGTATCTTGGTGATGATGAACCTTGCAATATTGTTAGCAAATGAGATGTTTTGTTGAAATTAAAAAAATGGTAACAATTGGATGCTAAGGGATGCTACACATGTCCCTCAACTCAAAATGAATTTGATTTCAATCAAGAAATTAAATGCTCAATTTTGTATCATTACCTTTGAATCAAACCCGTGGAAGGTAAGAAAAGGAGCATTGATGATTGCTAGAGGAAGAAAATTAGATACCTTGTATGTGCTAAAGATTCAAATTGAACTAGAAGCTGCTATGGAAATTACAGACTACACAAAACTTTGGCACAAAAGGATCAATCACATGAGTTTACAAGGCCTTGAGATTTAATATAAAAAGGATCAACATACAAGTCTCAAATTAGTCAAATTAGAGTTTTGTAAGTATTGGATATACAAAAAACAAAAGAGGGCCATATTCTCCACAAAAGAACATGAGAAGAAGTCATGGCCATTGGAGCAAGAGCATTTACATGTCTTTGGTCCCATAGAGGTAACTTCAATTGGTGGGCCTAATTATTTCATCACTTTTCTAGATGATTACACTCAAAAGGTATGTGTTTAAAAAGGAAGTATGAAGTATGAAGTGTTTAAAAAGAAAATATTAAAAAGGAAGTATGAAGTATTTTTCATGTTTAAGAATTTAAAATTACTTGTTGAAAACAAAACTAAAAATTAAGCTAAGTGTCTAAAAGCTAACAACATGGATGAATAGGGTTAGTGCATGGTGTAGGAGCACCCATGAGATTTTGGTTTTCTCATTGTTTTAGTTTTGTATCTCTCTTATGTAATAAAGTCCTTTTGGATCATCTTTATGCTTGTAAGGGTCTTTATGATGTCTTTGGAGGATATGTGTGGTTGAGTTGTCATAAATGTAAAAGTTATAGGTTTTAAAAGTTGTCAATATTGTCTAAAATTTTGCAAGTTGTAGAATTTGAAGAGTCACATCATGTAAATGAAGTAATTAGAATGGTTACAGTTTTAAAAACCATTGTAAATGGTTGTTACATATTTAAATAGCCTTGGGGAGGTCAACCCCAAGGTTGGTTGTGACATTTTTGAAGTGAAATCAATAAAAGAAATCCTTGTTTCTGCATTTATAACATTAAATTGTTGTTTCAGAGCTTGGTGCAATCTTGTACTATTGATTCATAATGCAAAACCAATTGGAGTAGATGGAAAATTGAGTCTACTTTCTGTTTCCATTTGTCTCATTGAACTTCATTAAGATTTGAATATTTTAGAGCCAATTTACCCCAAACTGGTTGAAAACCCTAGGTTTAGTGCCTTGAAGAAAACAAATATGAATATCTTACCATTCCAATGGTGAAACCATGTGAAAATTTGTGGAATGGCTATAAATAGTTTTTTTTTTTTTTCTATTAAGTTGCTGGTTTAGGGGAGAAGGTTTGCACATGTTTTTGGTGATGCCCTAGGTCAAGTCTCTCTATGTTTTGGGTTTAGTTGGAAGAAGAAAAGTCAATTTTTGAAGGGTTTCGTACAAATTAACCCACCTTGGTTCTAAATTATGTTATATAAAATCCAAATGGGTATCGAGAACCATGTTTACATTTTTCATATCATCTCTACATTGAAAGTTATGGCCAAAACACTTATTTTTCTACCCCACCTTCAAGGCCTCAAAAAGTGGGTCAATTAAAATTTGGGTATGTTTGTACAAAACAACCCCATCCAAATTTTGGATATATTTACAAAATCCAAAAAGCATATTCAAAAATTCTTTTATAGTTTGGGTATGAGGTCTATAGAGGAAGATGTGATTGAAAAATGAGTTAGGAAGGACTACTAGAGGAATTGAAGGATTGTGAAGGAAACCCACCAAGTTATGTTCTAGGATTAGAAATTTTGTTTGATCTAGGCTATGTTGAAGTTATACACTATGATCTACATCAAATTGGTATTACAGCCTAAAAGGTCTAAGAAAAGAAGTTTGGAGTTTGTATTTTATCTTTTTGCAGGTTGAAGTAAAAATATGGATGTCAAAAAACTAGGTAGTGAAGAAAGGAGGAAACCTAGGTGAGGTATCAGAAAGACAAAAAAAAGAAAGGTGAAAGAGACTTTTTTGTGAAAGGAGCATGGAAATGTTGAGAAGATTCATCTATGGAGAATTACAGAGTAAGGAGATACCAAACAAGAAATAAGAGAAAATAAAAGAGAAAAGTGAGACGAAGAAGAAAAAAGAAGAAAGAATAAAAAATAAATATGCAACAAGAGATAATAGAGTTGAGACAAGCCTTGGAGAAAATGAAATAAATTCAATTAAAGATGCAAAAGAGAATGAAATTTGAAATACAACAGCTTCTCGAGAAGGTAGAACAAACAAGTGGTTGTCATTTTCTAATAAGAAAGAGGCTCAAATGGCCTATCAAGGAGGTCATTTAGAAGAGAAGAAGGCAAGAGAGGATAGTAGAACCAGACATTGAAAAATATTTGTTGATGAAGGAAGAGGAAAATCAATCTAAGAAAGAGGAAGAGGTAGGTAATGCAATGGTAAGAAAACCCAAGACTATTTTAACATTAATAAGCATTCAAGAGTTTCCCTAGGACATTAAAGATGTCTAGAAGGATCATGTAGACATAGTGGTTGATAAATTTTTTGACTTTTTACTTCCAAGGAAAGGTGTTAGTTAGTATTTAGCTTTGGTTCTAGGGGTTGGTCTGTCATATACAACAACCTATGACAAGCAAAATGAAAAATGTGATGTGCATAAAGAAGGAGATAGTGACAATACAAATGATGCACTTGTTTGGAAGGTTGTAAATGAAAGAAATTTTGATGCTAAATACAAGAGGATTGCTAAGAAAGAGATTGTAGAGTTGAGCAAGCAATGTTTGAAGGGAAAAGAAGGTATGGAGTAGCATAATGAGAAAACTAAGTTGCATATGGAAGATGGATGGTTAGGCAAGCATCTACTACAAGTGAAGAAGCAAAAGAGAGTTGCAGATGTTAGTGACTATAATGCTACAACTACCAAGGTTAGTTGTGATTCATTTCTTTTAGAAGTGGGCTGTAACATTGAACAAGAATCCATACTTGTTGACATGATGGTTAGAGACAAAGGGAGAAGCCAAAGTACTTTTGATGAGATTTCAAACTTGGGAGACAAGAAACCTAAGGTGAAAATGAAACAATTCATTTAAGGGGAACAAGGTACCATTGAATTTCATGACGTACATTAGAGAAGAAGGGATCAGTTACAAGGTAGAGGTACAAATAGAGGACAGGTTTATATTGACAAGTTTAAATATCTTTGCCAAATGTTCAAGAAAACTACAATTAAGATGAATCAAGCATGGAATTGTTCCAAACAATACAATTTGTAAGGATTTAAAGGCATCTAACAAGAGTTTTCAATCATGGTTCTCATGTTGCCACCTTCTATTCAAGTGAAGTTTGAATGTTTTCTTTGTCTGGGAGTATGCTGCAAGAGCACACATGATATTTTGGTTTTGTGTCTCTCTTATGTAATAAGGTCCTTTTGGATCATCTTTATGTTTGTAAGGGTCTTTATGAGGTCTTAGGAGGATTGATGTGGTCAAGTTGTCAAAAATGTAAAATTTGCTATGGGTTTTAAAAATTATCAATATTGTCTAAAATGTTGCAAATTATGGAATTTGAAGAATCATATCATGTAAATAAAGAAATTAGAACAGTTGTAGTTTGAAAATATGTTGTAAATGGTTTATGCATGTTTAAATATCCTTGAGGAGGTTGAACCCAAGGTTGGTTGTGACATTTTTGAAGTGAAATCAATAAAAGGCATCCTTGTTTCTACATTTTAAAATGTTAAATTATTATTTAAGAGATAGGTATGGCCTTGTATGGTTGGTTAATGATTTAAGACCAATTGGAGTCAATGGATAATTTAGTATAATTTATGTTCCACTTTGTCTCATTGAATTTCATTAATATTTGAGTGTTTTAGAGCCAATTTACCCTGGACTAGTTAAAAACCCTAGGTTTAGTGCCTTGAAGGAAGAAAAAATGAATATCTCGCCATTCTAATGGTGAAACCTCGTGAAAATTTGTGAAATTTTTGTAAATAAGTTGTTTTTGGTTTTTATAAAGTTGCATGTTCAGGGGAGAAGGTTTGCATGTGTTTTGGTGATGCCCTAGGTTAGATTTCTTTATGTTTTTAGTTTAATTGGCAAAAGAAAAGTCAAATTTCCAAGTGTTTCATGTAAAGTAACTCACCTTCATTCTAAATTATGTTTTATAAAGCTCAAATGGGTATCTAGAAATGTGTTTATATTTTGGATAGCATGTCTGCACTAAAGCTTATGGCTAGAAACCTCAATTTGTTGCACCACCTTCAAGGCCTAGAAAAGTAGGTTAGTTAGAATTTAAGCCTTTTCGTACAAAACAACCCCATCCAAATTATAGATATGTTAACAAATACCAAAAAGGGTATTCAAAAATGTTTTTATAGTTTGTGTATGAGGTCTACACAGGAAGTTGTGATTGGAAAACTAGTTAGGAAGGACTACTAGAGGAATTGAAGGATTGTAAAGGAAACCCACCAAGTTATATTCTAGGATTGCAAAGTTTGTTTGATTTAGGTTGTGTTGAAGTTATAAACCTTGCTCTACATCAATGCAGGATAATGGGGGTCCAAATTAGGCCCTTAAGTGGCAATAAAAATTCAAAAAATATAGTTAGGAAACTTATAATAAAAATTTGAATAAGTTATTAACCTAATTTAAAATATATGTAACACCAAAATTTGGAGAAAATTGAATGTATTTTTTAAGATAATAGTCATTTTTTGAAGAAAAGTAAATCTATTTGGTGAAAATTTGAAATTTCAATGTAGTAGTAAATTTTTCAGGAAAAAATAAAAAATAGGTGTATGTCTAACCAAGCTAAGTACAAGCAAAACATAATATATATTTTGAAACTTTCAATATAAGTAGAGAACACATGCCTAGATGTGCCACAATTTTTTGTAATTTTTTTCGAGTAAATAATTAGTTATGAATTTTTTATTAAAACTTTTTTAAAAAAATTAAAAATTATTTGTCTGATCACCATAACTTGGTCAAAATTTTATGAAATTCAATTTTTCTTTATTTAATCCTATAGTATGGGAAGTATAGAACATGTCACATCTTATGGATTCAAAAAGGCTAAATATTTTAATAATTATAGATGTTTTTGAATCATCCTATCAATCAAGACTTTAGTCAGAATGTATGTAGAAAATAAATAATAATTATCTATTTAATTGCAAATAAGGCATATCTTATATTAGTGGAAATTTGATAATTTTTCAATAAACCATTTTTGTTTCTTCAAATTCGAATAAAAAAAATTTGTCAGCCACTTTTTTGTCATATTGCCACTTTTTGACCTCCATGATCCTACACTCACCCAATATTGTTTGACAAAGTTTGATCATTTTTGTGTAGATAATGGCATTTAAAGGATTAAAAAAAATTTGTTTACACCATAAGAAAAAAATTCTACAGATAGGTTGAATGTGACTATTTTAGAGAGAGTTCACAATGTATGCTCTCAAATGTAGGTTAGGGAAAATAATTTTGGGTAGAGGCACTAAATACAATTGTGTAATTAATTAATTGATGTCAATCATCTAAGTTGGATTTTAAAATTCCTAAAAAAAAGTGGTTGGGAAAGAGTATCTTTTACAATTACCTATGGGCATTTGAGTATAAAGTTTTCATTCATATCCCTTCGGAAAAAATAATGAAGCTTGATACCAAATCAAAATGATGTATCTTTGTGGGATACCAAGATGAGAAATATGGCTATATACTATGGAATCATATTTTGAAACAAGTAACTCATAGCAAAGGCATAGTTTATATTTAAAAAGTAATGGCTAGTGAGGCTCCAAAATAGAGGATATTAATGTGTTCCACTAGATGACATTGCAAATGAGGCTAATTCTTTTAAATATCAAGAGCCATCTGATAGGATGCCTTTCATTTCACTGTCATAGGTCACTTCAAAAAATCTACAAAGGACTCCAACTTCAATTCAAGTACAAGGGAGTCATAATCCAATGCTACCTAATATTTCATCACTTCCTCAAAATAATGTGTAGTCATAAATACAAGGTGTACCATCCCCTAACAACAACTATATAATCTCTTTGCAACAATCTCCAGTCTTATCACGAGTTATGGGGGAGAGATCTTCAATTTCTATGTAGCTTCCTATCACATTAAATCTATCACCCAACAAATCAAATTAGTTTCCCAATACAAATGAACTATCCCATACTCAAATTATACATCCAAATAAAAATAATAATGTAAGGAGACAAAATCATTCTCATACTTCTAAGTAGAACAATTCATAGGATCCTCTTCCTCAAGTTCAATGATCAAATAGGGAGTTTCAGTCTCCATCTAAATATAATAATTTTATTCAACATATACTAATTTCAAATGGAAGATAACCTATTATTCTTGAAGAAGCATGTTGAGATAAAGACAATACAAAATGTTTGGAAACTATGAAAGATAAGATGGATTCATTAATGGAAAAAAACACATGGGATTTGGTTCATCTTGGATATATAGGTTGAAGCATGAAGAATATGGGAAGCAGAGATACATGGCCAAATTTTTGGTGAAAGGAGATGATTAGAAGAATATTTTTTATTTCAATGAAAATGACTTCTATTCAGAAATTGCTCAAATTAGTTGTTACTTATGCTCTTGAATTGGAGTAGCTTGATGTTAAGATGATATTCCTACATGTTGATTTAGAAGAGTAATTGTATATATAGCAACCATAATGATTTTAGAAATAAGGTAATGAGGATCTAGTTTGTTGGTTGAATTGAAGTTTGTATGGGCTAAAATAACCTTTATGGAAAAGGTGTCTCAATTTGATTCTTTCATGGTTCAACAAAATTTATTTGAGTGTGAATCTGATAATTGTGTGTATTAATTTTTTTTGTAGAATTGTGAATTTATATTTTTGATATTATTTTCTCATGATATGCTACTGACTGGAACTAGCATGGATGTTGTTCGTAAGTTGAAACAATATTTATCCAATATTTTTAATGAAAAATTTAGGGGCTGCCAAGAAAATTCTTTGAATGACGATCATTAGAGATAGGTAGAAAATAAAATTGAAATTTTCACAAGAAAAAGATATTGACAAGGTTTTGGATAGGTTTACCATGAAGGGTACTAAGGCTATAAGCGCGACATTCACTGATAATTTTAGGCTATCCATTGAGTTGTGTTCTAAGACATAAGAATAAAAAATATATATGAATGAAGTGTCTTACTTCTCTATAGTTGCGAGCCTTATGTATGCAATGGTTTGTACAAGACTTGGAATTGCTTATGTAGTGGGAGTGGTTAGAAAATATTTGATTAATCCATGAAAGACTCATTGGAAAGTAGTAAAGTGGATTATGAGATACCTAAATGGTACATCTCACCATGTTTTGAGGTTCAAAGGAAAGATAGACAACTACAAAGTTATGTTGACTTTGATATGGTTGATGATTTGGAGAAAAAGGTGATCTACCATTAGTTATGTGTTCACATTTGCAGGGGCAATGATCATTTGGCCTTTTAGATTGTAAAAAATGGTAGCTTTCTCTAATATTGAAGAAACATACATTGCACTTACTAAAGGAGCTAAGGATATTTTGTGATTGCAATGATTATTGGTTTAGTAGGATAGGAAAAAAAAATCACTTTGAACATTGATAGAAATAGTGCAATACACTTCATCAAAAAATTATGTTTTTATTCATGAAAAAAGTGTAATGGCATGAATTTACACTCCTAGGAAGATTCAAAATTTATGCTACCTCCTACATTACAAAATTAAGTCCGATAGTGCAATTTATATTTTTGCCACCTTTCCCTATCCACTTGGCAACTTTTTTAGGTGTTAGTGGGGGATATTCTTCCTTCGATGCTAGCATGGTTCATAGATTTCTGTGCAACATGCTACCATCTTCACAGGATTCCCACCTCTAGAATTCATAGAGGAATTACACTCCTCCATTGGATGCAAAGTGTAACATTTTCTTCCCTTTAGATAAACTTTGAACAAATATTTTGCCTCCATTTTCACCTTTCAAATGGATATCTCATTCATTATTTCATGCTCCTTGATCATCTTCACACTTTGGGAAACTTTCTTCACTTATTCTCAAGATTTTCAAGCTCCACCACATCCATTGAAGCTACAATTTAGTGTTTTATTGGTACACTCTCTTCATTGTTATGACAACATTGGTTTTTGAAGGCTTGCATGCTCACTCCTTCCTCCATTTTCCTTGACAACACTCGGTTGAGAAGGTGACATCATTCCATTTTCACTCACATTGAATTATCATATTTGATATTGTAGCATGTTATGTTTTCTTATTTCTTGGTATCTGCATTTCTATGCAATCTTATTTATCATATTTCTTCAATCATTGCTATTTGGATATCCATGGAGGTGGAAGCACCAAAGTGAGGGATTGACTGAGGTAGTCCTCTAAAAATAGCACCAAAATTTTTCCATTTTTTGTCTCCAAGTTCTCCTTGATGTGAAGATCTTGAAGATATCAAATCATGGGTAGGGAGGTGTTCTTTCCTCATCCTTCTTTGTCAATTCATATATTAGATTAGTTAAATTGTGCCTCTGGTTGTAATGTTATTTTGTATCTTTTTGTTTCTATAATAGCTTAAAAATTGTACTAGTTAGGTTTTTAGTAGGTTGAATTCTAGTATTTTAGACTGTACCTCACACTTTCTATCTATATGGATGCCAACATACCACTAAGATTCCAATGCATTGTGATAGAGTCTATGTCCTATGCTATATTCCTTTGGCAGTGTTGGCCTCCTACAATAATTTAATAACTAATCCCTTACAACCATGATTCATAGATTGGACATATAACCTAAATAGCTATTTAAATCATCATGAAGGTGAATTTAACTTGTCAACCTAGGTTCGTGAACTTGAAATGGATCAGCACAGTATGTGCACACTAGGAACTCAAAGTAACCATTTCATTCTACAGATAAGGAATTCACAATACTAAAAGTAAAGTGCTTAGAAGGGAGTAGCATAAGTTCCAATCATCAATCAAAAACTACATCATACTAAAATGTAGAAAAATAATGAAAATATGAGCAACAAATGGGGTACTACTCTATCTACTTTGGTTGTAGGAACAATCACATAATGAAATTCTAGTGGCTATAGTAATAGCCGGTGCCAAATTTCTAACTGATTACTAAACAATAAGTAATACTAAGCTAATACTAAACTAAGAAGATGAATTACTCATCAAGTGTCCCCCCTTGGATAAGTATCCTCTAAAACTAACGAGAATTCAGATGCTCAAACTCATAACTTTATTTTATTCACTCTAAATCATGAGTACAAAAGAGTAATGCATCTATATTACTAAAAAATTGAGAGTGCAAGTACAATATCAAATTGTGCAACATCCTGAGGAAGGAGCACTAGGTCTCTATTTATACTATCAACTAAACAAGGTAGTTAATTCCAAGACTAGGAGGACACCATTTAGGGAAAATAGAGAAAGTGGAGTGGTGGCGGTTACGTGTGCATGGAATCTAGTCAGACATGCAGGTCCAAACATAGATTTAGTACAACATTAATGCCCTCATCTACTCAATCATTAAAGTCCGCTACAAGGCGATTACATTCAGTTGCATGAGGAATCTTCTGTCGTCGACCTCCTTTGACCTTGAGCAATTAATTTGTTGGACGTTATGGTGCATGTCCAAATGGTGATGCCATCTTCAACTTAGCATTCTCAAATTAAATCTGCATGGAAATGTCAATATGCACAATAATTGCACATTTATAACCACCTTAAGGAACACTCATTAACCACATGAAAAATCAATATAGATAATCCACATAATATGCCAATGTCATTAAAACTTGCAGAGATAGGATTAAGCCCAATGTCTATGGTTTGCAGGAAGCATTATGAAAATATCAACATTTAACATTAAAATCCGTGACAACTACCAACAAATAAACTATAGATTCTACCTAAAATTGGACCAAAAACTAGGCTCATCACTCCTCCCAACCTAACATTTTGATGGTCCTTTAGTAGGGGAAGGGTTGTTCTTCTGCTTGGTCAAAGCTCTAAAATTTACAACTGATAGTTGTCCAACATTAGTGGTTGTTGTGTGTGAATCAGGATCCCAATAGAATCCTCCTAATCTATCAAATTTCTTCCATCTATGTTTTTCTGCAACAATGTCATACTAGTAGAATCTAAAGTTTGGCATGGGCCACATGAGAATGGGTGGCTAGAAACTTAGGGGAAGCCCAAATCACCCCTTCATTCTCCCAATTTGAATATACCTATCAATCCTTTTAGTGTTGCAACATAATTATGGATGGAATGGGGTTCGCTCTATTTCAGCTCATCAGTTAGGCTATTCCATCTTTGTGATAGGAATCTTCTCATAGTTTCCTCCTTTGTTGCTATCTTTAGCTCATAATCACTATAAACTACCTCAATCTAGGGCATAATATTTTTTCCATAACTAGGTTTGAGAAGCATTATGTGCCATTCTCTTTAAATATACCTTAGGTTGCTTGATTCAGCCCTAATGGATAGAGGGATGCTAGACTCTAATTGCATATAAGCCCCATGTTGTTGTCCCCAACTAATCTCATTTTTCACCCAAGACATAAATTCCTTTAATTAGACATCCCCAACAGACAACAACAGATTCCAATCATGGTATTGAGTTACAGAATAATTATGCAAATAAAATTCACACAACAAATTCTTCATTTCAGGTGAGGCAATCCTATAATCATTGAAAAATTCAATAGGTGTGTCAATAGAAGGATTCAAACCTAAGGAAATCCTTGATAGCTTAAAATAAATATATTTCTCTTTGAGGTGTAGAGCATAGATCCTTGGAGGGGTCCTACATTCCAAAATTTGTGGTACCAAGTTTTCCATATCATCCACCCTCTGCTTCAGGGTGGAAAATTATGCATCCTTATCTTCAATCTCCTCATCTCTCTTTCGAATTTCCTTCTTCAATTTTTGTTTTTCCTTTTTCCATTCTTCCTCCCTCTGTATTTCTTTCCGTAAATTCAAAATTGTTGTATGTACTATAAAATCAAGAGGATTATGAATTCCTACCACTCTTTTTGTTGATGGTAGCTCCTCATATAACACTATTTGCATGGACTTAGGTTGTCTAGTTGTTTTTGGCTATAGGGGAACTATTTATTCTCCCACTTCTTATTGTAGGGGCTTTCATTCTTGTTTTCTTTGTGGCTGCAGGAACTCCTGCTCTGGTTCTATTTGTTTTGTAGGAATTCTTGCTCATGCTATAGGAAATCCCAATTTTCCTCAAAGTCTTCTGCAATGTTAGCAAGATTGACTAGTGTTATATTTGATGCTCTCTCAAATATTTCTTCTTCTTCAACATTTTCTTGCCTCATTGAAGTTTTAGGGTTGTCATGTGATGTCTCACTAGGTTTAGGGATTTCTTGTGGAGGCGTACCAATCACTGGCCTAGCTGGTCTTGACTTCCTAGGAGATCTCTCACATTTTTCTTTGGTTGTAGGATGAATAATGCCATCCTTCCTCTTCTTAGAACTTGGCACCTTTTTTTTGTCAGTTACCTTTGGGAATTTCCTTTTCTCATTTGTAGTTCTCCCTTTTGTTCCCTAGTTTTCATCAGGGTTCCAAGTGGAATGTCATCATCAGAATCTAATTGAGAGCTTTCTTTTTTTGAGTTCTTTATTCCATAAGAACTAATTTCTATGGTTTCTTCTATCGTAGGAGGATTTAGACTAGAGCCAACAACAGAGGTTGAAGCACCAAGAGTGGTTTTAGTCGTGCTCAATCTCCTGCTGGACCTACAGGGTTGAGGTAAAACCCTAGGTTGCAAATGCTTAGGTCTAATTTGATCAACATTTATAAATTCTTCCTAGGTCATTCCAAATACATCATGCAAAGACTTCTCAAATATAAATGTAATCAGAAAATGGTGGGAAACAAAATTATCCTTACCTTTTTGGGTCTCAGCTACCATGATTGAGAGAATATTGTATAGCATGTTAGGCACATTCATCCTTCTTTTGTCCCTCATGTGATTCAAAATATTGAAGTGCATGGAATGAAAATTCGACTAGCAACCCTCATAGGTGATGTATTTGATAACATAAATAGTTATCAACTTCCATGGCTCAAGTAGAGACATTTTGTTTGCACCTTGTTTATCTATGCTCAATGGGGGTCATTTGGCTCTATAAATTCAGCCCTAGCTGATCTGGCATCTCTGGAAGCAAGGTAATTTTCCCCATCAACAGGTAACCCTATGACCTCTACAGTTATTTTCTGAGTTACCACAAATTCCAACCCTTTTACTATGGCTTTTCCTTTAGAAAATATTTGGGCGAATTCAAGGGAAATGCTTTCATCAAATCCATCCAGCTTTAGGAAGTAATCTAACCATCCACAGTTTCTAAATTTGGCTAGGGATTGTGCATTCTGTAATAAAACATCATGCATCATGGGTTCATTTTGAATTAACCCACCTCCCATTGTCTACAATCAAACAAATACTCTATGATTTATTTCCTACAATTTCATCTAAAACTCAAGTTCACCTTCCTGCAATACCTGCTAAATTTCCAGTGCTGATATCGACTGAGTTTTCCCTTTCTTTTGTTTTGGATTTTTTCTTGCAACTCAAGATTATGACAGAGTCAATAATGGAAATAAAAGGAGTGATAAAGGAGAATTATGATGGGAAGAAATGGCAGCTATAGTTAATGTCACTTCAAACATGCAATCTGTCAAATTGGCTCATTTTAAACTTTCTAATGTAGCCTAGAATAAATTGACACATGGGAAATATATTTACATCTTTTTCTTCCCCCAAACCTAAATTTGGACATGTTTCCACACATATGAGATGGGTGTGGTGATTTGACAGGGAGTAATGACATGTTATATGAATGTCTATACTAACGTATAGTGATTAAATGAATGCACTTAACAGATGATTAAAAGATAGCAATTAATGCGTACATACTTGAATGTGTGGAGGATTCATTGCAAAGAATGTGGAGAAAGTATCATTCACCTTTTAAGGAATAAATTAAGTAATTAGTGAAGATGAAGTGGAATGAGGTGAGGTGGAATGAAGTGATCGAAGAGAGAGAAAGGTGGTGATGGATGGGTGAATGGGAAAATGGGTGAAGAAATGGACTTCCACAAGAGTGAAAGTCTTTATTACAAAAAGTACGTACCTTAACTATCCAGAAGGAGGGACACTAGGTCCACTTCCTTCAGCTACATGAAGCTCAGGTGTTGAGTGTTGGGTGAATTGTTGCATGAACTCTTCTTTGGAAGCTGGCTTGTGATATAATCTGAGGCGATGACCATTAACAAGTAATTTGAATCTGATAGGTTCAATGGTAGTAAGTTGAATAGCTTCATTAGGAAAGACCTCCATGACTTCATATGGTCTTAACCACCCTGTCTACAATTTTCCTGCATTGTCCTGATATGTTGAGTCATAGAGCGATGCCTAATCTATTGGTTGGAATTTATTGTCTTTGTCATGCCACTTGATTCTTCGATTCTATACTACCCTTATATGATGCATGCATGTGCTTCTTATCTCATCCAGAGCATTTAGCTACATAATTCTTTCTCTTTGTGCCTCAGAAATATCCATCCCCAAGTCTATTGTAGTCTGAAGAGTCTTATATTCAAATTCATTGGACATCATGGCTATCTTTCCATACAAAAACTCAAATGGAGGGAATCTTGTAGTTATTTTCAAGTTGTCTTATAGGCCCAAACAACTTTTGGTAATTTTTTTCCCAATCCTTTCTATGAATAGCTATCATTTTGGTCAGAATGGCTTCAATTTCTCTGTTGGTCACATCAACTTGGCCATTAGCCTGGGGGTGATAAGGAGTAGACTTCATGTGCCTTATGTTGTACTCATTAATTAGTGCAACAACAAGGATTGATGTGAATTGATCCCCTTGATCAGTCACTATTTGTCTTGGGACTCCATATCTTGTGAAAATATCCTCATAAAGAAATTCTACAACCTTTTTATCTCTTGCATGCTTCATGGCCTTAACTTCTTCCCACTTTGTCACATAATCAGTGCATACCAACATATAAGACTTACCATTTAATGGAGGGTCAATATTTCACACAAAATCCAATCCCCACTTTGTTAAAGGGAGCAATTACTACCTAAGGGAAAAGTGGCATCTCATCAGATCTGGTTGGTCTTCCCATTCTTTGACATGTATCAAATTTTCTGGTATACCTTCCCGCATTCTTGTGGAGTGTTGGCCAGTAATATCCTATGTTCAAAATCTTCATTGTTGTCCTCTTGGCTGCAAAGTGTCCTCCACATGGTTTGTTGTGACATGCATGAAAAATGTCATATGTCTCATCTTCTCTCACACATCTCCTCATGACATGGTCTGGTCCAGTATAAAACAAACATCCAACAATCCAAGAGAAAGGAAAATATTTTTCAATGAGTTCCCTTTTCTCTTTTGGAGAGGAGTGAGAAGGAACTCTTCCTGTGACCAAATAATTGGCCATTTCAGCATACTAGGGTGTTTGTATACTGAGGGAGAATAGATGCTCATTAGGAAAAGAGTCATCTAGGGGTTGATTGTCTTCTGATGTAGTCAACCTTGAAAGAAAATATGCAACAACATTGGCTTTCCCTAGCTTATCCACAATGGTTATATCAAACTCTTGCATCAATAATAACCATCTTTCCAACCTAACTTTGATCAAAGGTTTATTCATGAGATATCTAATGGCTACATGATCAGTGTGCACAAAGATTTGGTAGCATGTTATGTAATGTCTGAATTTGTTCAATGCATAGATTACTGCCAACATTTCTTTCTCTATCATTGTATAATTGAATTCAGCGAGCCCCTATAAATTTTTGCTGACAAAATAAATAGTATTTTCAATAGATCCTTCCTTTTTTCCTAAGATTGCTCCTATGGAATAATATGATGCATCAGTATGGATGTGGAAAGGAAGTTCCCAATTAGGCTCTTTGGGTATAGGAGCATGAGTCAAAGTTGCCTTCAAGTAAGAAAATGCCTTGTCATAGGCTTCAGTCCAGTGAAATTCAACATCTTTAGTGAGAAGAATATACAATGGTGTTTCTTCCTTGCTAAAATCCTTGATGAAATGCTAATAATATCCTGCATGACCAAAGAAACACCTAACATCCTTTTGTTTTGTAGGTGTGGCCAGATTTGTGATACCTCAATCTTTGCAGGATCTACTTGAATTCCCTTGTGGGAGAGGTAGTGGCCAAGAACTACACCTTCCTACATCATCATGAAATAATTTTCATGGTTTAAGGAAATTTTTGGTCTTCCCATATCTATAGGACTCTCCTGAGATTTTCCAATTCTTGATTAAAATCAACACCATAAGTGGTAAAGTCATCCATATAAATTTCCATGCAATCATGAGAAATGTCTAAGAATATACTAATGACTGCCCTCTGAAAAGTTGCAGGTGCATTGCATAAGCCAAATGGAAGTCTGAATAGGAATAGGTCTCCCATGGATAGGTAAATATGGTCTTCTCCTAGTCCTCTAGTGCAATTTGGATATGGTTGTAGCCACTGAATTCATCTAGAAAAGAAAAGTATTACTTTCCTTCAAGTGTGTCCAAAACTTGATCAATGAAGGGTAAGGGAAAGTGGTCCTTCTTGGTGGTAGCATTAAGTTACCTATAATCAACAAAAACTTGTGATTTCCCTCCTTTCTTGGTCACAATAAATAATGGAGACACTCATTGACTATCTAAAATGGGATAGATAAATCTTGCATCTAGTAGTTTTTGTAGTTCCCCTTTTACAATTTCTCTTAGTGCAAGGTTAATTCTTCTTTGTGGCTATCTTACTAGGGTGCAATCATCTCTAATATAAATTATGTGTGTGCAAAGTTTAGGGTCCAATCCCTTAATATCATGATAATCCCATACAAATGCATGTTGATGGGTCCTTAATTTTTCCAATAACAGTTGTTATTCCCCACTTAATTTACTATTTACATTCAAATATTTTCCTCTAGGCACTTGTACTTGTGTAGTTAGCTCTATCATGGTGGCTTCATTAACACATGGTACCTTTAGTTCATATGGAAAAAATGTATGGGACATAAATATTTCTATAGGAAGTCTGTCTGTAGGAACAGTGGCTACAGGAAGAGTGGTTGTAGGAAGAACATCTGCAGGAATAGTGGCTACAGGAAGAGTAGGAAAAAGTATCTTGACTGGAGTAGTAGAATGAGAAGATGATGCTTCCTCCACTTCAAAATGGTTCTAAATGATGTTATCCAATACTTCATCCTCATATTGGAGCTACATGAAAGAGCTTATTCCTAGCATAATAAGTTGTGCCACTAAATTAACTTCCTCGACCTCTTCACCAACATGTGGCCATACGAGATTATCATCATCATGAGATGGATGAGTAGGAGCATAAAGAAGAAAAAAATTGTTCTCTTCCCATTTGAAATGGTCATGTCACCTGACCAAAATCCAGTGTATGCATCTATAGTTGCTAACCAAGGCCTTCCAAGAATAATGGGATACTCACCTAGTGTAGCTTTAGGAGAAAAAATCACAAAGTCTATTGGGTACTCCCAGGAGTCTAAAACTACCATAAGATCCTCCACTACACCATCATACTTAACAATAGAATTATCAACAAGCTCCAGAATAGTAGGATTAGATCTCATGCTTGCAATGTTTAGTTGTTATAGGATGTCTTTGGTCATTAGATTTATTGCTGCCCCTAAATCAATCAGACCATTCTTTACTTGGACCCTGTTTATAACAACTGCTACCATAGGACTACCTAGGTCATTATACTTGGGGATAGTTACTTTTCCCAACATGATTTTAGCAAGCTGTCCCACCACATGAACTGTAGTTAGGTCCTTCTTTTTCCTACCTGGCTTCTTGAGGCATTCTTCATTGATTGTCTTGTTGTAGATTGGAACATACTTTATGACCAAAAAAAGAGGTATCTAGACACATATATGCTTCAACTGATCCAAAATATCAAAATTTGTATTTTCCTTTTCTTCCTTCTTCTTGGAAAATTCCAATCTCTAAGGAAATGGTGGTTCTTGTTTAGTTTGCTTGACTTGGACTAGTTCAGGATTTTTAGGTATAGTTGGTTGAATGGGATTATTCAGAGGTTCCTCTTCCTCTTCCACAGGAAACTCAGTGATAATGGTCTTGGAAGGAGCTAGTAGAGTAGTTCCTAAATTCAAGTGGATGTCACTTACACTCACAACATATACAGGGAATTGATTTGAATCAACAGAATATGCAAGTTGTTGTTGTGGTTTGTTATTTGGATTGGGTGTGGGATGAGATGGTAGCTAAGTAGGTTTAGGTGCATTTGAGATTGCATTAGTAGGTGGAGGCATTATAGCAGGTTTTTGGGGTTGAGAAGGTGGCTACATGTAATTGGTTGTCTCGATAGGCCATTTTTGTCCTCCTCTCCATTGATTTTTTTGCTACGAATTTCCTGGAGGTGGTTGCAAATGCCCTTGAAATTGCTTCCAATTCCCCTAAGGTTGCTACCATTGGGGTGGAGAACTTTGATGATTGGGCTAAGAATTTGGAGGTTTCCTCCAAGGATGTGGTAGATATCCTCCATAACTAGATGGATATGGGGGTTGCCATTGGTTACCAAATGAATAGGAATTAAAATATGGCCCAACATAGGATAGTGGATCCGGTGGCATACCTTTTCTTGGAGCACAAGGCTTCCTTTGTGCAACATAGTAGACTTGGTCTTCTTCAATCTAGATTGGTTTGAACTCAGGTGGAATCTGCTTGCTTTCAAGGTTAGCTACCATCCTACATCTGTAGTCCCTCTTTTTTTGTCTACATTGGAGGAAATACTCTATCAACATTGTCTCTACCTCTTGATTCTTCTTGGCCTGAAGTGTATCTAGTTGAGTAGTTAGATTATTTATAATATCTTGCTTGAAGTCTTCCAGCAAATGAGTAATCTACATTCTTGAAACTCCACCAGTAGTTCCCTTACCCATGGAAGATTGGTAAGCTCTCCACTTCTTTGAAGTTGTCCTAGAGTAGTTTTGGCATATTTTCTTGATATCTTCCCAAGGAACTTGGGAGATATCTCCTCCTCCCATGAGGTCCAAGGCATCAGTGCAACTATCATTGATTCCTCTCAATAAAAGTAACTTTTGTGAGTCTTCAGTGAGTGTATGGTGTGGAGATTTTTGTAGGCAAAACAAAAACTTTGCAATGTAATCTTCCAGGCTCTCATCTTCCTTTTGTTGCATTATGAGAATGTCACCTCCTCTCATGTCATTTCCCCTATAATATTCCTTGTATTTCTCAAGGAATTTAGTGTTCATTTCTTCCCAAATTTCCACAGTATCTTTTCCTAGGCTCATGAACTATCTTAATGCAGCCTCTTTTAGAGTGGTAGGGAATAGCTTAAGTCTATGGGCATCAGTAGTATAATAATAACTCTTGCAGAGTATGTCAAACTCAAATAAAAAGGTATTAGGATCTTTTGTGACCAATCCATAAAATTTAGGGAGTGTTGAAGCAAGTATGTTCTTGATGTTGTCAACCTCATTCTGATGGGAAATGGGGAAAGGAAAAGCTAGTTGGTTAGGTCTGTTCCCATTTGCATCACCCATGCTTGCTTGATGTAATTCCAAAGAAAAGGGGTTCTCAAGCTAATTTTGGTCTTAAGAGGAGACTTCAAATCTAGTTATATAAGGAAATGCATCAGCAAAGGGGTGTGGATCTTGTAATTCTTCTTCTCTTAGTGGGTTCGTATATTCAACTAGCTAGAATAGACTAGGATTGTTAGAAAGGAATCTCCCATAAGCATCCCTTATCCTTCCTCTATGTGTGAAGTATTACTCACTATCAGTCAGCTCACACAAATAATTGGTAAATAATAAGTGAGTTCATTACTTCCCAAATAAGGATATACTAAGAAAAAATTATAAAAACATTACAACAAGAAAAACTACCAATGACTCCAAAAGACTCCCTAATTTGACACCATCCGCAACAAAGGTTCCAAAAATGTTCGCTCCTACAATGATTTGATAACTAAGCCCTTACAACCATGATTCAGAGATTGGACATCTAACCTGGATAGCTATTTCAGTCATCATGAAGGTGAATTTAACTTATCAACCCAAGGACGTGAACTTGAAATGGGTTAGCATAGTATATGCACTAGGAACTCAAAGTAGCTATTTCATTCTATAGCTAAGGAACTCAAAATACTAAAAGTAAATTTTTTAGAATGGAATACCATAAATTCCAATCATCAATCAACAAATATATCAAACTAAAATGCAAAATGGTAATGAAAATATGAGCAACAAGCAGGGTACTACTCTAACTGCTTTGGTTGTAGGAACAGTCTGTCCTAGATTTCTAACTAATTACTAAATAGTAAGTAATACTAAACTAATACTAAACTAAGAACATAGATTACTCACCAAGTGGTCCCCCTTGGATAAGTATCCTCTAAACCTAATGAGAACTCAGATGCTCAAACTCAAAATTTTATTTTACTCATTGTAAATCATGAGTACAAAAGAGTAATGTATATGTATTACTGAAAACTTGAGAGTGCAAGTACAATAAAAAATTGTGTAACCTCCTAAGGAAGGGGCATCAAATATTTATTTATACTATCAGCTAAACAAGGTAGCCAACTCCATGACTGGGAGGATGTCATTTAGGGAAAATAGAGAAAGTGGAGTGGTGGCAATTACACATGCATGGAATCTGGTCAGACATGCAGGTCTTAAGATAGATTTAGCATAGCAGTAATGACTGAATTTTCTCAATAATTAAATTCCACTACAAGGTGGTTACATTTGATTGCATGAGGAATCTTCTATCATTGACCTCCTTTAACCTTGAGTGATTCCTTTGTTGGACATTATGGTCCATGTCGAGCTGGCGGTGTCTTCCTCAACTTAGCATTCTTGAATTAAATCTACATGGCAATGTCAGTACTCACAATAACTTCACATCTATAACCACCTTAAGGAACATTCATTAACCACATGCAAAATCAATATAGATAATCCACATAACATGCCAATGTCATTAAAACTTGTAGAGATAGGATTAAGCCCAATGTCTATGGTTGAGGGAAACCTTAAGAAAATATGAACATTTACCATCAAATTCCATGAAAACTACCAACAAATAAAATATAGATTCCACCCCAAATTGGACCAAAAACTAGGCTCATTAGGTAGTAAGTTGTTTGATTTGGAGTCCAAAATCCAAAACTCTACTCACCTAGCTTCCTGAAACATTGGAGCTTGTGGAAGGATAGTAGCAACTAGGTTGTTCCTTTTTTAGCCTTTAAACTCCCAAATCTCTCAAAAAATTCATTAGCTTGAGGTAGATTAGGGCAGGCTATTGTTCTAGACTCTCCCATGACCTAGAGTCCTAAGCAGTCAGTCCCCCTCCTCTACATTTTGGTGAATCCAATGTAAACTATTTTGGTTTCATTTTGTAGTGTTGAAGGAATCTTTTCTCATGTTCTAGGTGTCTTGTAGGTGTTTTTGTTGTAGGGAACATAGCCCTACAACCCAACCTATGACATCTAGCAGTGTAGTTAGAAGAGTCCTTAAACATTGTGAAGTGAATTCTAGAATAGGTCACTATATAATTGTCAAACTATTAGGGCATCCTAAGTAAGTCCTTTTTGGAGTACATAAAGATGGCCTCTTTTGTACATATTCCCATCCATTTTGTACAATCTGTGAATGGATCACTTACTATAATCTTTACATTACAAGACCTACCTATGAATGCAAATAGAGAACCCTCTCCTTTGTACATTCCCACTTGTATTAATGAGAACACCCTGACTGGCATTCTTGTTGATCGCATGTGTCAAGTTAATGTTATTATTGAGGAGATTATTCTAATAAAAATTCTATATAAATATGGGTATGATGGATATAAGAGAAGAATATGTATGCATGATGGGCTTTTCATCCTTCCCATTGGTTCCATCACCCTCTCAATCCTGGTAGGACCTAGGATTGTAAATGCCCTTTTCGACATCATCCTATAGTCTAACTTGTTAAGAGTGAAGCTAGGGATTCCATGGCTGGTTTCGATGAATGCAGTCCATTTAGTGATCTATAAATGTTTGAAGTTCTCTCATGAAGGCTCAATGCACATTATGCATGAAACTAGATATAAACCCCTAGTTTTGTATGTGGCCTATTTGTTAAATCACTTTTGGCTTGCCCCTATTGGTCCGCTTCCTCCAAGGATGGACCTTTTGTATTGCACTTATATTGTATCAATAGGTAAAATTCAGGTTAGCTAATCAATAAATTGAAATCACAATAATAAACCCAAAGAGATATGAATCATAATGAAAGCTAAACAAGAATGATTATACCAGATTCGCGAAGATTCCATGAATCACCTCCATAACACCTTCTAATTTGCAGCGTATGATTGATGCCCTTAGATCGAGTGTGTGAGCATTACGACTATGCCATTGTCCTAAACAAGCTTTGAAGGATTTGAATCTTAAATTCCTATGCGTATGACAATATGATAAATGAATAATAATAACTATGAATGCTAAATGACTATAATTCCTATATTAATTAGGTGGTCCCAAAATTATAAATAAAATTTTCTTTTATAGAAAACATAATTTTGAATGGATGGATGAGATCAACCTTTGACACAAACCTAAAATCAGAGGACAAGATTCAATCTGATAATCCCTAATCAGGGTTAGGGAAAAATCCTTAAATGAGTGGTCAAGATGTTATCTGAGAAAATCAGATTGACGATGGAGAAAAGATGAGATAATTAATTTCAAAAATAAATATTTTCAAAATTGAGGAGATAAAGATAGTCTGCTTTGTGAGATCTGAAAAATTAGATAAAAGATGGACTGAAAAGCAATTTTGATAAAATCAAGAACCTACTTGCTTTATTTGATTTTTGGAAGAAAGCTACCAATCAACTCAAAATATGAATTTTGTAAGACAAATAAATAATCTTTTTTAGATTATTTATCAAAATGGAATGTCAGTTAAGATTGTGATGACATTTTAAATAATTTCATTTATTTAAAATGAGAGGAATATTAATTTTGTCAATTTAAATAATTAAAGATAATTATTTAATTTAGAAGATATGATTAAGAATTAAATAAATTAATGAATTCATTTAATTATGACAATTAGTGACATTTTAAATAAATTAATAAAACTTATTTATTTAATAATCACGAAGAAATGACTAAAGAAGGGTAATTAAATAAATTTAGAAATTTATTTAATTAGAGGAAGACTTAGACAATTAATGACGTATTTAATAAATAAATAAAATTTATTTATTTAATAATCATGAAGAATAAAAGAGATATGAATTATTTAATCAATAGTCAAATGTGAACCAAGGACATAATTAAATGTCATAATTATGCTAGGACGAAAGCGGTATAAATGAAGCTTGCAGGTCTAGGTCATTTTTAGGTGTCTACATTTTGCCCCTCTTTGTCAGAATGTCGCTTGTCGCATTGTGACAAAGAAAATAAGTCAAAAAAATGCCCTAGTGCAAAATAAGATGAGGAAGAATTATGAGGATGGTTACGGTATGCCCCCTAAAGGGACAGACAGGTTGCAAGAACATGGGTGTGCTCTCGAAATTGATGAGAAGACTAGAATATGAAGAGACAAAGAAATGTTAGTGAAAAAGATGTGGATGATGATATGGATGCAATGCCTATATGAGACAGGTGAGAGAAGATGCCATGACTAAAGGAGATGCATGTTAGTTCCTAGACCAAATCCTTCAAAACATTGCCATAGGACTTTAATAATTATTGCTCTTAATCATCATTGGGCAGTAAAAATGACACAAATGGACAAAAAACACCATGATATGATGTAGACCAAGGTGTGCAAGGTCATCCACTTGAAAAAAAGACAGTTACAAACAAGGAATGTCCTAACTCATACTAAGGGAAGTTGCCCCAGTCTTTTTGTCAAGACAATCCACAAACAATAGTCAAAGAAAATAAAATAGGCCAAGAGACGTCATCACACCTCTAAATCCTTCATGGGACATCCTCGAGGTAGCTAGTAACATGACCACAAAGAAAAGACAATAAAAAGATAAGACAAAAATAGTCAAAATAGTCAAAATATAAGACAAGATAGACCAAAAAAATTAATAGCCCTTTAATTTTGTTTGCCAATGTTTGTTTTCCAAATATTGAATTCTTGCCAGTTTGACGATTTTGACAGTTAAGTTTTTTTCCATTTGACGGTGTTGACAGTTGACGGGGCCTTTATCAGGAATGACACATCCTGAAAAAGAAAACATACATTTTGATGAGGTCCAAATCCGAGGACACATCTTGAAGAGGACCAAAGAGTGACGAGACTGACATTGTTTTTTCTAATATGTTTTGGAAAGTTGATGATGTTGGTTGTATGATTGATTGGACTGTGCTGTCTGATTTTGACCAATTTTGACATTGACGTTTTGAATGATTGTCTTGTGTTTGATTTTGACAATGTCTGACTTATTTGACCGATGTGATGATTGTGACAAATGCCATGATCTTATTTGGACCAACCTAAAAGGACTGACCTAATGTCTTGGGGACTCATCAACTGATGGCCTTGCCTACGTAGCAAATGTGCAGAGACAACGTAGTTCGACAATGAAATGGACTGACTTACATGACTAACTTTGACTCCATTTTTAGGATTTTATAGACATTTTGACTTTCCTGGGGTTTCTTCAGGACGTTTTGCAATTTTTGGGTCTTTCTTTAGGACATTTTATGATGTTTTTGGTCTTTCTTTAGGACATTTTATAATGTTTTTTCTTTATTCAGGATATTTTATGATGTTTTTGTCTTCTTTTTTTTCCAGTACATTTTTTGATTTTTTTTGTCTTTTTTTTTCAAGACTTTTTATGATTTTTGTCTTCTTTTTTTTAGGACTTTTTGTGATATTTTTGGATTTTAATGTTTAAGAGGATCATGACAAATGCATGTGACTAATTCCTACACATGAGAATCCAAGGAAAAGCATGATTGTGCCCCTAGTCAAGTTGAATACCAATTTACAGGTGATGACAACGTTGTTTGACGTGGGAAGGATGCATCCTGAAACAACATGAGGATGATGATAATGTGACAAAAGTATGGAGGTCTATAGCCAGGCCAAGAATAGAGTCAAGTTAAATTTTGGATAATGTGCTTGTATGGATTAGACTGGTTGCATTTGGAATGACTTGGTTAGGACCAGATGGGATGATGATTATCCTTAGACTATTTGACAAGGGAAAGCCAAGATAGGTGATAGGCATGAAAGGATAGGGGGTGGCCTTGGTAAAAGACGGGAGACATGAGACTAATGGAATTGTCATATGATTTTCAAGGACTATGTTGTATAAGAACAATAAGACTATGATGGTCAATGACATGATGTTTCATGAATCGTATATGACCGAATGATAGACATGTCAAGAGTTTTCTCAAAGCATGATTTATGTGTTCTAGTTTTATGTCCTGAGGTAAGTGGGAATGATATGGATTAAATGATTGGAATCCAATGTCAAGAGGAAGGCCTAGGATATGAGACAACTTGTCCCCAAGTGTAAGAGTCCACATAGATAATTTATTTTACACATGATGCCTATTTGCTAGGTTTTCATCATGGTACTTATCTAGGGTGCCTGTTTGTCAGGTTTTCACTATTGGATGAACTTTTTCTCTTTACTATTTTCTTGAATTTTTGATTTTTTTGGTGTCACCAAGATGCCTGTTTGCCAGGTTTTCATCAAGGTGATGATTTTTTTGAATTTTTTTTTTGTGTTTTTGATATTGTGGATAGCCTGGATGCTTTAGATTACCACTGACTATTTTGAATCCACTGGTGGTGCTGATGTAGAGACTTGTGCCATGATATGCCAATAATGTCCTATCTGAAGTAGTTGTCTTGTCAAGATCATAGCGCTTGTATACAACTGATCAATGCTATTGTGATCCTTTCTAATACTAGAGTTGGCCTTATCAAAATACACACATTGCAATAGAGTTCCATGAGATTCCTTGTGGTAAAGAGTTGCTGCCAAGATGTGATGGATTTGTGACATGGGATCATTGGAATTTAGATGAGATGTAGGGTTATGATGAATGATGGTAGACGTGGAAAGATTTTTTGGATGTTTGGATGAATGAATTTTTATTTTCCAAAATTGGTATGGTAGATGACAAATTTTGGAGAGATGGTGTTTGAAACCAACACTTATATGCCTTGATTGATGAACATTTTGGAGGTGGACATTTGTTGTATGTGGGAGTCCTCTTTACTTGTGGCTCCACATTGTGATTAACTTTTGTATTTGACTTGGTGTCTTTGTTTGATCCATCTTTTTTTGGGATCCATTTTAATTTCATTTGTCCACTTGTCCTTTTGTTTGATTCAATGGCCTTTGACATTTGATTTTTATCTTTTGACTTGTAAGACTTTTGTTTTTGTTGGTTCCAAAGGGAAGGTTTATTTATGATGGAATGATGGTTCATGGTTGGGGTGGAGGGGGTGTTGGCAGTAATCCTATGACAAGGATTTCTCATGGACTTTATTTTGACGTTTGTATCTGAAAAATTTTCCCCTAGTATCGAGGAGGTACCACTGATATCATTTGATTTATTAACTGAGGAATAGCCAAGACCTTGATGTCTGTAATTTGCCTGAAGTTGTATTGGTTCTAGAATGCGTTGCTCGTGTATGCCTAGTCCTTTTCCTTGATATTGCATGCTTTGACAGATTCTATTTGCAACAGAGTATTTGTTGTTTTGAAAGCAAGATGCTAACCCATCATTAGGTATGTGGATACTGTCACTTGTAATATTTTCATCTGTAAGAAAGCCTACTCTGACAAGAGTAGATGACCCTAGTTGATAAAGTGTCTTTGCTTCATTGTCATGTTGGAAATATTCCTGACTGATATCTTTGTTTTGATCATGTGACATGTCAGGTTCAGATGATTCTATTGGTGCTTCCAAGGAAATGTCGAAGCCATCATTATGTTTAGTGTCATAGAGCCCAATGATTTTAGCTATAACTTGATCATATGCAAGCATGTCCCTAGTGGAAGATTCTTGTTTTAGAGGAATATTGTCTATGTGTCCCATGAAAGAAAGTGTCTCATCATGGGAAGTGTCAATACTCAAGGCCTTTATAGGGTCAGCAAGTGTTTGATCATGAATGGAATAAAGGTCAAGGAGTGGATTGTTTTGGATTTCTTGGTCCATGGTAGGGTCTTGGTCCAAGATGGGGTTGTCATGGATTTGGACTTCTTGGTCAATTATGGGGTCTTGTTCAAAGATGGGTTTGTCATGGATGATACAATCAGAAATAAGGTCATGGGATGGACTACCTTGTTCTTGACATGAGGGTGACATTATAAGGTCATGCTTTGGGCTTTCATTTTGACATGTATCCTCAAGTTTATTAAATGGGATTTGACTTTGAGTAATGATAGAATTTTCATGACTAGATGTGGCTTGTGAGGGGGTGATTTGAAAAGGATTAGGAGAAGACATGGGGACTTGGACTGGACTAGTATTTGAAGGACTAGGATATGGCATGGGTACTTGCATTAGACTAGTATGTAAAGGACAAGGGTATGACATGGAGACTTGGACCGGATATGACATGGAGTCTTCGACTGGATTAGGATGTGACATGGAGACTTCGACTGGATATGCCATGGATTCTTGGACTGGATTAGTGTAAGGTTGACTAACATAGGATGTGGAGACTTGGATTGGATCAATATGGTATGATGTGAGGACTTGACATGAGTTGTTAGATGGTTGATAAGGCATGTAGACTTGGATGGGACTGATAGGTGAAGGGTCAAAATATGATGTGGAGGTTTGGAATGGACTAGTTGATAGTTGGCTTCCCTTGTCAAGGTTAGGATAAGGCTGATAAGTGGATGTTTGTTGTGAATTACTGGTAGGATTTATGCCAAGTGACTGTTGATGGTGAGGGTAGACTAATGGATGTGGTAAAGTATTTATGTCAAAGCTTTGTGGTAACTTAGCCCCTTGGTCCAAAAGCATGGCTAGATACCTTTGAGGGTCACGTAAGACTGAGCTTTCTACAAAGGAGACTATACCAGGATTTTGCGCTGCAGCTTCTAAGTCTTCTGCATATATTCATCCATTTTGGTCTCTTTGTATGAATGGTTTAGAATGGTTTCATGATGATTATGGCATGTTCATGGAAGATTGCATGTTTATGTTGTGAAATGGGTCAGAAAAAGTCCAATGTTTGTTCATGTCATAGGTGTTATTGTCGATGTTGGGATTGGAATCTTGTCTAAAGTTTTCCATTTGTCATTGCTGTCTTTGAAGCCTAGTCTCAACCATAGAAGGGAATTGCTCAAATGAGAATGATGAGAATGATAACTAAATTCAAGGATGACACTAGCCTATGTTTTTTGGATTTTTTGGATAAAGGATGGCAATGCAAGACTATGTTTTTGGATTTTTGACAATAAGAGATGCAATATGACAATGTTGTCTAAAGAAATTGACTAATGCCAAAGGACAATGAAGACTAAGATGACAAGTTATGTCACTAATTTTTTTTTTTAATTTTTGGAATAAAGGATGACAATGCAAGATGATGATGACGTTTTCCTAAGGAAATGATTAATGCAAGATGACAAGGTTGTCAAGGCCAAACTACCAAATGAGGACTAAGATGATGATGTTTGACTAAGTACTTAATGTTATAAATGCAAGGTCTAGGTTCAAAATGATGACTAAGATGAACAATGAAAAGTCTAACTTCAAAATGAGGACTGAGATTTTTTTTTATGTTTTGTTGAAAAGTCTGAGTTGTCTAAGGTCAATTGTTTGTGTCTAGATTTGTGAATGTTGTGTATATTGTTTGAAAATCCAGCAAGCACTTGACAAACACAATGTTTTGGGTGTAAGCAAGCACACATAAGACAAGTACAATCCTAAAATTCCAATAGGCCAAGGGTTTGTATACTTGATATAGCCCACCGATATACCCCAAATTGGTGATAAACACCTTTCCTTCTTGAGAGTGGATAGCTTAGAATTTTGGTGGCATTAGCTCCCCTCCACGGCTCATTAACATCATTTGAGCACACCAAATTCATATTCTTTGGGTAATGACATCCCAAGAATTGTTATCTCTACTCAAGGGGATTAGTAGTGAGTGTCTTCGGGCATGATACTGTACCCTATACTATATCAAGCAACGACCAATAGAATGGTTGGACACTAAGATAAGAGGTGTTTAATATAGGAATTCCATTCGTGGGGCATGATCCATGTGGCAAGAGTCCCCTTTTTGATCCATCTCATCATAACCACACTCATGATTTTTGGGTTTTCCCCAAGAATCCACTTTTATATACCGGCTGGAAGTCCCTCGGGTTTAGGGTGCTACCAATCTGAGTCGTCCTAGGGTGAGTACTTTTTCCCGCTAGAATAGGCCCAAGTTCTAGAGTCAGTAACCATTTCTCTTACACCTAGGATCACTCGAAAGTGCAAGGGGAGAGGATACTTCAATTACTAAATCATGAGGGTGACACAAAAAATAAGGTGGGTCTGGTTTTCTGATCACCTAGTTTTCACAAAGTGAGAGCATAATCAACTACCACCTTCAAGCACAGTCAAATAGAATCAAGCACGCATTCATTTTAATGCACCAAAGGAATTGTGTACTAATCTAAAATAAGACAAACACAATGTTTAGTTTTCATTCTTCGACATTCAATCCTGCAAACCACAAGTTAGGAGTTTCTTTGATTTTTAGTCTTTGACAAACATATGTTTATGCAAACCTGAAAGTATTTTCTTTCCAATCTGTTATATATGACTGATATTGCTGCTACTATAGCTCCTTATGATCACCTACAAAAACAAAAAAAACAATATTATAACGCAGCCAAAGAAAAAAAAACAAGCTCATCAGAAAATTACAATTTCAGATACTTTTGACATAGCCGAATTAGATTTTATTATTTGATGATTTTATTGATCTGAAAATTAAAAACTCAAAGAAGAGATCCCTACTAATCTTCTGAGAGCTTTCCATAAATGTAAATAAGTCAAAAAGATTCCCTATTTTTCCCCCATAAACGCGATTTGTAAAAACCATACAAAAAAAGATCATTTTTTTTTGCATTGTATTTGACCTCCAAATTAAATCTATAAAACATAGACCCCCATTAGAATTTAAAGAGCTTTCCAAAAATGTAAAAATTTATGAAAAATTTGTTGATTTGGATTTAGAAAATCAATTTTATAGAAATAATTAAAATTGAAATAACTTCCACAAAAATGATGATAAACCCTAAATTTTTTTACTATAGCCTATTGAGCTGATGTACAAGATTCTGTAAAAATATTGTAAAAAATTCATAGTTGTGTAGAAGATATGAATAACTTTGTAAAACCTGAGGTTTTGTCCAAAAACTGGCAGATCTACAATAAAATGTCAATAAAACCTGCAAAAGGCAAGCTAGATCAAAGGATTCATGTCGGGTTCACCAAATGTATCAATAGGTAAAATTCAGGTTAGCTAATCAATAAATTGAAAGCACAATAATAAACCCAAAGAGATATGAAGCACAATGAAAGCTAAACAAGAATGATTATACCAGATTTGTGAAGCTTCCATCAATCACCTCCATAACACCTTCTAATTTGTAGCGTATGATTGATGCCCTCAGATCGAGTGTGTGAGCATTACGACTATGCCATTGTCCTAAACAAGCTTTGAAGGATTTGAATCTTAAATTCCTATGCCTATGACAATATGATAAATGAATAATAATAACTATGAATGCTAAATGACTATAATGCCTATATTAATGAAGTGGTCCCAAAATTATGAACAAAATTTTCTTTTATAGAAAACACAATTTTGAATGGACGGATGAGATCAACCTTTGACACAAACCTAAAATCAGACGACAAGATTCAATTTGATAATCCCTAATCAGGGTTAAGAAAAAATCCTTAAATGAGTGATCAAGATGTTATCTGAGAAAATCAGATTGATGGTGGAGAAAAGATGAGATAATTAATCTCAAAAATAAATATTTTCAAAATTGAGAAGATAAAGATAGCGTGCTTTGTGAGATTTGAAAAATTAGATAAAAGATGGACTGAAAAGCAATTTTGATAAAATCAAGAACTTGCTTGTTTTATTTGATTTTTGGAAGAAAGCTACCAATCAACTCAAAATATGAATTTTGTAAGACAAATAAATAATCTTTTTTAGATTATTTACCAAAATGGAATGTCAGTTAAGATTGTGATGACATTTTAAATAATTTCATTTATTTAAAATAAGAGGAATATTAATTTTGTCAGTTTAAATAATTAAATATAATTATTTAATTTAGAAGATATGATTAAGAATTAAATAAATTAATGAATTCATTTAATTATGACAATTAGTGACATATTGAATAAATAAATAAAACTTATTTATTTAATAATTAGGAAGAAATGACTTAAGAAGGGTAATTAAATAAATTTAGAAATTTATTTAATTAGAGGAAGACTTAGACAATTAATGACGTATTTAATAAATAAATAAAATTTATTTATTTAATAATCATGAAGAATAAAAGAGATATGAATTATTTAATCAATAGTCGAATGTGAACCAAGGACATAATTAAATGTCATAATTATGCTAGGACAAAAGTGGTATAAATGAAGCTTGCAAGTCTAGGTCATTTTTATGTGTCTACATATATAAAATACAAGAATGGGGGCATAGTGCCAAAGGTGGGCTATCCTCCCTCCCCTTATAGTATTTCAGTTAAGACTTCTATGATAGCGCAACAATAGGCTGCCTCCTCCTCCCCTCAAAAAGGGAAGGGGAAGTCTACTCACACCCAAGAGATTTCCTCTTCTACTGATCCACTTCTTCTTGTCACCCTGCTATGGTGCCTTTGGCTTCTTCTTCCATGTGTCTTGTGGGGATTCCAATGGTGCTCGCTTAGTGGAAGGGCAAGTGTCAGGTGTTTGACCTTCTTTTCTTTCCCTTGGTGCATCGGCCCATTTTGTATGGTAAGTGGAAGGGCCCCTATGGGGTTTCCTCTACATCTCAACCTATGCAACCTCTCACTACTCACATTCTTAGGGTGGTGAATGGGAAGAGGCCCACTGCTAATGCACTTGAGTCTACTTCTCCATCAATTGTTGCCTTTGTTCCTACTTCTCTTTCTCCTATTTCTATCCAGGAGTCACTTCCTCCATTGGAAATGACTGTGATGAACACTACCATGGAAGAGAAAGAGCCTTCTGATCCTCCTCAAGCCACATCTTCTAGCTCTCAGAACTAAAGAAAATTCCTTGTGCATGAGCATAAGCACTGGAAAAAGGTTTTGGTTGTTGAACAGGCTACCTTATAGAAGGTAGAATGGGAACTGATAAATTCTATTTTAGAATCTCCTATTGTGCCTCCCTCTTCTACCCCTTCCATTGGTAGATGGTTAATTCTCCCCTCAGGATTTGTGACATGGCTTAACCACCTCCCATGTATTTGTTAACTCTAGTGGTTGTATCATGCATTAACAATTTGATTTTTTAGTGCAATGGTAACCATGGGGCCAACAATTGGTATTAGAGCCAAAGGTGTTGGTTTTGAATCCTCTTGAGTAATGTTGAGAGGGAGATTATTGGAAAATGGTCAGTATCCCCTCAAGATTTGTGGCATTGCTTAAGCACCTCCCATGGATCCGTTAACTCTAGTAGTTGTATCAAGTATTAACAGGTTGATCTTTTGGTGCAATGACAACCATGGGGCCAACATGTTCTACATCAGTTCCCATCACCTCAATCTTGCTTTTAGCTCCCCTCATGAGCATGTATGATCCTCACCCTAAAAGGATGCAATTTTTCATCACTCCCTCGGTTAAGCCTCCTCTCTTGATGTCTCTTTTGGACATCCTACCTTTTCCTAAGCCTACGGATATGTCAAATACCTTGGTTGTGTCCACTATGGTTCTATCCTCTTCTTCCTTTCCTTTTGGTTCTTAGATATGGGGATCTTACATCCTTTGATGAAGCATAAGTTCGAGTATGACCCCACTTATAATGGGGTTCAAATGAAGGGATTTCCTTCTTCCAAAGAGGGTTCTACTTTGGCATTGGCTCAAGTTCCTCTGAGTTTGTCACTCCCCCTAAGTATTTCAGTGAGGTTAGTAGTGGATCATGGGTGATGATGAGGTAAAAAGAACTTCATCAATATAATGGACTCAATACTTAACCTTACACCTTTCAGCCAACCTTATCCTGCCAATTAATGATCTTGAGGATAAGTAATTGCTCCCTTTTTGTGAATAAGTGTACAATCTTTATTTCCTGAAATTAGTCGAAATAAGCTAATTTATGCTAATTTAATGGTTTAGTTCTTGAGCGTTCCATAGGCCAACTTCCACCATCAGTTACCATTCCAGTCAAAGATTTTTTAACACACATTTCAACATAGTTGAAGACAAGTGAATGGGCACTGGAACTTCAAGAGCATACATTATGGACTGAGTTTTCATAAGTTTTTTTTTTCTTTTAGTTCTAAAGACTTTATGGCTTGTGTCAAGCTTCTTTAATATTTCATGTCATGGGATTTAAAGTTTATTAGTTTTTGACAATCAGTTCAAGACTTTATCAACTAGAAAGTAGGATTTTTTTAGTTGTTTTCATATAAATATGTAACTATTGAAAATGATGAATACATAAGAATATCGTTATTTTTCCAATATGTTTTCTAAGTTATACTTTTCATATGAATAAAATCATTTTTTCCCACCACTTTTAGAGTTACTGAATGATGTGAATGAAGTTATTTGAATGACATAATTTGGAGCTACAGTGCATGTGATTTGAGATATGCATAAAAGCACTAGAGAGATGGCCACTCAAGGGTTATAGATTAGATAGATAAGTATTTTATTTCTAATTTTGTAATTTCCTTTATCAGATAATAATCAAAATTGGAACTTATTTTGATATGTGTAATTCCATCGAAATCAATCTTGTAGGTTTTAGCTGAGTCTATAGTCTTTGAATTTAGTGTCTAAAGTTCTAGAGCATCTTCTTTCAGTTGTTTCAAATTGTTAATTTTTTTCTACTAGTTGTTTTAGATTGTTATCTTTTGATTAGATCAATGTTTCCTAGTTTCTTTACCAGTTTTACTTCTACAACAATCTAGAATACATTCCTTAGGTTAATCATTTCCATACTTTCTACTTTAGTGGCTATGCTTTTTACATTCATAGTTTTTTTCTTTCTAGTGTAGTTATTTCAAGATTTCTAGATAGATGATTTCGTTCTTTCTAATTTTAGTGGCTTCTTAGCTTAGATTTTTATTTTAGTTGTTTGGTATTTAGAAAATGAGAGAGAGATAGTTGAGATGCCTTCTATTGTATACAACCTTTGGACACTACCCGATTGATATATTAATGTGTTTATTAACTAAAGTGTTAGGACTTGATGACAACATATCAATTTTTGGTGTTGCTATCAGGGACAACCTTATTTTTCTAGTGTTGGTAGGAGACTCCTTGAGTACCTCTTTTAGACACAAAAATAGTCCTTCAGCTTCTTTTCTACATGGTCAAGAAATGAGCCCCCACTGAAGATTCATACTAAAAACCCCACAATTGACATACCAACTACAAGTAGGGAGGAAGGAAACTTAGACCAAGAACTTAATAAGGAATTGACCAAACAAGTTCAACCTGAGACCTTCCCACATACCCCAGAAAGAGAACACATAGTTGTAAAGGAGCATATTCCTTTGCAAACTCTAGGACCTCACCCAACTAAGAAAATTTTGGAAGAGGATCAGATCCCCTTGAACATCATGGGTGATTGTAGAAATACCACCAACAACAATAATAACCCTCCACCACCATGCACATTCACTTATCCTATTGCTATTGATCCAGATGATGATACAACAATGAAAAATATATCATCGACCTTCTTTCCAACCTTTTGAGGTTTTTCCACTGAAGACCCTGATCAATTTCTATTTGAGTTTAAAGTTGCGTGTTGGACATATGACTACAAGAATGATAATAAAAAACTAAAGCTTTTCCCTTCCACTCTAAAAGACTCAACAATGTGCTAGTTTAAGGGATTAGCTTCTCAGTCAATAACCTTTTGGGATGAAATGGAGTCTGCCTTTTTGGAGAAGTACCAAAGTTACTGTAGGGTTAGCAATAGGAAAGAAAAACTGTTCAAAATAAGGAAAAATGAGGATGAAAGTCTAGAGGATTACCTAGATAGGTTTATCTTCTTATCTAAATGTTGTGGTGGAGAAGTCATAAGTCTTGATATTCTAAAGACCCTATTCCTTAAAGGTCTTGATGATGAAGCTCGAAGGAGCTTAGATTTAATGGGAAAAGGAGATGTGTCCCAACTAGGATTGGAAAATATTATGGAATTGTGTCAAAATTTCTCTCAAACTCGAGGAGGTATCCAGAAGTCCACCCTCTTAAGAGGTTCCAATGAAATAGGAAAACTATGTGAAGAGTTATCCAACTTCAAGACCGAAATCCTAGTTTAGTTAAACACCATGTTAGATGACATATAGGATGAAATGTGAAATCCTAAAACTTTTTCCATTTACTACCCCAGGTGCCGAAAAAAATTGCTAAGGGAATGCACTTTGGAAAAAGTTGAAAAAATTGATGTTTTTCAAGTATGTGACAAAAATCATCCCATAGATTAGTGTGAGATTATGAATGCCATCAAGAATTCCAAGAAAATAACACCCCTAGTTGAGGAAGAAGTTAATGTCATAAATCAAAGAACTGGAGGAAACTTCCTATGGCCAGAATTCAAACTCTAACTGGAGACCTCAACCTAACTGGAACAATAATCAATGGGTAACATCCTAGCCTCAGGCACCACCTCCAATATCAACTAATTTGGGAACTTATCCTTGGGGACCACTTGAATGGGAAAATCAATATTGGGGAAATCCTCAGTGGCCTAGCCACCATCCACTACAGTGGTACCCTCAGAATCCCATTCCTCAATGGAATCAACCTCAACATCAGTTTTATACTAGTCCCAGAAGGATGGCTACTCAACAACATAATATTTTAGCACCTACTCAAAATACTCAACAAACTGAACAAGTTAACCAACCACCACTTGTGACGCATCTTTTTCTAAACCTAAAGAACAATCACCCAAATACTCTAGCGTATGCCACTAAACAAAATAATATTAGTGGACTTAACACAATATGTTGGGTGATCCCACAATAGTGGTTTACAATTTTTTGGCCAAACTGGACAATGAAATAATTTTTTTTAACTAAATATTCACTTTCGGGCACCTCTAGCAGCTAAACTATGAGGAATTTCAAGATGATGCAAATTAGATTTTCATGAAATTTTTTCTTTAGATTCTAAATATATTTTTTTCAAAAATTTTGGAATCAGGTTGCACTTCTTTTTCCATCTCCCTCGAAAACTAGTTTTTTTCAGAAAACAACATTTTTAAAAAGTGACGCTCACTGTATAATGCATAACTTTTTTTCCATGAAGGATAAAATTCCAATTCTTTCAAATTTAGATTCATAACTATGATATCTAGTGCTTCCACTTGGTTAGATAGTTTTCTATTGAATATGTTTTATTTAATCAAGTTTCGAATGCAAACCAATTATAATTCAGACATAGCGTGACCGTATAATGCGTAACTTTTTTTGTGTATATCAAAATTCAGTTTTTTTTTCTTTATTGGATCAAGGACTTCAATATCTAGTGCACTAATATATATATATATAATAATCTGCTATTTTTCCACATGTGCATAGCAGAGAGCTTTATTTTTAGTGAAAAACCTACATTCATGAGAAATAAAAATAAATATTGTAATTAAATTAAATTTATTTAAAATTATATTTTTTGGGAAGCTTATAATAAGGACTACATACTTTCAAAAAATAAATTTTAAATTAATTCATTTGATCCCCCAAAAGGTAAATCAAAAGTGGTTTTTTATCAACATTTTGATAAGTGTAAAGGAGACTCTGTTATAGGTATGGTTTAAAACTAGTGGGATTCTATCCAAGGGGGTTTGATTTATGGTAGTTTGATAAAACAATCTTCAATTAAAATTCTTCAAATGGAACCTTTTAAGGCTTAAATCATTATATTTTCTAAAAATATGTGTTTTCAGCAAAAATCAGTTCCTCCTAGAAATTGTAAACCAGCTTTGTGGGATCAACCTACATTGTGGAAACTTGCAATTAAGGTCTAGAAAAAAAATTCCACACCTAACTATTGAGTAAATTCTAGATGAACCTATTAAAAATTATTTTGAGAAAACCACAACAATTCCTACATCCATAGAACCGGCCCCATAACATACTCAAAACAAGCCTAACCCATCATCTTCAGCTAGAGCTTTCGACGTACCATAGGAGGAGGGGGGTCAGTCTCCAATTGAAAATTTGAAGGATCCCATTCCTAAGGAAAAAATTAAAGCACCTTTTCTAGAGCGTCAGATACCAATCACTATGAAAGATACTCCGAAAATGACCACATCTACTGAAACTGCATTGATACAATAAATAAAACAGTTGCAGATTGAAGTCCTTTTGCTACAAGTTATTTAGGAGATTCCTGAGTTAAACTAGTTGATCAAACAATTGTGTATCAAAACTACAGGAAGGAAACCAAAATGAATAAATACTATCCACATAAATGGTTACCTAGTTGACTTGTTGGCTAGGATGACCACTACTCTAAAATATGATGATCTAGGTAGTCAACTTATAACAGTAACAGTTAATGAAGTACCAATACTGCTATGCCCTTAATATTATTGTACATCGGGTTATGAATAGTCAGCTTGTGGCTATCTTAACTCTCTATTAAGTCATATTATTATTAGTATATTGTTATTTAGTTGTGTAGGTCAGCCTAAGACTTATATAGGTGTGTCTAAGTCGGCCTAGGTGATATCCTAGGCATAACTAGGTATATATAGGAGGTTGTGAGTCTTATTTCATCATCAAGTTGTGAAGTGTGTTCTCATTAGAGATATTTGGAGGTTTTCCCCCTCAAAGTGGCTTATTATTCTTAGTTATTATCAAGTTTTTGCAGCATATTTGATATCATATTCATCTATTGTGCAAGTTATTTCATAACAAGTGGTATCAGAGCATGATCTTGGCACCATAGTGGCAAGGTTTTTCTCAATTTTGGAGGCGATTTGGGGAAGAGCATATCTTTCAAATTTTGGTGATTTTTTTAATTTTTAAAGGGTTTTTGAAGAACATATTGAAGAAGCTACAATCCATATTTTAGAAGAATTGGAGTAGAATTAAGCGAATTATTGTAGAAGTAGGGTTTCTACACTATTTTTTGGAATCTACATATCTCGCACATCTTGTCGAATTGAAGTCTTATTTTTATTGAATTTTTGAAGAAATACAAAAGGAGATTACAATAAAAATTTCAAATAATTTTAGTTTCATTTGTGGGATTAATTTCAACATTAGTGGTTTCCATCATGATGGGGCAGGCTGCAACAAGGGGTGAAAAGAATGTTGTCACTCCTGGGAAGACTCCTGATAAGGATGGGGAAAAAATCAAGGATATTAATCATAATGAGGAAATAATTAAGGTCAAGGAAGAAATTTACTCAATTAAGATGCATATGTGTGACCTAAGAAAAATGCTAAGCACCTACATGGCTAATCCAACAAAGGAGTTCTCAAGCGCCCAAGGTGAAAATTCTAGGTTAGCTACCATTGACACAAGCTTTAGTACTCCTATGGGATCTAGGAATTTGTTTCCAAAGGTGGATATGCATAAGTTCAATGGTAAGGATCCTTTAACATGGATAAACCAAATGGAGAATTTCTTTGATGTACATCAAATCCCAAATGGATAAAAGGTCACAATGGCTTCCCTATATCTAGAACCAGATCAATTCATTTGTTATCATTGGACTTGCACTCATCGAAGGAAAAAGGGGCTCACCATCTCATCGTTAATTTTTATAGAGGAACTCCAAGCACAATATAGCAATAGCGTCATAGACAACTTCTTCAGCTAGCTAGCTAAACTTCAACAAACATGATTAGTTAAGGATTATATTCAAAAATTCCAAAATCTATCCTTAAGAGTGGATACAATTACAGAGGAAAAATTGAATGACTTATTCTTGGGTAGTCTCAAGGATCACATTCAACATGAGGTACGCATGTTTATCCATAGTTCCATAAATGAGTCTTTTATCTTATCACACAGGGTAGAGGAGAAGTATTTGATTCCTAAGAAGCAAGGGGCTAATGTGATAAGAGAGAAGGGATATTCAACACAACCTACTAAGTTGACTCCAAAAAAATTTGAGGAGAAAAGAGAAAAAGGGTTGTGTTTCAATTGTGATAGCAAATACAGTCGAGGACATAAATGTAGTGAAAAGAAATTGTTCTATATTGAAGGTCCTAGTGAGGAAGAAGAGGAGGAACCCATACTAGAAGATGAAAGGGAGTCAAATGAGGAATCACATGATTCTCAACCAATCATTTCTTGTCATGCACTCTCAAGTTTCAGTGCTCCACAAACTCTCAAGGTGGTGGGGTTCCTAAAGAAGCAGAAGGTAACAGTGTTGATCGACTCAGGTAGTACTCATAATTTCATCAACAAAAATTTAGCTACTCGTTTAAATTGTTTCATATATCTAGCTCCAGAGTTTTAGATTTTGATTGCAGATGGTGGTATAGTTAGTTGTTCAAGGAAGTTTCATAGCATTAAATTATCCATGGGAGATTATCAACTTGATACCCTAATATATGCGATATCCATGGGTGTAGCAGATATTGTTTTGGGAGTACAATGGCTTACTACATTAGGAACAGTTGAGATGAACTTCCAAAAACTATTCATGAGATTTCAACTAGAAGGAAGGCTAGTAGAGCTAAGGGGGTTGAAGGTGAAATCCCCACAAATGGTAATCTCTCATCAAATACAAAAGTTTCTTAAGAAAGGATTGGATGGATTTGTGGCTCAACTATGTTCATTAGAAGTCTCTCAATCTAATGCTCCTACTCATCTAGATTTGCAAGCTATAATTTATCATCACTCAGTTGTTCTTGGAGATATTCCTAAAGGACTTCCTCCTAAGAGGGATCATGATCATGCCATATAGTTAGTCCCAGGGAGCCAACCACCAAACATCAGGCCTTATAGGTATCCACACATACAAAAGAGTGAGATAGAAAAAAATGTTGAAGAGATGCTAGAGGGAGGAATCATTAGGCATAGCCAAAGTACTTACTCCTCACTTGTGGTGATGGTACGTAAGAAGGATGATACTTGGTGCATGTGTCTAGATTATAGAGTTGTCAACATGTACACCATTAAGGATAAGTTTCCAATTACAATTATTGATGATTTGCTAGATGAATTAAAGGAGCTATGTATTTTACCAAGTTAGATCTTAGATTTGGTTATCACCAAATTTGGATTAAGGATGAAGATATTTGTAAGACAACATTTCAGACTCATGAGGGTCATTATGAATTTTTGGTGATGCCATTTGGTCTTACCAATGCACCATCTACATTCCAAAGTTTGATGAATTCCATTTTTAAGAAGTTCTTGAGAAAGTTTGTGTTAGTATTCTTTGATGATATATTGATTTATAGCAAGACTTGGGAAGAAAATTTGCAACATGTGGACCAAGCATTACAAATGCTTGAAGATCATAAACTCTATTCTAAGCCATCAAAGTGTGATTTTGGTCTTATAGAGGTGGAGTATTTGTGACACATAGTTTCACATGAAGCAATAAAGGTGGACCCAAACAAAATTAAGGCTATCATGGAATGGCCTATTCCAAAAACCATTAAGAAATTGAGAGGATTCTTGGGATTGATAGGGTACTATAGAAGATTTGTGAATAATTATGGTACTATAGCAGCACCTCTCACCACTCTATTGAAGAAGGATTATTTTCATTGGAACGAGTCTACCAATACAACATTTGAGAGATTGAAGGAGGCTATGTGCACAACTCCAATGCTTGCCACTCTTGAATTCACCAAGGAATTCATTGTGGAATGTGATTCTTCTAGAAATGGGATAGGAGTAGTGCTCATGCAAGAAGGTCAACCAATTGCTTTTGAGAGTCATCAATTAAAAGGTAACAATCAACTAAAACCTATTTATGAGAAGGAAATGCTAGCAATCCTCCATGCAGTGAAACAATGGTGGCCTTATCTATTGGATAGAAATTTCAAGGTTAAGATAGATCATCATAGCCTAAAATATTTTTTGGAACATAGACTATCTTCTGAAGAGCAACAAAAATGGGTCACTAAGATGTTAGGATATGACTTTGAGATTGTATATAAGAAAGGGAAAGAAAATATTGTCATAGATGCACTTTCAAGGAAGGATGAGAAAGATGAAGCCTTATTGTGTGCCCTTTCAATATTACAAGCAAATTGGGTGGAGGAAGCCAAAGTAGAGTGGAAAAATGATGTTGTGACAAGTAATCTCATCGAACAATTAAAAAGCGATCCTAGTAGTTTAGATAAGTTTTTTTGGAAGGGGGATACTCTTTGGTATAAAGAGCATTTGTATCTCTGCAAGAATTCCAACCTTAATAACAATATTCTCATAGAGTTGCATGAGTCTCTAGTGGGTGGTCATTCAGGATTTTTGAAGACATATCATCGAGTCAAGCAAGATTTCTTTTGGGAAGGGCTAAAGGGTGATGTTCAAATATTTGTGGTTGAATGTTTGGTGTGTCAAACACATAAAGGGGAGACAATTAAGACACCAGGTCTCTTGCAACCCTTATCTATTCCTAGTCGGCGTTGGGAAGAGGTATCCATGGACTTCATCATAGGGCTTCCCAAATCTAAAGGTCATAATGTCATCATGGTGGTAGTTGATCAGCTCACTAAATATGCACATTTCATTGCATTAGCACATCCTTTTACAACAAGTGTAGTGGAAAAATCTTTTTTGGAGAATATCCAAAAGCTACATGGTACACCTAAAGTTATTGTTAGTGATCGTGATCCTATATTCACTAGTCACTTTTGGAAAGATTTATTCTCATGTTTGGGTAATAAATTGGCTCATAGCTCTTCATACCACCCTCAATCAGATGGGAAAAATGAGGTTGTTAATAAGTGTTTGGAAGGATATCTACATTGTTTCACTTCAGAGAAACAGTCTCAGTGGGTAGATTGGCTACCACTTGCAGAATGGTGGTATAACACTTCTTTTCATAGCTCATCAAAAATGTCTCCATTTTTGGCACTTTATGGATATAATCCTCCTTCCATCACATCATCAATAAAGGTGTCCCCAAGAGTTCATGCAGTAGAAGATCACTTGCTTCATCAACAAAAAGTACTTTTAGGACTCAAGGAGAATTTAGCCATGGCACAAAATTGAATGAAACAACAGGTTGACCAACATCGTAGTGAAAGATGTTTTGAAGTTGGGGATTGGGTCTTCTTGAGATTGCAGCCTTATAAGCAAATCTCACTAAAGCAACAAAGAAAGAATAATAAGTTGTCTCCAAAGTATTATGGTCCATACCAAATCATGCAAAAGATCGGTAGTGTTTCCTACAAGATTGAGTTGCCACCAACAACAAAGATACATCTAGTTTTCATGTTTCCTATTTGAAGAAGATCATTGGGCATAATATTCCCACTCAAACAACACTACCCAAGCTCGATGAAGAAGAAAAAATCAGTTTGGAACCAGAGTGCATTCGTCAAACATGCACAAGGAAGCTGAGGAATAGAACTATCATTGAGTATCTCATCCAATGGAAGAATTTACCAGTTGAAGATGCCACATGGGAGGATGAGGAGTTCATTAAAAAGTATCCAAACTTGATTAGTATTGAGGACAATGCTTCTTTGAAGAAGGGAGGCATGCTATTCCCTTAATATTATTGTACATTAGGTTATGAATAGTTAGCTTGTGGCTATCTTAACTCTCTATTAAGTCATATTATCATTAGTATATTTCTATTTAGTTGATTAGGTCAGCCTACGACTTATATAGGTGTGTCTAAGTTGGCCTAGGTGATATCCTAGGAATAAATAGGTATATATAGGAGGTTGTGAGTCTTATTTCATCATCAAGTTGTGAAGTGTGTTCTCATTAGAGATATTTGGAGGTTTTCCCCCTCGAAGTGGCTTATTATTCTCAGTTATTATCAAGTATTTGTAGCATATTTCATATCATATTCTTCTATCGTGCAAGATATTTCATAACAAATACCAAATTATTTGGTAGACCTTGGAGCAGCCATTAATGTAATGGCCGTCGACATGATGGAAAATTGGGACTTCTAATTTATGTCCCACAACTACAGTCTTATAGATGGAAAATCAATCCATGGCTATTCCCAAGGGTGTCATTGAAAAAGTTCTTGTTAAGGTGGATGGATGGGAATATCCATTAGATTTTCAAATAATTGAGTCCCTTACACCCAAAGAGAGTTATCCAATATTTCTTGGATGACCATAGTTGGCTACTATTGCAGCCAAAATTGACTATAGAGAGGGAGGAATGATCATCTCGCATGCACCTAATAGAAAACATTTTTTTTTATACCCTCCTACCAAGCTTGATGAACACAATAAAGTATGGATTGATGAACTAGAAAGTCCCAATGGACAGGAAAATCTAGCTTCACTAGCCATGGTAGTCATCAAATAGCATGGTGAAGAATTAGAAGACTAATTAGAAAATAACGTGGAAATATTTACTATGGATGCGAGTGGTGAAGAGACAAAGGACGTAAAAGAAATCCTAGGACACCCAATCAACATAGATCACATAGGATTTGATAATGCTAGTTTCATGGGATTGCCCTGTCCTTTGGCAAATCTAGTTCCAAAAATGCACAATTTCTTTGCAAACATTGCAAGGCTACATAAGACCATACCTCATAGTTTTCCTCTTAACACCCTGATAAGGCCCATGTATACTATCACATCCAACCATCTAAGAGTTGAAACTATTATGTTCTTGCTAGGAAAAACTTTGAACATTAATAGTTGGTTGACTGACCCAGAAGAACAAAAATTGTTTGACACCTTGGTGAATAGATCGAAAGCTTTCACTTGGGACTATACTGATATGAGAGGAATACACCCTAGTGTGTGTACTTATCATATCTATACTGAGGATGTTCAACCTATTTTCCAACCACAATAGAGACTCAATCCTACTCTGAAAGATATTGTTAAAACTAAAATTGAGAAACTTCTACATTAAGGGTTTATCTACCTAATTTCTGAAAGCAAATGGGTGTCACCTTTGGTTTTGGTTCCCAAGAAGAATAGAAATTGAAGAGTGTGTGTAGTCTATACGGAATTGAACAAAGAAACATGAAGATATTATTTGCCTCTACCATTTGTAGAATAGGTGTTGGATAACATGGTTGGGAGGAAATATTTTTCATTTTTAGATGGATTTAGTGGTTACAACTAGATGTAGGTAGTAGCAAAAGACTATGATAAGATGATTTTTACTTTCCTTTGGGATACATTTCTATATCGGGTTCTTCCTTTTGGGCTATGTAATGCTCCTACAACTTTCTAGAGAGTTGTCCTATCTATATTCATTGAGTTGGTGAATAAGTGTGTAGAAGTTTATATGGACGACTTCATTGTATATGGTTCAACCTTTGATGAGGCCCTCAAAAATCAAGATAAGGTATTGAACTGATGAGAGGATCATCATTTGTCCCTAAGCCACAAGAAATATTTGATAATGGTGGAAAAAGGAATAGAGTTGGGACACAATATGTCAGTTGAAGGGATTAAGGTTGACCCTAAGAAAATCAAAGTAATACAACTCAAGACCACTGTTAGTTGGCCAAAGTTGCACACCTCTTCCAAGCTATGAAATAACTTAGCAAATTTGGACTAACATGGAACTAATTTCAGATTGTGGACATCTTATTGTGAAAGCAAACCTCCAAATTATGGGTTGTCTCCCCTTTTGATGTCACTTAAACTAATAATTTCTGAGGAAAAGGGTAAAAGATGCATGAAAATGAATATTAACTAAAGCTACTAAGGGAGATACACCAAAAAAACTAAGACCTAGAAATAGCCTATACATATTCAAAACAATGACAAATCCTAGTCCACACAACTCATTGTCACATGCATTTTCACATAAGTAATTTATAAGGAGGTTTTTTAGCAGGACTCTTAGAAGGAAAAAAAAATTCACAAGTAATAGCACTTGCATTAACTAACACAACTTATAACCTATAGCAATGCATTTTTTGCTAAATAGGTGCTTAAACATGAGACAAGACTACAAGGATAGGTAAATTTCACAAATAATCTAATCAATCACTAACAACACACAATAAAACATGAAATGAGAAGCTAAATGTTCAATTTCATTGATTCAAAGTACTCAACTATCATTCCAAGTCCATCTAAGTTACAATACTACTCCTACTGAAAAGATAACTTCAAATCCAAGCTATCACTCTGCTGGAAAGAAAGAACTAACTTAAATAACAAAGATTGGAATTACTTAAGAAAAAAACCACCAATCCTCTCACACAACTCCATCTAGAAGGTTATGGTCGGATGCAACAAAAAAGGACAAAATGAACATTCTAGAAACACTCCAAATTGTCCTCCACATGAAGCAGAATCAAGCTAATACTATAGTCACACTAAAAATGTGACAAAAATGCCTCCAAATAGCCCCTTTTCTTCCAAAATCAATCAAAACAACCTCTCACACATCCCTTATTTCTACCAGTCATCATGTTTTGCACACATGTGTTCAACCCATTTGACTCACACCTTTAATGCCTTTGCAAAATACAAGGGTCTAATTTGCATTCAAAACAATAATAATCTGATTAAGTGATTTATAATACAACACTTAAATAAATTAATTTACATTTCAAAAAGAATGCAAAATGAGTCCCCACCACCTCTTTGGATTACATCAATATTGCATTATGAATGACGTAGAATAAAAGTGATTTACAAATCACTTAAATCATGCCTTACCATTGATAAAAGATGCAAAACAAAAGATATATTTGAATGTTTGTAAAAGAATTCAAGCCAAATTAATTCCTCCAAGGCATTCAACCAATTTTGATTCTCCTCCACTTCTGCATTTCAAGGCCAAAAATGATATGACCAAGACTTAGTCAACAACCCTCCTGATTTTCAAAGACAAACAAAAGGCCCATAATTCAGCCCATATGAGTGTAAAGGGATTCCACACTCCTTGGAAGGCATATTTTAATTTTTTTCAAGGCATTACATGTTTCATGGCTTAGGGACTTAGAATATTTTAAAGCAAGGCACATGGTGTTCAATATGAATATAAGGAAAAAAGTCCAAGTTTTGAACCTCACCATTCGGCTCACATAACAATTAAATTGGGTTTTCAATTTTTAAAAAACAAGGAAAAAATACCCCATCAACATCAATAGGGTTTCTAACCCTAAACCAAAGATGGAAAAGGAAAAAATAACCCATCATTTGTGCATCAAAGGTTCTGGAGATTACATTTTTCCGCCATAGGGTTTCATGAAGTGCATAGGAAAAATGGAGTTTTAACTAGTTTTTTTGTTGATTCTTGATGACTTCTTAATGAAATCTTGTGATTTTCTTCATTGGAATAATGAGGTAACTGATTTTTGAATCAAAATATCTATTTTCTCTACCATTTGAAGGCCATTTCATGGTAAATAGATGCATCCATAACATATTTCTAATCATTTTTGTTGTTTTACTTTTCTCTATGGTTCATGCTGCTCACAACCGCCATGATGTTTCCTTGAAGCTCAAATAGAGGCTCTTATTTATGTGACAAAAGCTTGTGCAAATAAAGATATTGAGAAAAATAGCTCAGGTAAGCTTTTACCAGATCTGTTCCTTTCTGATTTTTTAGCAAATAGATCTCATTTTGAGCCTCCATACAGAAGAATGAAGCAAAAAACATCAATTTTCCTCTGTTTTTGAAGTTGGATTTAAAAACCCCAATGTATTTCGTGATTTTGTGAAGAAAATATGCTTTTTTTGGCCACGGCCATGGAGAATGAAATAGGGTTTTAATTTACATTTCTTTACTTTTATGTAGAACAAAACTCCATGTTATATCTCTTTCAATTCCTCTGAAGTTGTAATTCTGAATCAACCCAGATGGGTGTTTTGTTTGTAGAAGAAATATTGACTTGTTGGCCATGGCCATGGAAAGAGAACTTGGTTTTCTAAGTGGCATTTTTTGTAGAATGAATACCTCTATTAAATCCCTACTTCAAAACCTTTGTATTTGAAATTTCAACACAAACCTAGATGGGTTTCTTGACTTTACAAAGAAAGCTAGTTTATAGGTCATGGCCATGAACAATGTATTGAGGTTTTTGCATATTGTTACTTTGATTCAAAATCTCCATGATAGCTTCTTAAATATTTCTATCTTTGGAATTTTTTACACAAACCCAAATGGGTTTTGCATTATGAGAAGAAAACTTGACTTTGTACTCTGCATTCCACCAGAAACCCCAAGTGGGTTAGATTTGATTTTGTGAAGAAACCTCCTTTTTATGCCACAATTGTGAGGACATAGATAGGTTTTGAATATATTTTTTCTATTTTCTCTATATTAAGGCATGTCATAAGAGAATTGTAGTATATGACATTTGCTATGCACCCTTTTATCTCTCATTCTGTCTAGTAAAGCATAAGCTTCAAGGGATTTACCAACAGCTCCAAATCCTAATATCAATATGTTGTATGCAAAAAAACATGGAATCTTTCTCATCAGTTCCATCTTCTCAAACAATTCTACGGTTTCATCTAGTTTATTTTCCTTACAAAGAGCACCAATCATGATTGTATATGTTGCATCATCTAGTGCAATGCTTTTTCCTTTCATTCCATGAAGGAATTGCCAAGCCATCTCCAATTTCCCCATCTTTACAAAACAATCATGTATCCCATCTCCTGAGTGATGCAAGTGTGTAAGCTTCCTTTGAAAATACAAATTTTAGATTATTGTCCACAATCAAGTAGTTGATATTAGCCTGTTGCAATAATGTCATTGCTTTGTTGAAGTTCAGAACATAGTTATTCTTAACTGTCATTTGTTTACCAATTTCAATTTTAGTTTAGTTTTTTTTCATTTCAAAAGAATCCAACTTATACCACCATGGTTGTAGCTATGTATTTCCCATCATGTTTACACATGCTTGAATATTTATTTCTTGATTGAAAGGTTTCTATCATGATAAAGTGATTGTATTTTCCAAAATGCAACATTGGAATACTAGTCCCACTTGTAATCCATAGTAGCTTCATATGTATATACTTTTGTGAGATTAGTAGGGTTGTCATTCATTTTTGCTTCACTTGTGAATAGTATCATGAAATGTCAACACCATAGATGTAGAGATGACCCATGTTTTGTATTGAAACTTCAAGTTGGCAATGACTTGAGAAGGGACCGTACTACCAATCGTGGCATTCCTATGGAATTCTTTAGCATTAAACATTGAAGAATAATGCAGGACATGATGTATTGCATTACTGTGTTACACTCAATGCATCCTTTGTTGGTATCCAATGGCTAAACTCTTTTGTTGATTCTTTCTTAATCATGCTTGTTTTTTCTTTAAATAAAAACATTTAAATTTGCTAAAAGGCAACAACCTATTGACCATTTGAAAGAAACAAACATATGGACATGAAGATACCTATCTTAGACACAAAAACAAAATGTATGTTCAGTACCTTATTTCTCACTGCTTGATTCCTTTTTCTTTAATCTCCATTGAATGTAAGTGTTGATCATTCTATTGAAATTTTGTTAGCTCCATTGGAAGAAATTGTTGTTTGAAATGCATTTCATTCATTGTGCCTGACATCATCATTGTTCTATCCAACTTATATGGTTGCTTCACTTTGTTCATTGTAGTCTCAATATTGTATTGATATTATGAAGTTATTTGCTTCCATTTTGTTCATTGTATTCTGAAATACATTATCTTTTGGACCTTGTTGTCTTGAAACATCAAATGGCTATACTATCCCATCATAAGATGTGGCATGATTTGTTGTTGTTACATTATTATGAGGTATTGTGCATTGATTGTTTTGACATGAGGTGTGCACTATAGGGGTATTGCATTCATGACATTGTATGCTTCTTGCTTAAAAATGTTTTCATTATCTACCACACTATAGGGTATATGTAGGATCATGATGGGCCAAAAAGTGGCGAGATGATGGGTATGTGTAGGGTATGTGGCTAACGACTTTTTTTACCCAAAATTGATGAAAAAAAAGGGTTTTTAAAGGAGATTCCCAACTTTCCACCAATATAAAATATGTTTTACTTTGAATTTAATAAATAATTATTATTCATTTTCCATATGAATTACAATTAAAGTCCTTATTAATAGGCTGATTTAAAAACATCTATAACTTTTAAATAGTATCATACTTTTTGAATCTAAAGCATGTGTCACATTCTATGCTTCACATACTATAGGATTTTTAAAAAGAAATTGAATTTCATGAATTTTTTTACCAAGTTAAGGTGGTCAAACATATGAGTTTTTTATATTTTTTAAAAGTTGTAATAAAAAATTCATAATTAATTATTTACTCAGAAAAAAATACAAAAAAATATGCATCACATCGGGACATGATTCCTCTACTTATATCTAAAATGTTATAAAAAATATTATCATTTTATTGTGGTTAGGGTGGTCAAAAAGACACCTACTTCTTATTTTTTTCTTGAAATTTAATTACTACTGCATTGAAATTTCAAATTTTCACCAAATATTTTTTTTTTTTTAAAAAAAGCCTAGTAGTTTAGAAACTACATTCAATTTTCTGCAGATTCTATTGTTGTGTATTTTTGAAATAATACAGATAACCTATTCAAATTTTTATGTCAAGTTTCCTAACTCTAATTTTTCTAAATTTTTCGCCTCTTAAAGGCTGGTTCTTTCCATGATTATCCTCCACATACCCAACATGTCTCTAATTCCCATGCTATTCAAAGCAAAGATCTCTCAGTGCAAAGCTCATTAGGATGTTAGTCATCATGGCATTCTTGTTGCATCCATATGTTAATGTTATCCTTAAAGCTGAGCATAAGTGTTGAACACTATATGAATTATCCATGTAGCTTGTATGGGATCACATAGACAACACCTTGTTGGTACAATATCACTATCCTTTGATGATACTTCAATAGCACTATCTTTGATTTATATTTTCTCATCTATCACTTTACTGTTGAAAGCATGATTGCTAATGCATATGTTGATACCATGTACTTATGGACTGAAAATTGACCTCCAATCTTCATGATTTCCCTAACAATTTCTTGCTTCCCCCAAAGGTTTGTTACTTGGTCTTCACAAACATCTAAGTATTTTTGACCTTGTACAACAAACTAACACCATATCCTCACTTTAATCTTAGTGGGCAGACATATATCACTTATGTTGGTGACCTGGAAACTCACCATCCTAGGTGTTGTGTGGTTGTCCAATAGGATTGAGGTGAGATGAGTTGGACAGTGTCTTTCATGTAACAATGCATGATTATCTTTGTTCCTTCTTGCTGCCCCATATGCCTCATGATGGTTTCAGGCATGACTTGATTTCTCCTTCATTATTTTAATAGATGCATAATTGAACTTGATGCATCTATAATTGAACTTGATGCATCATTGAAATAATTTACTTCTCTTAATAAAATGGATCTTGGATTCACTTGAGAAGATTGAAAGAAATATCTAGCAAAGTACACCTTCTTTATGACATGATGGAAACATATTGATTGATTCATTGTGAAAAGATGAAGTATGAATTTACTGACAACTCACATTATGTGCTGCATCTTCTGAATCTGATAATGAAATTTGATCAACTGGTGTGATTTCGTCTTGCTTTAATACATCAATAGAAAGTTTATCATTGATTTCATCAAGTTGATCAATTTTATATCCCTCTTAGAACATCAGAGGGAAACATGCTGAGCTCTACCCTCGTGGGAGCCACATTTCACCCAACATGCTATAATCAGTTGAATTAAAATAGTATCAAAGGCTTGTCCAAAATTTGCACAAGGAAAAAATTAGTTAGATAAACAAAGCATTTCATAGGTGTGTATGATTACTCATATCTTGTTTTCATGGACACTTATGGTATGCTACTATTTTAATGCTTGTAGACATCAGATTACATGTTTATGGATGTTTTGCATATATTTTGATTAGGGACCATTCATTGCTCTAACAAAACTATTTTATCCAATGCAGGAAACCTAGAAGCAACGAGGAGGTTGTCAAATGAAATCAGAGTAGCAAGAAGGATCAAAATGATGTGAGGAAAAGTCAACGAGTTTCATCATTCCACCAGGAAATGACGAGTCCCTTTTCATTTTATATGCAATTTATTTTTTGTTCTCTATATGCATATAATCTCTTCTTTATAAGAATTAGAATAGCTAGTCCCTTGGCTTGTGAGGGACATTATATGCTCATGATTATCAATAAAGATTACATTTGTAATACATATTGGTTCTCTTTCTTATTTGTCTATAATTGCAAAAATGGAATAAATGCAATCTATTTTGACAATCTCCTTTATGTACATTAATGAACTTAGCAGAATATGATGTATCTTTTAATGTCTAAATTAAAAAAAAGAGTAAACGATAAGTTACCTGATTGTAGCTGGAAGCCAAAATCATGTAACATTTTTGGCAACATCTACTATATGTTTGCTTGGAAAACATCTTGACCAGTTGCCCAAATCTTATCCATTAGGCATTGAGTCATCTAAATGCTAACACCACTTGAAAAAAACATTGTATGTTGTTGTAACTCACTAAACCAGCATGAGACACTTGAAAACTTATTCAAAAAACACTAGAAAAAAAAAAGAAAACTACTTAATTGTGCAAAAACAACACTTAGGGAAAACTGAAAAAGCATCTAGCTAATGTGCAACAACACTTAAAGGAAATAAAACCTACTCTAATTTGTACAAGGAAGATTTAGATCATACCTCAAAACAAAGTTTGAGGTGTATCCCATTAACTAGGATAGGCAAAGCTTCTCCATCCATTAATGATAGTTGAAAAGAATTGTGCTCTTTGCACTTGGTAATGAAAAATGGGCCACTCCACATGCTATCAAATTTAGTGTGATTTCCAAGCCTTCTCTTTAATACACCCCACTTAAGGATAACATCTCCTTCTTTGAACACCCTGGGAGTTGCTCTTTTGTAAAAAAAATTCTTTTTTTGGAGTTGATGCATCTCCATTATTATCATGGCTCTATCTCTTGTTTCATCCAACTCCATGAGCTATGCATATCTGACATCCATTAGATCTTCCTCTTCAAACATTTCAAGTTGGTTCATTATGTCAAGAGCTAGAAGCTCAATAGATAAAGGCATTCTTTCCTCTTTACCATATACAAGTATATAAGGGGAATTTCCAATGGATCCTTTTGGAGTTATTTTATCTTCCCACAAGATAGATTTTAACTTGTGCCAAGTTCTTTGGTTATCCTCCAAAATCCTTTTGATGATTTTGATCAGGTTCTTATTAGTTGATTCAACAAAACCATTACCTTGAGGGTAATAATTTTATGAGGTATTCAAGTGAATATCGTTCTTGACAGCCCAATCACTTACTCTTAATCCAAAAAATGTCAAAGCATTATCAGAAATGATTGATTCAGGTACCCCTAATCTAGTTACTAGATCATCATAAAAGTTTAAAATAACACTTTTGTTGGCTTCTTTTAAGGCCATTGCTTCAGTCCACCTTATGAAGTAATCGGTTGCAGTAAGTACCCACCTGTGGCCTACACTTAAAGTGGGTTAATGGCACCTATAAAATCAATGCCCCATCTCATGAAGGTTTGTTCTAATTGAATGGGCTGCAATGGTAAAGCTGGAAGTCTCTCTTTTCCTACAAAAATGGCACATTTAACATGCTTTTTGGTCCAAGCATGGGCATCTTTAAACAAGCTTGGACAATAATAGCCAGCTCTCATTATTTTCCATGCAATTGCTCTTGGGGAAAAATGACCCTAGCAGTTCCATCATGGAACTCATGAAGCACTTTGTCTACTTGATGTTGATCAATACATCTTAAAAGGACACCATTAAGATCCTTTCTGAAAAAAATGTTACCAACCAAAACATAAAGAATGGATTGCAATCTGAAATACCTCCATTTAGTTTTATCTAAACCCGGTGGACACTCACTAGTTTGCAAAAAGTGAGTCATATCTTGCACCCAACATGCATTTGTGGCTAGTGCATCAACTATGAGTTCATTATTAGCAACCAGAATTGCCTTTGTTTCTACATTTTCTTCATTTCCAGCTCTTGTAGCTAGCTGTTCACACAACCCTTTACCCCTTACAAGATTTGTTACCTTAATTTCAATGTCATACTCCATATCTTTTATAATCCTCCTAGCCCTCTTTTAATTTAGGTCCCTTATTAACAAGAACTCTTTCACACTAGGGTGAGCAACCATTAAATGCACTTTATTGTTAGAAATCAAGGGTTTAAACTTTTTTAGACTACTAATGGAAGCAAGCACATGTTTCTCTACAACAGTATATCTTTGTTCATACTCTTCTAAATTTTGACTAAAAAAAGCAATAGGTTGTTATAAGCCAACCTCATTTTGTTGTACCAGTATTGCAAAAATGATATCAATGCTACCAACAGCATATAAAATGAAATCTTTTGAAAAGTTTGGGTTTACTACATTAGGAGCTGTTGATAAGGCCTCCTTTATAACTTCAAAATTGTTCTTGGCCTCTTTGGTCTAGTTGAAACTTGTATTCTTTTTTAACATGGTAGTTAGTGGTTTCAAAAGATTAGCAATATCAAGAATAAACCTTCTAACAAAGTTAATTTTTCCAAGAAAACTTTGCAACACCTTTTTATGGCTAGGTAAAGGAAAATCCAAAATGGCACTTACTCTTTCTAGATCAATGGTGATCACTTGTTTTAACACTTGATATGTCCTAAAAGCTTGCCTTTATGGACAACAAAGATACATTTTTTAGGGTTGATGGATATACCATACTCCCTACACCTCTCAAATACTTGCTTTAGATGTGCAAGATGTTCAACAACCTTCTTGGAAAACATAGTTACATCATCAAGGTAAAAGAGTAAAAGTTTGTGATTCAGACCTTGAAATACCATGTCTATTTCCCTTTGAAAAGTGGCACTAGCATTGGACAGGCCAAATGACATCCTTTTATAAGCCATGGTGCCCCATTTGGTGGTAAAGGAAATCTTGTACTAATCTTCCTCTTTTACTAAGACTTGGTTATAACCTGAGTAACCATCAAGTAATGAGAATCTTTCTGAACCAGCTACAATTTGCATAATCTACTACATTGAGGCCAGTGGATAATGATCCTTTAATGAGGCTCTATTGAGGTCCCTAAAATTAACACAAATCCTAATATCACAATTTTTATTTCTAACTGGGACAAGGTTAGAGACCCATGAGGTATGTTTAATTTGAAAAATGATGTCTCCCTCAACTAGCTTGGTTAACTATTTGACCATAAGAGGCTCAATTTTGGGGTTTAAAGGCCTCTATTTTTTCCTAACAGGTTTTGCATTTAGCTCAAGCTCTATGGTATGTTGGGAAATTTGGGGATCAAAACCCTTTAAATAAAAATATTCTCATGCAAATGCATATTGAAACTCTTGACAAAGAGCAATGAAAGCTTGCCTATCTACATGTGAACATATTTTATCAATTTTAAGGAGCCTACCTTTGAAAATTTTAAGTTCCTTGTAATTTTCTTCTTTGACCTACATGCTAGTCTTACTATTTTTCAGCTGGTTATCAGTGTTGAAAATGGATTCCAAGGTGACTAGACCCTTGGGCATCTTGTTAGACCTCAACTAGATGATTTGATCATCATATTGCTAGTTAATATTGTCTTGGTTTACTACTAAAAATTCATCCTCTTGCAGCATAAATCTCAAGACCTATTCATCACTCCCAAAAACTTTCCAATGAACATTATTATCTGAAATAGAATGTCTAATGACTATCTTAACATATGGCTGCAACTTTTCTTTCCTAATTTCACTTGGAATATCAACCTGAGCACCTATTGCAGCCAATCTATCATCATGTCTATTCTGATCCCTAGGAATAGAAACCAGATTGAAAGCATCAAACTCTTCTATCATGTCCCACACCTTATGTTTTTAAGACTTCAAAACATCATTTTTAGTGACGTGCAGACCTCTCACTTGACTAACAATCAGTTCACTATCACCATAAACTTGCAAGTAGCCAATCCCTCTTTTCCTTGCCCACTTCAAGTCTTGAACTAAACATTCATACTCAGCAGTGTTGTTAGTACAAGAGAAAGAAAATCTAAAGGCTAAGTAATATTTGTCACCTTTTGGGGACACAAGCATTGCACCCCCACTAGCACCGTTCTTGCTTCTAGAACCATCAAAGAACATTTTGCATACTTCACCTTGCTATTCTAACTATTGTTCCACCTCCTTTTCAAGGTCTGGGATCACTAAATCAGGTTCATGTAGCACATAAACACCCAAACCAGTCTCCTCAATGTTATCATTTGGGCTATCAATAACATTTTTTGCTGCCCACTCATTTAAGAGCATGTCTGGTATACTTTCTGCTTGTAGTTCTTTAGTAGCAGCAAGCTCATTATCATCAAAACAAAGCAATTAGTATTAACAACACTTGGGATATATGGTTCAATGTGATCTTCGGCAAGTAATTCAAATTTAATGACCACTTTTGTCCCATATATCATTCTAAATACCATGTGGGACAATTCTGATGAAAAATAACCTCCTATCTTGGTAGTGAAGTCTCTTGAAAAACATAAGGCAAAGTGAAGTGGTCAGTCAATGACTGAAATGTCTTAGGAGATGGAAAAATTGGGGCAGGAATGTAAGGTAAGGCTTAAACCTTTGATGACACCTACAATGTTAATGGTTATCCCATCAAGTTGGACAACTCCCTTCTGAAGAGGCTAATATTTCAGTCTTGACTTATTAGCAATTTGTTTGGGCATGACAAAACTACTTGCCCCTAAATCTACCATGCAGTTATGAACTAACTTATCCCCTATTATCAAAGACACCTAAAATGGGGGAGGTTTGACATCCTTACATGGTTGTTTACTATTGTCTTGAGGTGCATTTGTAAGGAAAACCTTGACTTGACCTACTGGAACATCACTTGAAGCACTTAAATCAGTTAAGGCAGATTGGAATAAGTCTTTTTGACCTAGGATGGGTAAAGAATCCCACATTGACATACTTAAATTCATATTTTTCATGGACTCAATGATGTTGAAGGGTGTGATAATGTTTACCTTTTGATGGGTCCTTGCAATAGCAAGGTTTGTCTGCAAGTGGGATGATTGGGGCTGGTTCCCAAGCTATCCACCATTGATGCCTTATGAATTTATTTGTAAGATGTGTGTTACTTGAGGATTGGAAGGGCCAACAACTTCCTTGTCTTTATTTGTTGCTTGTCCAATCTCAAAAGCTCTCTTTTTGGCTTGGTTATTGGCTACTATTAGAAAACTATCACTATTCACTCCACAAAATTCTTCTCCTTGCCAATTCAGGAGGGTTGTGTCACTTGTAGGAAGATCCTATTGTTGTGATGATTCACCATTAGGAACATTCTGCACACCTGAGGCATTTTGAAACATCAATGCTTGATTTATGACACCATTTGAACATGTAGTTTGATTATGGGCATGGTTACAAGGATAGCACCACTCAAATTATGATGCAAGGTTATTTTGAATAGGTACCATATCTCTTGTTGCACTAATTGGAACTGGATTATATGGCTGAAATGGCCCTGATTCAAATTTTTCCTTGCACCTTGAAAGTTTCCTTGATATGGTTGTTTGTTAGCTTGAAATTGCTAACTTTGTCCTTGATTCTAAGGCTTCCAAGGCTTAAAATATTGGAATTGCTGCTTTTTAATGCTCACAAGCTCTTTTCCAAAAGTATGAAGCTAACTCTCAATCTTCTATTGGCTACTTTTTATCTCTTGTAACTCTTGAGATGGTCCTTGGACAATAATTTATTGGCTAACAACAGCTAGTAAAGAGCCTATTTGAGGTGTTGGCAAAGCTATAGGAGGCTATATATTAGGGGAAAGGGGCATAAGAGGCCTTGGGGAAATTCTTCTAGCTTGTATGAGGTTGTTTTTAGCCCTTACAGCTATATCATAAGCCACTGGTAATGTACTTCCGCCCATTAACTATATCAAAACAAAAACTTCAATATTTAAGGCCCTCAAAAAATAAAGGAATGCATACTCAGTTGGAGGCCTTTTAGTTTTTGAAATTCTATCCCATGTTCTTTGAAAATAGAAATTGAAGTCTGTCATCCTTTCATGAGGATCTATTTTGATGTGGGTCAGCTACTCCACTGATGACAAGTTGTCATACTTGTCCTCAAACTCTTGCATAATACTTCTCCCAGCTCATCCCATGTTCTGATGGAATTGACTGTTAAACTCTTGAACCATTGGGCTATTTTTCCTCTAAATGATGCTACTAGTAGCCCTAAAGCAATGTTTTCTTGAGTTATATGATGCAGTGAACACATATTTGATATGTCCTTGATCTATTCAATTGGTGTGGTTTGATCTTCACTTGAAAAATACGGTAGACTTTTAAGGGCAACCATGGGAATATCATCATGTTGAGCCAATTGCAGTGGACTGCCTCCATTAAAATTGACAAAAGCTTGATTCCTTGGAATAGCCATTGGTGGCACCAAGGTTTGTTGCCTCAAAGGGCTTGAAACTCTCATTGTAGGTGGAGTTGAAGTTGTATTTCTTGATGAAACATCAGCTTTCTTTGTTGTTCTGCCTATCCTTCAGGGTGGTGAGAGCTATAAATAATCAAATGGGACAGAGTTTCCCCTTTTCTGAATCTTTTTAATATGCTGCTATAGCACTGTTCTATTGCTAATTTCCACATTTAGAGTCACCAGATATGCTTGTATGAACTCTCAAAGGCTAGAAAAATGTTGGTTGCATATGAAAACAAGCAAAGATATGTATTTTTTTAATCAAATCTGGTTAGAAGGGTCCCACCAGGCATGCCAAAACTATTAGTTGTCCAAATTTTCACCCCTCTACCAAGCTATGAAATAACTCAACAAATTTGGACTAACATGGGACTACTTTCAAATTGTGGACATCTTATTGTGAAAACAGACCTCCAGATTATGGGTTGGCTCCCCTTTTGATGTCACCTAAACTAATTATTTTTGAGGAAAAGGGTAAAAGATGCGTGAAAATGAATATTAACTAAAATTACTAAGGGTGATACACCAAAAAAGCTAACTAAGACCTATAAACAATGTATAAATATTCAAAACAGTGACAAATCCTAGTCCACACAACTCATTTTCACATGCATTTTCACATAAGTAATTTATAAGGAGGTTTTTTAGTAGGACTCTTAGAAGGAAAAAAAAATTCACAAGTAACAACACTTGCATTAACTAACACATCTTATAACTTATAACAATGCATTTTTTGCTAAATAGGTGCTTAACCATGAAACAAGACTACAAGGAAAGGTAAATTTCACAAATAATCTGATCAATCACTAACAACACATAATAAAATATGAAATGAGAAGGTAAATATTCAATTTCATTAATTCAAAGTACTCAGCTATCATTACAAGTCCATCTGAGTTACAATACTACTACTAAAAAGACAACTCCAAAGCCAAGCTATCACTCTACTAGAAAGAAAGAACTAACTTCAATAACAAAGATTGAAGTTACTTAAGCAAAAACTACCAATCCTCTCACACAATTCCATCTAGAAGGTTCTAGTTAGATGCAATAGAAAAGGCTAAAAAGAACCTTCTTGAAACACTCCAAAATGTCCTCCACATGAAGCAAATTCAAGCCAAGACTATAGTCACACTAAAAATATGACAAAAATTCCTCCAAACAGCCCCTTTTCCTCCAAAATTAGTCAAAACAACCTCTCCAACATCCCTTATGTGTACCAGTCATCATGTTTCCCATACATATGTTCAACCCATTTGACTCACACCTTTAATGCCTTTGCAAAATACAAAGACTCTAATTTGCATTCAAAACAATAATAATCTGATTAAGTGATTTATAATACATCACTTAAACAAATTACTTTACATTTCAAAATGAATGCAAAAAGAGACCCCACCACCTCTTTGGATTACATCAATATTGCATTATGAATGACATAAAATAAAAGTGATTTACAAATCACTTGAATCATGCCTTACCATTGATAAAAGATACAAAACAAAATATATATTCAAATGCTTTTAAAAGCATTCAAGCCAAATTAATTCCTCCAAGGTATTCAACCAATTTTGATTCTCCTCCACTTTTTTGTTTCAAGGCCTAAAATGACATGACCATGACTTAGTCAACAACCCTGCTGATTTTAAAAGACAAACAAAAGGCCCATAATTTGGCCTACATGAGCATAAAGGGATTCCACACTCCTTGGAAGAAATATTTTAAAATTTTGCAAGGCATTACATGTTTCATGGCTTGGAGACTTAGCCTATTTCAAAGGAAGGCACATCCAGTGTTCAATATGAATATAAGGCAAAAAGTCTAAGTTTTGAACCTCACCATTTGGCCCACATAACAATTAAATTGGGTTTTCAAATTTAAAAGAACAAGGAAAAAATACCCCATCAGCCTCCATAGGGTTTCTAACCCTAGAAAAATGATGCAAAAATAAAAGAGAACCCATCGTTTGTGCATCGAAGGTTTTGGAGATTACATTCTGCCGCCATAGGGTCTCATGAAGTGCACCAAAAAAATGGAGTTTTGACTAGTTTTTTGGCTAATTCTTAATGACTTCTTGATGAAATCTTGTCATTTTCTTCATTGGAATAATGAGGTAACTAATTTTTGAATCAAAATCTATATTTTCTCCACCATTTGAAGGCCATTTCATGCTAAATAGTTTTGATCATAACATATTTCTGATCAATTTTTGTTATTTTACTTTTCTATGTGGTTGTTCATTCTACTCACAGCCACCATGAGGTTTCCTTGAAGCTCAAATAGAGGTTTTTTTTTATGTGACAAAAGCTTGTGTAAATAAAGAGAATGAGTAAAATAGATCAGGTAAGATTTTACTAGACCCATTCCTTTCTAATTTTTGAACAAATAGAGCTCATTTTGAGCCTCCATACTAAAGAATGAAGCAAAAAATGTCAATTTTCCTCTGTATTTGAAATTGGATTTACAAAAACCCAATGTATTTCATGATTTTGTGAAGAAAATAATCTCTTTTTGGCCATGGCCATGAAGAATGAAATAGGGTTTTGATTTACATTTCTCTTCTTTTCTATACAACAAAACGCCATGTTATATCTCTTTCAATTCCTTTGAAGTTGTAATTCTGAATGAACCTAGATGTGTTTTTTGCTTGTAGAGGAAAACTTGACATGTTCGCCATGGCCATGGAAAGAGAACTTGGTTTTTTTAAAGGGAATTTTCTGTAGAATGAATACCTCTATGAAATCCCTCCTTCAAAACCTATCTATTTGGAATTTCAACACAAACCCAAATGGGTTTCGTGACTTCACAAAGAAATTTGGTTTATAGGCCACAACCATGAACAATGTATTGGGGTTTTTGCATATTATTACTTTGCTTCAAAATCTCCATGATAGATTCTTAAATATTTATATATTTGGAAGTTTTTACATAGAACCAGATGAGTTTTGCATTCTGAAAAGAAACCTTGACTTTGTACTCTGCATTCCACCTAAAACCCCAAGTGGGTTCTTTGATTTTGTGAAGAAATCCTCCTTTTTAGGCCATGACTATGAGGAGATAGCTAGGTTTTGAATAGTTTGTTGCTCTTTTCTCTGTATTAAGGAATTTATAAATAGAATTGTAGGATATGACATTTGGTATGCACCCTTTATCTCTCATTATGTCTAGTAAAGCATAAGCTTCAAGGAATTTACCAGCAGCTCCAAATCCTAATATCAATATTTTGTATGCAAAAAAACATGGAATCTTTCTCATGAGTTCTATCTTCTAAAACAACTCTAAAATTTCACCCGGTTTAATTTCCTTGCAAAGAGCACCAATCATGATTGTATATGTTGCATTATTTGCTCCAATGCTTTTTCCTTTCATTTCATGAAGGAATTGTCATGCCATCTCCAATTTTTCCATCCTTCCAAAAAATCTTTTATCCCATCTCCTGAGTGATGCAAGTTTGTATGCTTCCTCTGAGAATACAAATTTTAGATTGTTGTCCACAATCAAGTAGCTGATATCAGCTAGTTGTAATAATGTCATTGCTCTACTGAAGTTTAGAAGATAGTTATCCTTGACTACCATTTGTTTACCAATTTCATTTTTAGTTCAATGTTTTTTCATTTCAGAAGCATCTAGCTTACTTTTCCATGGTTGTAGTTATGTATTTCCCATCATGTTTACATATGCTTGAATATTTATTTGTTCATTGAAAGGTTGCTATCATGACAAAGTGATTGTATTTTCCAAAATGCAACATTGGAATACTAGTCCCACTTGAAATCCATAGTAGCTTAATATGTATATGCTTTTGTGAGATTAGCAAGGTTGTCATGCATTGTTCCTTCACTTTTGAATAGTATTATTAAATTTCAACACCATAGATGTAGAGATGACCCATGTTTTACATTTAAACTCCAAGTTGGAAATGACTTGAGAAGGGACCATACTACCAATCATGGAATTCCTCTAGCATTCTTTGGCATTAAACATTGAAGTATAATGCAATACATTATGTATATCATTACTTTGTTACACTCAATGCATCCTTTGTTGGTATCCAATGGCTGAACTCTTTTGTTGATTCTTTCTTAATCATGCTTGTTTTGTCTTTAAATAAAAACATTTACATTTGTTGAAAGGCAATAGCCTATTGACCATTTGAAAGAAACAAACATATGAACAAGAAGATGCCTCTCTTAGATACAAAACAAAATGTATGTTCAGTACCTTATTTATCACTGCTTGATTCCTTTTGCTTTCATCTCCATTGAATGTAAGTGTTGATCATTATGTTGAAATTTTGTTAGCTCCATGGGAAGACATTGTTGTTTGAAATGCATTTCATTCATTGTTCCTAACATCATCAGGGTTGTATCAAATGCATATGGTTGCTTCACTTTGTTCATTGTAGTCTCAATATTGTATCGATATTGTGAAGTGATTTGCTTCCATTTTGTTCATTACATTTTGAAATACATTGTCTTTTGGACCTTGTTGTCCTGAAACATCAAATGGCTATATTGTCCCATGATGAGATGTGGCATAATTTGTTGTTGTTACATCATTATGAGGTATTTTTCCATGGTTTATTTTACACGACGTGTGCACTGTAGGGGTATTGCATTAATGACATTTTATACTTCTTGCTTAATTTTTTTTCATTATCTGCCACACAGTATGTCTCTAATTTCCATGCTATTCAGAGCAAATACCTCTTAGTGTAGAGCTCATTGGGATGTTAGTCACCATGGCATTCTTGTTGCATCCATATGTTAATGTTGTCCTTAAAGTTGGGCATAAGTGTTGAACACTATACTGAATTGTCCCTATAGCTTGTATGAGATCACATAGAGAGCACTTGTTTGGTACAATAGCACTATCCTTTGATGATACTTCAATAGCACATATTTGATTTATATTTTCTCATCTATCACTTTACTTCTAAAAGCATGATTGCTATTGCATATGTTGATCCCATGTACTTATGGACTAAATTTGTTTTCTCCAATCTTCATGATTTCTTTAAGAATTGCTTGTTTCCCCCAAAGGTTTGTTACTTGGTCTTCATAAAAATCTAAGTCTTTTTGATCTGGTGTGAAAAACTAACACCATATCCTCACTTTAATCTTAGTGGGTAGACATATGGCACTTATGTTGGTGACCTGAAAGCTCACAATACTAGGTGATGTGTGGTTTTCCAATAGGATTGAGGTGAGATGAGGTGGACAATGTATTTCATGCAACAATGCATTATTATCTTTGTTCCTTCTTGCTGCCCCATATGCCTCATGATGGTTTCAAGCATGACTTCATTTCTCCTTCATTATTTTAATAGATGCATAATTCAACTTGATGCATCTATAATTGAACTTGATGCATCACTAAAATCATTTACTTCTTTTAATAAAATAGATCTTGGATACACTTAAGAATATTGAAAGACATATCCAACAAAGTACACCTTCCTTGTGACATGATGGCAGCATATTGATTGATTCATTGTGAAAAGATGAAGTATGAATTTCTTGATAGCTCACATTATGTGTTGCATCATTTGAATTTGATATTGAAAGTTGATCAACTAGTGTAATTCCATATTGATTTAATGCATCAATAGCACATTTATAATTTATTTGATCAAGTTGCTCAATTTCCAATCCCTCTTAGAACATCAGAGGGTAGCATGTTGAGCTCTACCCTCATGGGAGCCACATTTCACCCCACATGTTGTAATTAGCTGAATTAAAATAGTAATAAGGACTTGTCCTAAATCTGCAGAAGGAACAAACCATTTATATAAACAAAGCATATAATTGGTGTGCTTGATTACTCCTTTCTTGTTTTCATGGAAACTTATGGTATGCTTCTATTTTAATGCTTATAGACATCAAATTACATGTTTATTAATGTTTGCATATATTTTGATCAACGACCTTTCATTGCTCTAAGGACATTGTTTTATCCAATGTAGGAAACCTAGGAGTAGCGAGGAGGGTGTCAAATGGAAGCAAAGTAGTGGGAAGGATGGAAAAGATGTGCGGCCAAGCCAATGGGATTCATCATTCCATCTGGCAATGACAGGTCCCTTTTCATTTTATATGCAATTTCTTTTCTATTATCTATATGGATATAATCTCTTCTTTATAAGCATTAGAATAGCTAGTCCCTTCGGTTGTGAGGGACATTATACACTCATCATTATCAATAAAGATTATATTTGCAATACATATTGGTTCTCTTTCTTATTTGTCTTTAATTGCAAAACTAGAATAAATGCAATCTATTTTGACAATATCCTTTATGCACATTAATGAGCTTAGTAAAATATGATGTATCTTTTAATGTTTGAATAAAAACACAAAAGAATAAACAATAAGTTACCTGATTTCAGTTGGAAGCCAAAATTAGGTAACAACCCCAAAAAGCTAGACTGATCTTAGAAGTTTCTTAGGGCATGCCAGATACTATCTAAGATTCATTGAAAATTTTAGCAAAATAGCATCCCCTATGTTTTCCCTTCTTCAAAAGAGTGTAGAGCTCATTTGGACACCTGAGTGCCACTCATCATTTGAAATCATTAAGGAGAAACTCATCTATGCTTGTGTCCTTCATGGACCTAATTGGAACCTTCCATTCCATATCTATGTTGACACATCAAATGATGCCATTGGAGTTGTTCTAGGACAAGAATATGAGAATGGGGGAAAATATGCCATATATTTCATCATTAAGAATTCGACGCCAACAAAAAATAATTATACCACAACGAAGAAAGAATTCCTGGCTGTAGTTCATGTAATTAAGAAATTTCAACATTATATCATGAGATACAATGTCATAGTGTATACAGATCACTCATCCATCAAGTACCTCATGAATAAACCTGTAGTAAAGGCAAGGATAATTAGGTGGTTGCTTCTTCTCTAGGAATTCAACATGACAATTATTGACAAACCAAGGAAATCCAATGTAGTTTCAAATCTCCTATCTCGAATCAAACTTGATGGTGATTGTGATCCAGTACAGGATGAGTTCCTAGATGAAAATATGTTCGTCATATCTACTAAAACCCCTTGGTTTGCTGACATTGCAAACTACTTGGCCACTGTAGAAGTACCACCTCATTTTTCATCAAAATAGAAGAAACACCTAATTAGAGAAAGTGTCCCTTTCAAATGGATTAATGGGATCTTATTTCGATGTGGACCCAATATAATTCTACAATGTTGTGTTAGATTCGACAAGACTTATAGTATCCTTAGATATTTTCATGATGATCCTTTGGGAGGGAATTATTCTGTTAAAAGGACAACTCACAAGATTTTGGGAGTAGGATACTATTGGCCTTCTATGCATAAGGACACCAAGAAATATGTTCACAGGTGTGATGAATGTCAAAAGGTAGGAAGACCAACTGCATCTAATGAAATGGCCCTACAGCCTTAGGTAGTCCTTGAACCATTTGAAAAATGGGGATTAGATTTTATCGGCCCTACAGACCCTCCTTCACAAGGAAAAGAGTGTATTTTGGTTTGTATCAACTACCTGACTAAGTGGGAAGAAGTGCAAGCCCTACATGTTGCCAGGGAGGAACAAGTAGTTGATTTCCTCTATAATAGAATTTTCCTCAGATTCAGAGCTCCTAGGACAATTGTCATAGACACGGGTCCCCAGTTTATGTCCAAATTTTTGTTAGCCTTCATGGATCATTTCTAGGTGAGTCACAAGAAGTCCTCACCTTACCACCCTCAGGAAAATGGATAGGTCAAAGTCATTAACAAGGATTTGGAAATTTTTTTAACAAAAATGGTTTCATCAAGAAGAAAATACTTGGCTAGGAATCTACTTGAAGCCATTTGGGCTAGGTATGGCAAGATCATGATGGGCCAAAAAGTGGCGATATGATGGGTATGTGTAGCATATGTGGTTGACATTTTTTTTATTCAAAATTGATGAAACAAAAAGGATTTTTAAAGGAGATTCTTAGCTTTCAACCAATATAAATTATGCTTTACTTTGAATTTAATAAATAATTATTATTCATTTTCTATTTGAATTACGACTAAAGTCCTGATTGATAGGTTGATTGAAAAACATCTATAACTTTCAAATGGTAGCACATTTTTTGAATCTAGAACATGTGTCACATTCTATGCTTCACATATTATATGACTAAAAAAATAATAATTTCATGAAGTTTTGACCAAGTTAAGGTGGTCAGACATACGAGTTTTTATATTTTTTAAAAGTTGTAATAAAAAATTCATAATTAATTATTTACTTGGAAATAAATTACAAAAAAATATGCATCACATCGAAAGATGAGTCCTCTAATTATATATAAAATCTTATAAAAAAAGTATTATTATTTTATTGTGGTTAGGGTGGTCAGACAGACACCTACTTCTTATTTTTTCCCTAAAATTTAAGTACTACTGCATTGAAATTTCAAATTCTCACCAAATAGATATATATTTTCTTAAATAAACCTAGTAGTTTAGAAAATAGATTCAATTTGCTACAAATTCTATTCTTAAATATTTTTGAAATAATATAGATAGCTTATTTAAATTTTTATGTCAAGTCGCCTAACTTTAATTTTTCTAATTTTTTCTCCACTTAAGGGCCTTTTTTTCCATGATGATCCTACACATACATAGCTTATAACACCACTGGGAAATGAACCATTGGCTATAGTCCATACGAGTTAGATTTGGGAAGAAGCCCCTCTTGCCCATTGAATTTGAACTCCAAACTCTTAGGACAACCATGGAGTTGGGTATAGATCTTAAATGAGCCCAAATCGAGAGAGTTTTATACCTTAGTGAACTAGATGAATGTTGTTTGGATGTTTTCCATCAAATTGAGTTGGTCCAACAACAACACAAGGTCTGGCATGATAAACATATCAAGGAGAAAGAATTCCATAATGGGGACTGAGCATTATTGTTCGACTCTAGATACAAGGATCATCAAGGAAAACTCAAAACTCATTGGCTTAGACCATATGAAATTTTCGAGGTATTTTCCAATGGTTCGGTCTAGCTAAAACCCATTGATGGTGATACCCGAACTCTCCTAGTTAATGGACATCAATTACGTGTCTACCATAATCCTATTGATAAAAAATAATTTACAAAAATGGTAGAAATGGAGGGAGAAATCCAATGCATTGAATTTTCTATGGAAGAGTCAATATAGTTTTTCCCTTAATAAACCACATATGAAAAAAAAAAAAAGAGGAAGGGTGTGTGAATTTATAGAGTAATTCTTTCAATTTCTTCATCAACTTCACCATTTGGATTTGGGTAAATTTTTTCTATATTTTGTAGGACTCCATCTCTTTGGTAAACACAAATTCTAGCTTACCCGACTACAATGCTCCAAAATTTGTTGGATCAATTACTGCAATGCTCAGGAACTTGTTGCTATGCTTCAGATACAACTGAGTTGTCTTGCTCCTCACTCTAACCCTGCATTTTGATGCATCACTCAATGATGCTTTGGAAAGCCAAAGGCCAAAATATCACATTCTTCTTCTTCCCTCTAGTGGTATCTTTCAGTGATGCTCTAGAATTCTGTTGTTTCTTTTTTTTGGCTACATCTTTCAACAATGCTCTAGAAATTTTTGGTTGCTACTCTAGTTGTATCTTTTGACAATACTCCATAAATTTTTGGTTGCTGCTCTAACTACATCTTTCGATGACACTCCAAAAATTTTTGGTTGTTGCTCTGGCTGCATCTTTCAACAATGTTCTAGAAATTTTTGGTTGCTACTATAGCTGCATCTTTTGACGATGCTCCATAAAAATTTTGTTGCTGCCCCAGCCGCATCTTTCGACGATGCTCTAAAATTTTTTGGTTGTTGCTCTGGCCGCATCTTTTGATGATGCTCTAGAATTCTCCATCTTGTTGTTGCATTTTGATGACATCCCCCATAATGCTCTAAAACTTCCTCTTCCACCCTAGCTACACTTTTTGGCAATGCCCTAGATTTTTGTAAGCTTTTCCTTTTTTAGTATTTCAAATTTTCCTAAGTTTTGTGCATACCCATCACTTGATTTTCTGCCACCTCAATATCTCCTCCCTAATAATCACTCTTCCATATCATATCAACTATTTCTAAAATAAATGAAATTATTATGACACTCCTTTTTTTCATAATAATTTTTGTGTCATTGAAAACCATCCCATCCATGTCATTATTATCTTTCACCACCCTCACCAAATCATGTAGCTATCCAATTACACCAACACAGGTGAATGATGTTTGATTTAATGAAAAGATGTAAGGTGCGTACAAATTTATTTAATTAAATCTAGTAATTATGTTGAATAAAGATTAATTAATTAGCATGGACTGTTCCTACCCTCCATTTTGAAACTTGTGCCATTGCACGACTGCTAGAAGTACGTCAATGGTTGTGTAATTTCCCATAATTTTTTTTTATAATTATTCAAGCAGGTGACAAGCAAGGTGATTACTTCCTCTTTCATTGGTTATATCAAATTAATTCCCTTTTTCATCTGCAATTCAACAAGGGAAATATTGTAGGGTTCTATAGAATTTGTTAGAGTGGCGAGGGAAGAAAAAAAATGGGAGGAGCCAAGAAAAAGTCTAAAGTAGCTTCAGTAGCTCAATTGTTAGAATTGAGAAATATTGTCGGTCTATTTCAAAGGGCCAGTGGCTAGAATTCATGAAAAAGTTTGAGGGGTATACAGAGTAGATGTTAAAAGAGTTCATCAAGAATTTTGTTGATGGACAGACCTTGGTGTGTGGCAAGCGATTTCGGGTAAGTCCAAAAATAATTGCTCGTCTTTCTAGACTTGAAAATAGAGGAATTGATTTGAATGAAACTTCCAATGTTACCTATCAAGGATTGGTAGAATTATTTCATAGGGAGTGGGAGCCTCAACTTGTAATCATCATAAGTACCAAGGGATAGAACAAATGTTTCCATAGAATGTCTATTCTAGAACCTCAGAGAACTGTCATAGCCTAAAGATAATCAAATATTTCACTTGTGAAGGAAAAATAACTATGGTAGTGGGGCCCCCTTTTCACTTGCTAATTCATTTGTGCCACAAAATTGAGGACCCTTCTCTTAGGGTTAACTTACCAGCCTTTTTGTGTCATTTAGTTATCTCCATGAAGGAAAAACACAAAGTTGGGACAGGGCCCCTCAAACATCATGGCCTTATACAGTTAATATGCAAGTATCATTTTTTCAAAAATCCAGAACAAAAGTGGCACAAGTTCCTACAAAATTTGAAAAAGAGGAGTCTAAAAGACCACTTGAGGAGGGTGAGTCCTCTAAACAAAAAGAGTAATCTTTCGAAGAACCCTCCTCTAAGGTCGTAGGTGCTCCTGAATCCCAACAAACCTCAACTGCTCCTAGTGGCAATGCATTGAAAAACCTTTTTGGATGAGTTAGAAACCCCAAGACAATCAGGGCATGTGGAAATTGTGCACTACAGAGAAGAAGAAGAACCTCCTCGTAAGAAGAAATGGAATAAAATTACTTTTCAAACAACCCCTCCTCTATGGAGAAGTAAGAGGTTGTCTATAGGATCTAGTGAAACTGAACCCCATGACATAGGAAGTACTTCCAAAAAGGAAAAGGCCATGACTCAAACAAGGGTAGTGGAAACTGAAAGTTAGCTAGTGAAGAAATAATTGAAATAGAGAAGCGGGTTGATCAATCCCCTAAGGATAAGAAAAATAGGACACCATCTCCAAAGGAGTGGGAGGAAGGAAAATCACAATCGCCACACTCTGTGGAGATTGAAGATGAGCATGTGGGGGGACTTTCTCCATTTCTTAATAGAATTGAAAATGTACCTAACATTGAGGAAAATGCACCTCATACTAACATGGAAATTCCCAATCCCTCCTTCTTTGTGGACACAAGGGATGTAGAATTTGGGCAGAAAGAGGAGGAATTATAGAAATTAAAAGCAACAATTATAGAATTAAAATCTAGGTTATAGAGTAATGAAGAACAAATTTCCTAGCAGCAAGAAGAAATTGAGGCTCATGCTGCAATTGTAAATAAGAGGGATCAAGAAATTGTAAAATTGACACTGCAGATGGAACAAAAAGATAGACTCATTGAATAGTTACAGTTCCAAATCCAGCAATGGAACTAGCAAAGCAAATAGCACATGGTTGATTTGTCTAAAAAAGATAAGCATATTCAATGTTTGAAAAATAATTTTATGCAATTATTTAATGCTTTTGAAGAAGAAAGAAATAGGTAGGAAATTGAGCTAAATGCTTCTTTGAGTAAGATTGTGGAATTAGAGTAGGATTTGCAAGAGACTAACACTAAGCCAATAATGGAATCCAAGGAGACACAAACTAAACCTATTATTTTAGAATGGTTCTAGGTATGTATCCCTCCAGTATTAATGAAATGGATAGAGCGATGTTATCTTCTAAGGGATGTGGAATTTGAAAATAATAGGCTGAAAAAGGAGTTAGTATTGTTAAAGGAATCATTTCAAAAAACATATAGAGGTAAATAGGATGCTTGTGAAATTGGTGAATTACTATTAGCTTGTATAAGACCATCTAGGTTGTACTCTATGTTCCTCAATGAGCAACTCCTAAGATGGAAATTACTGAGAATTCACCATAATCAACCACATGATCCTAATGATGAGGAATTTGTGAAGATATTTGTTGAATCAACTACTGAACAACAAGATTTATTATGTGAATTATTTGTCCATAATCTACTCCTAGAAGAATATAAAAATTTCTTTGTTGATTTCTTTGTGGGAGAAGTCCAATTAAGATCTTTCATGTCCACAATGTGCAATCAGCTTCACTGGCAAGATTGGTCAAGAGAATATGTATAAGAAGAGAAAATTGTTGGGTTGCAAATGGGATACCCCCATAGGAAGCCCTTCTATTTTAAGGCATAGTTTCTAGGTGTTCAACTTAGAGAAGAGGTACAAGGCAAATACAATAATAACCTCTGGTTGTGCTATGATCACTTTTAGAATCAAGGACCAAAGTTGATAGGGAAAGCTTGGCATGCATGTGAAGAATGGTTTACTCTTCCTATGTATCTCAAGAAAAGGGAACTAATCTCACCCCTTAATATTATATGGTCCTATAGAAGGGCAGTAGCCTTGCCCAAAATCTTTGAAGAATTGAAGGTTAATTGGATTGGTATGAGGTATAGACCTCATCTTCTTCTGTGATCACTATCTCCTTCAATATATACCAATCTAGACCAAAGTGATGACAATTTTGCAAGATGGGTAAAAAGGGTTACTTTTCATAAGGGATTTCTAAGGGAGCTAGAGGAGATGGATACAAAGGCAAATGACTTGTATGATCTCAGTGCCAAGTATGAGGAGATGAATAAGGGTAATGAAGGAAAAGGGACACACCAAAGAGCAGGAGGACCTGCTCAGGCTTAGGAAGGGGAGGAAATGATGAGGTAAAAATAACCTCATCAATATAATGAACTCAATACTTAACCTTACATCTTTCAGCCAACCTTATCCTTCCAATTAATGATCTTTAGGATAAGTAATTGCTATGTTTTTGTGAATAAGCATACAATCTTTATTTCTTGAAATTAGTAGAAATAAGCTAATTTATGCTAACTTATTGGTTTAGTTCTTGAGTGTTCCATAGGTCAACTTCCACCATTGGTTACAATTCCAGTCAAAGAGGTTTAGATGCAGATTTCAACATAGTTGAAGATAAGTGAATGGGCGTCAAAACTTTAGGAGCATACATTATGGACCGAGTTTTCATAAGTTTATGTTATTTTCAATTCTAAAGACTTTATGGATCATGTCAAGCTTCTTTAATATTTCATGTCATGGGATTTAAATTCTATTAGTTCTTTACAATTAGTTGAGGACTTTATCAACTAAAAAGTAGGATTATGTTAACTTCTTTCATATAAATATGTAATTGTTGAAAATGATGAATATAGAAGAATATCGTTATGCTGCCAATATGTTTTCTAAGTTATACTTTTCCTATGGATAAAATGAGTTTTTCTCGCCACTTTTAGAGTTATTGAAAGATGTCAATAGAGTTCTTTGAATGAGATAATGTGGAGCTACAGTGCATGTGATCTGAGATAGGCATAGAAGCACTTGAGAGTTGGCCACTCAAGGGTTATAGATTAGATTGATAAGTATTTTATTTCTAATTTTGTACTTTTCTTTAGCAAATAATAATCAAAATTGGAACTTATTTTCATATGTGTAATTCTATCAAAATCAATCATGTAGGTTGTAGCTGAGTCTGTAGTCTTTGAATTTAGTGTTTGATGTTCCAGAGCATCTTCTTTTAGTTGTTTCATATTTTTAAATCATTTTCTACTAGTTTTCTTAGATTGCTATCTTTTTATTAGATCAATGTTTCCTAGTTTCTTTACCAGTTTTACTTCTTCAACAATCAATACATTCCTTAGCTTAATCATTTCCATGCTTTCTAGTTTATTGGTTATGACTTTCAGGTTCATAGTTTTATACTTTCTAGTGTAGTTATTTCAAGCTTTCTATATATATGATTTCCTACTTTCTAAGTTTAGTGGCTTCTTAGTTTAGAGTTTTACTTCAGCTATTTCATATTTAGAAAACTCGAGAGAGATAGTCAAGATGTCTTCAATTGCATACAACCTTTGGACACTACCTAGTTGATATATTAATGTGTTTATTAACTAAAGTGTTAGGACTTGATGATAGCCTATTAGGTGCCTCCTTCTTTACCTTCTTGGTTGACACATGTCACTATCATCAAGTGCATGTTCAACTCGGTGGACAATATCATAGCTCTGTCAGCAATCTTTGCAAGATCAATGACGTTTACCTCACAAGAATTGAATGAAGAAGAGCTCAAGAGTCCCTCTTCCTCAACTCTTGTTGCAAGATAGTTAGAGTGTGTTCCCCTTGCTATCTCCCCCTTGTAGGCTTGTCCACCCTCTCCCTATAATGATCTAGATTGGGAGAATGACAACCTCCTGGTTGATGAGGACTAGGAAATCACCTCTTCTTTATCTATAGATTATATTTGTGTGTGTTGTGTTTCCCCCTTGTTTGTTGTATATGCTCTTGGAGATTCCTTATCGCCCTTGTAGGTTCTTGGATATAGGAGTGTATTATGTCATAAAATTCTTTTCATTTGTTACATCATTATTCTATTTGTTGTGACTTGATTTTTGACAATTGGGGATGATGTAAAGTGTTGGGGGAATTTAGGTCTCCCTTCCATGTTGACCCAATTTATATATTTTCACATAGCCTTCTTCATGATCTGATATAAAAGGGGATTGATGATAGTTCATATGTATATGATATTATATCTATTTATCTATATCTATGAGTAGTTTTTACCCCAAATTATTAGATCTCCTTATCTCTTGATTTCTTTGTCTTTTATTTTCCTTTCCTTTTTATCTTTCTCTCTTCCTTTATTGATTCTTGACATTTTGGTTCCTATGTGTTTTCCCTCATGTGTGTAATGAAATTTGTAACACATCTACATCTTGTCATGTATTGTGGGCCATGACATTTCTACATGTTCATCCTTTCCTTGGGATGCCATGTGCTCCTTCAGTTTGCACACATCATCCTAAGGGGGGGCCCTACCTCTATGATTTCAATAAGGTGCATTCAATGGCCAATGAATCCCTTGATGAAAATATTTCCATTTTTCAAAAATTGCATCCTTCACAAAGGATCTCTTTAGCAAGCTTTTCTTTTGAAATTGAATTTGTAGCAAAAAGAGTTAAGAATTTTCCTTCAAGGAGACTATTCTTATTTTTTATATTCCTTGATGAAAGAGAATCTTTCAAAAGCATTACTTGATAACAAGATCATTTGCAAAAATTTCATCACCTTTCAAACAAAGTGGATCCCTCTTTCTTTTGAAGCATTCTCGAGGGACCCATTTGAAAGCTTCTCCTTCAATTTCTTTTTTCAAGATATGATTGTCTATCTATTTGTGTGACTTTTGCTTGTAGGATTGAGCACCTATGAGGGTCAATCAAACTCTGTAGAGCCTTTCACATCTAGCCTCCCTTAGGATCAAGCACTTGTGAAGCATTTTCATTCTATAAGACCATGCACCTATAGAACCCTTTGTTCATCTTCTATGGGACCAAGAACATATGGAACCAACTCTTCAAGACCAATCACCTACAAAGCCTTTTGTTCATGTTTCATAGGACCAAGCACCTATGGGGATTTTTTTGAAATCTCAATAGGACCGAGTACCTATGGAGCCATCTCTCTTTTCTACACCCAAGTTCACTAGATTGTAGTTTGTTTCCTCGACAGTTCAAGTATACATTCCTCAAATTTCTCTCTACTTTACCATGTATTAATTGACAATTATGCTCGCTAAAGTTGGGTAAAAATGTAATGGCGTGAATTTTCACCCCTAGGAAAATTCCACATTTATGCTACCTCCTACCTTAAAAATTTGTCTGATAATGCAATTTGTGTTTCTTCCACCTTTTCATGTCCACTTGGAAACTATTTTGTGTCAGTGGGGGATATTCTACCTTGGACACTCATGCAGCGTGCAGACATATGTGTGGCATGTTGTCATCTTGACAAGATTCCTACCTCTAAAATCTGCAGAGGTGTTACACTCCTCCATTGGACACAAAGTGTATAGTTTCCTACCCTTCAAATTAACTTCAAATGACTCTTTTGTCTCCATTTTTACCTTTTAAATGGCTATCTCATTCATTCTTTCATGCTTCTTGATCATCTTCACAATTTGAGAAACTCTCTTCACTAATTCTTAGCATTTTCAAACTCCACCACCTCCATTGAAGCAACAAGTTGGTGTTTTTTGGTTCACTCTCCTTGTTTTTGTGAAAATGTTAGTTTTTGGAGGCTTTTATTCTCACTCCCTCCATTTTTCTTTAGATTACTTGGTTGAGAAGGTGATATCCTTCCATTTTCACTCACTTTTCATTATCGTATTTGATATCGTAGCATATTGTGTTTGCTTATTTCTTGGTATCTCTGTTTCTACATAATATTCTATAATATTTCTTCAATCATTGCTATCTGGTTGTCCATGGAGGTGGAAACACCAAAGCAGGGGTCTAATTGAGGCAATCCTCTAAATACAACCCTAACAATTTTTTGTTTTCTATGTGGAGGTTCTCCTTGAGGTGAAGATCTTGAAGATATCAACCCATGGGTAGGAAGGTGTGCTTTCCTTACCCTTTTTTGTCAATTTTTAGATTATAATAGTTAAAGTATTCCCCTTTTTGTATTGTTATTTTGTATCTTTTTGTTTCTATCATAGATTAAAAACACTACCAGTTAGGTTGTTAGTAGGTTTTTGAGTATTTCAATCTGCACCTTGCACTTTTTGTCCCTATGGATGCCAATGCACCACTAAGATACCAGCATGCCATGTTGGAGTCTGTGTCTCATGCTATAGTCCTCTAGAAATAAGTTGTTTAAGTTGCAATCCCGACTCTAAAAATTTGCTCACCTAACTTCCTTAAACATTCAAGCTTGTAGAAGGACGACACAAACCAGGTTCCTCTTCCCTTTTTATCCTTTAAACTCCCAACTCTCTTGAAACATTTTGTTAGCTTCAGGCAGATCAAGAAAACCTATTGTTCTAGACTCTCCTATGACTTGGAGTCCTTAGTAGTTGGTCCCCTTCCTCTACACAAATCATATAGATTTTTGGTATCATTTTATCCAAAGTGTATTTGACCAAGGCAAGTTTGAGTTGCAAAAGATTAACACTAGCCTTAATCCGAGATATGTATTTACAAATATTTTTTTGAAAGACAAGCTTGAGTTCTATAGAGATTCTCTTGGCCTTGTCAATATGTGACAATAAGATTGAAAAAGTGGGTTATATCGTTGAGCATGCTTACTTGTAGTAGTGGTTTGGAATTCAAGTGGGAGATTGTTTAGTTGTTAAGTCCAATTGGAAAAGTTTTTAAATTTCCCCTACACTTTTCATTCCCATGTTCCCATGTATTTTGACTCTTCATTTTGAATGAGGATTTTTATAAGAACTTATGAAAGATAATGTTTTTCAATGGATGAAAACTTGATGTATTTGTTGCACAAAATAATCAGATATAGCTACATTTCTTTTCCCATAGATATAGCCATTATTTGGGGAACCACATAATTCATTGTGTTGTGTCCTTTTATTCTGAGTAATTATTATTTGTTAATCTGAGATTCATTTTTCTTATATGTATGATATATTCAACAAGATTCTAGCATAAAAGATAGCTCAGAAAGACACCAAGGAAATTGTGCATATGGGGGGAGAAAATATTGCTACATGAAGCAAAGCACAATACATAGCTTCTTGTAGTTTTGTATCGAAGAAGTCCCCTAATTGAAGATATTTGAAATTAAGGAAGACCTTGAGACCCATAACATGGAGGGAATTATAGATAGCTCTAGCCATTGTGTGTTTGACATCAAGTCTACGATGATTAATAAACATAGCATAGGACCACTTCTGTAATAGGGATGGGATGTTGTAGAAGTAGATACAAAATCAGGGTTAGGCTTAACCAACATGATTTAAGCACTAACCACTTAGGTGGCTTAAGTGGGGCTCAACTATTACCCATCCTAGTTTCATTCACTATTGACAAAGGTCATCTTGTGGGTGTCATAAATTTAACTTTTTTAAATTTCTTCTTCCCCATAGCTTAAATTTATTACATTTTAGAAGTTGAAGACATGGGTATCATCACCAAGAAGTCCTACAACAATCAAGTCTCCAATCACTGTAGTCCCAACCTAAAATGGGAGCTTTGAAATAGAGAAAACATAAAAGAATGAAGACTATAGGAGTTTTATTAGATATTGTAGTTGGAAATAATCTAGTCTAATAGATATGTATGTAAAATGTAGAAACAAATACAAAGGAACACAAACTATTTGATTGAATGCCTAGAAAATTTGGTATTATGGAATGTTACAATTTTAGAACATGCACAAAATCTATTTGTTGAAAAGGCTTTAAAAACCTTCAATAAAATGCAATTTGCAAGTGTAAAGCTAGACTTCTCAACCTTCCCTAGCACCTCCCTACCTATGCTGAAATGGAATCATTGGAATAGGCTATTCACACCCATCACAACTTAAATGATAGAGGAATTTTTTCAAATGTTGTAGTTGAAACATTTCCTTGTAGACATGTATGCAAAATTTGGAAGCATAGACAAGGAACTTGAATAGTTTGATAGAATTCCTCAAAGAGATTTCTTCTCATGGAATGACTTGATTGTAGGATATTCACATTGTGGATTTTTTTGAAAAGGCTTGAGAAACTTTCAATAAAATACAATTGGCAAGTGTAAAGCCAAACACTACAAAATTTTCCAGCATCCTTGCAACCTATGTTGAATGGGAACTTTAGAATAGGGTATGGAAATCCATCAAAGATTAGAGGACTAGAAGAATTTTTTCAAACGATGTAGCTACAATTACACTACCAAAAATGTATTCAATACATGTACGCATAGATAAGGTGTGCTAACTATTAGATGCATAGAGTTTATATACACTATTTGATATTTTTCAAAGATTTATTTTATGATAACATGCACATTTAATTAAATTATTTTAATAAATCTACATATGTATAAAATGAAAATTTGGAGGGGGTGGAGAAAAGGAAACAAATAAGAAGTGAGAATACTTCAAGTAAATCAAAAGATGCTTGACTAGTAGGAAACGGGAGAGGAGGGCTAAGAATTATCCTTTCCATTTTGTATAGTTTTTTTTTTTTTAACTATCAAAATTGGATACCATGAATGAATTTAAGGGGAAATAAAGTGCATAAGACATGGGAATGTAATTGATTGATAGACTAACTAGGATCATCTAATCATACATAATAGTGTCTAAAGGGTATATTATTATCTTCTTAGTTACTTGGAACAACATCAAAATTTGTAACCTTGCACATAATCACCCCTCTACCTATTATGGTAGGATATAATAAGTGGAAGATCTTCTAATTTTGGTTATCTTTCATAACAAAATTGATACAATAACTCTCATCTACCTTAGTGGCAACCTCTTTTTTCTATTTGAAAGTATTTGGACAACCCATTATCATCATTATAGTTAGCTAGGTTTTTTATCACAAATGCGATTAATGTTGAATCTAGTGTGGTTTTTGAAGTCCCTTTGAATGTTTAAGATTTTATCCATATGTAGGCATTAAGGGCTTAAAGATAGGATAACCCTCCTTGATTGTCAAGTTCCTCTAACAACACCATTTCTTCCATGAAACTTTGAAAATAATAATTATTTTAATAGCCCGTTGGTAGTTAAGGCATCATTATTACCCTAAATTAATTTTAGAATGGGACATGATAGTGCACATGGCTTGATGGAAACATAAGGGAGTATACGTAATTTTTTTACTATTGCAATATTGTTTTGATTATTCTCATGACCATAGTGTAATAGTCCTTTTAGGATCATTGTTAATGACTACACAATGAAGTGAAGTAATAACTATGCAAAAGTGTTATGCTACAATGACTATCTCCTTCCTTAATGGCAACCTACTTTATATGTTTTCAGACAAGATTTTATGTTTAAATAGATTTTATGATATTTATGATAGTCTTTATGAATAAAATATTGAGAACTTGAAGATAATGCTTCAATGGCATGTGATTATTAATGGATAGATTATTGTCCTATGGATGACTAGGTGTGTGGAATTCATAATGAAAATACTTCTCTCATTTATGATAGTCATTGAGATAATGTTGTTTATCATTATGCTACTTAGAGGTCAATGCTAGAGCTTGAGCATAGCAAGGTCCTAAGTTTCATGATTAGCATTGTTATTGATGATCAAAATTTCCCCTTAATAAGGTAAGAGATTATAATAGTTCCATGGTAATGTGTATATTTATTGAATATTATTTGTTACAATGATTTTTTGACTTGAGAAGAACCATATAACACAACATGCATTAATACTAATTATGTGATTAAGGAGAATAATGATTTTCATGACCATATGACTAACTTTTTCTGTTATGATTATGGCTATAGGATAGCCTTGGGATACTATATATTGTAGTTTACATAAGTCTAATGCATTAAGACTTGTTGAATGGATTCCATTAATTGTCTTTCTAATTACATGATTTTCATCACTCATGTGACTATCATCCTCATTTATGAGTCTACAAAACTTTATCATGATTTTCTTATAGATTTTAATGGTTGCATGCGACTCAGGGAATTCCTAAAGGATATGACTATCCATAATAGTAATATGATGTTTTTTGATAACCCGACTTCCTTCCTTTCTTGTAATATTCTTCAAGGTGGTTTTATATCAATCTATGAGAAAATGAGTGACAAGTTTGTTCTCTAAGGTACATAAAAATCATGAATACTATATGATATTCATATCTTTCATTACTAAGATGAGGAAATTATCATTGAAACAAAAAAATTAAAGTTACTTTGTAACTTTATAGTCAATAAAATCATATAAGCAAAATCATTTTTTTTATTTATGATAATATTTTTACTTAATGGAAAGTTTATCTTAGCAATAGTAGATGTATTTTGGGACTATATCCTCTATGTGTGTGTGATACGAAATTTTTATGTGATGTTAAATTATCATGAAAATCCTCTTAGGTGATACAAGACTAGCCAATTGGTGATCACTATCCTATAAGAACAAAATGGTAGATATTTACATGAAATAATTTTAGCCTTGATACTAGCATTTATGTTAATCTTACTTGTGATCAAATAGTCCTCTTAGTTTTCATAGTTGAAATTTAATTGATGCCTAACAACAAGGTGGAGACCTTCATAATAATTTAGTACATAATGAAATTCTACCTAGAACCTATTATTGTTATGGTTGTTGATTATGATAACCTTAACAAGACTATCTAGGTGTAAGGAAGCTAAGGTAGTGTAACAACTTCCTACACTAATCTTGAGAGGAGGATAATACAAAACTTTTATAGATCTTTAATAGTTACATAAACTTAAAAAAAATAAACATAATTATCATGCATACCACAACACAATGATTTATGTGGGGAAAACGCTTTCAAGAGAAAAACCCCACAGTCAAAAAGTCATCTAATATATTATTCATAAATAAAAAAGATTAGAAAATATTTGTAGAAAAGCTTCTCACAGGAGTATCACCAACTAGAGATCCAAAGGAAACACAAGCGCTATCAGACTCTTAGAATACATCACAATACATCGCCATAACACAATGCCCTTATAAAATAGGGTTGCCTTCTAGGGAAAGTCAAGATAATAAAATATCACCTATCAGATCTAAGACCTAATGATGAATGGTCCAGATTCACAATAATAAAATATAAATAAAATTTTCCTTTTGAGGGCATCGTCGTTGGACCCCTAGCCAAGGGGATGATCTCCCATACCCTTCATGGGCAGGGGTGGGGGGGTGCGGGGGGACCCCCTGCACCCCCCTGTCGTTGTCGTATGAATAGTACCTTATGTATCAATAGTAACTTATGTAATTGCAAGGTTGAGACACATTTTCCCAACACTAGGCACATTACCATCCTATAATATTTATAATAGCCTTAATAACCATAAATATACTAACTTTTTATAACTATCATGATTTTTTGAGAGTATCATTTTATTCTATTGTTGTTCTCTATAATGACAAAATGACAATACATAATGTATAAGTGAGCAAGTAGCCTAATTATGATAATAACCTAGCATGATTGTTATCTTATGGACACATTGGCACTCCTACTAGCTACTATGAAATAATTATAACTCATGTTGACAAGAGGAATAAAACCTATAGAAGTGATATCCATGATTGTATTTTATGGATTTCAAAGATATTTACTCCACTTAATTATAGTATTCTTTGTTGTTTTTACTTCCTTATTGACAATTCTTAGTGTCAATAATCACTCTATGGATACCACAAAAATATTATAAAGGTGTTATATTCCCCATGATTCTATTAGGATAGCCTAAGAAATATTGTATTCCATAATCATTATATAATATATTTTGCCTATGTCTGATAGTGTTATTGTATGTGAAGGATTAATTCGGATGGTAACTTTATGGGCTAAGTAACTAACTTCTATTTTGTTCCATTATTTCTTGGGATAATACTATGATCTTATTATTGTTGTAATAGTCTTAGGATTTCATTTATTATTGACAACATGATTGTTCTCAAATGGTGTTGACTATTCCACCTAGTTTTCTGACATACCTTTCTTCTTTCTTAGTATACAATTACCTGTATGAGGAATGCCGTTTTACACTTCATAATCATAGAGTTTATAATGAAGAGATTACTCACTACCTAGGGTTTGGTGAAAGTACTTGTCAAGGTTATTTTAAATTTCTATAATGTGTTGAATGTTGACCACCCAAACAAAACAACCATATTTACTATGTAGGACAATCATGTAGGATGAAAAAAAAAATCTCTCTACAACTATACCTACACCCTAATAGTGAAATGTTGAATAATAAGAAATAAGCTTTTTTATGGCATGAATGAATTTCTTGGATCTAGAAGCAATGATGTTGACCTTTAAATTTAAACATTCCAAATATGGAAAGAAATTGGTAATTATACTAGCTTGCATGCCAAAAAATAAATCACCATACTAAAATAAAAATAAAAAATTTAGGAATCCCACAAAAATTAAACCCTTGTAATTTTATCTTTGCCCATGGTTGAAGAGATATACATCTACAACCTAATTTATCTTAATTTCTAATGTATTATGACCCATTTATCAATATTTCCATGTAGAAATAAAGGGTTTTCACAAGTATGATTCTTCTTTAGCATTGATATTCAAAATGAGGTTGTATATCACTACAATTAGTTAACTCTAAGGATAAAATCCAACAAAATACATGTTTCAAGAATATTTCCATATTCCAACACAAATTACACATTAAAATCTAGTTTTCTCTTTGCAAAAACTATATGGATATTTTGATATCTTATATCACACATGTTGGACCTTGTAGTAGGTGTTGCACACCAAAATAATTCCTCATATATCTTTTAAATGGTTACGGTTCCTACTTACAATTGTAGCTCTGCCATGATAGCTAGGTGAGGATTTTCAACACATACAAAATTATCAATTTTATCCCCAAAAGTATTGAGAAAGTATAAGGTAATTAGTGATCTACTATAGGGAATCCAATGGTGTATACAAGGTAGGCCATATCTCCAATGATCCTTATACAAGCCTTTATTCTAAACTACCTTCTTGTCATCCTTTAAATTTAAATTCTTGGCACCAAATATTATTTTAAAAGATAACAAAGGGTTTCAACGATACAAAGAGGGTTCGTAAAGGTTGTAGATACTCCAAAACAACTTCTAGGCTATTTTCAAGACTATTTAATATTTTCATGAGAGTTTTAAGGGTTTAATCTCATGATGAACACTTGATACTTTTCTAACATGTATGAACAATAGTAACATTGCATAAAAAGACTTCTTAAATACTCAAATCAAGAATTTTATTGTTAGTAACTTAGAGACTAGCTAAGAAATAAAATACAAACAAGGGTTGGATATGAGAACCCAACATAAACTGTAACATTTAGGTTTCCCTTAGATAGGAAATCTACCCTTAATTCTGAGATTTTCTTGTAGGGACTACCTTTATTAATGATGTAGATTGCTACTGATAGATTTTTCACATCCTTAGTCTTATGCAACACATTAGCACTTGAAAAAGGCTTTTGGACTAAGTCATGATATTCTTATGATTTCCTTTATAAAAATTCAAAAGGGTAGTTGGATCTATTCTTATTAAGTTGAAAAACAAAAAAGAGCAACCTAATGGAGACTAATGATGAAAACCTATAAGTGCACTAAAAATTAAGTCTTGTAAAATTAGCATACTAGAATATAAAATAATATAGAGATCACTAGTACAAAAACAATAATATATGACTAAATAAACTACTAAAAATTCATATATATGACTAATTTTGGTCACGTGACCATTAGTAGTTTATTGCCGGTCATTTATAACGCGGCCAAATTGATGACTAAACTATTTTAGTCATTTATCTAGTCATTGATTTAGTCATTGATTTGGTCATTGATTTGGTCATTTATTTTAGTCATTAATTTTAGTCACGTGACTATTTTAGTGGTTTATTTGTAGTCATTTATAACACCACCAAATTTATGACTAAACTATTTTAGTCATTTATTTAGTCATTGGTTTGGTTATTGATTTGGTCATTGATTTAGTCATTGATTTAGTTATTTATTTAGTTATGGTAGTGATTTGTTTAGTCATTTATTTAGTGATTAATTTAGTCATATATTTAGTCATTAATTTAGTCATTGATTGTTGTTAACTGGTCAATTATTTAATCATGGTAGTCATTTATTTAGTCATATATTTAGTCATTACTTTAATCATTAATTTAGTCATGTAAGTCATTACTTTAGTCATATATTTAGTCATTACAAATCAAATCTAACTTAATTAATCCTCACAAATTAATGAATATAAACTTCAAGTATCATATATATTCAAATGTTGAAGAAGCACCATGAAATGTAAACTAAAATTCTTGAACAAATATGATTGATCAAACACAAACACAAAAAACACAGTATTTATGAGTGGAAAAAAAACCACTCTAAAAATTTATTTTATTAAGCCTGATAATTGGCAAATCAAAATTTCATTGGTTACATTCAATGTCTTAGTGACACTGTACAACTTACTAACACTATATAAATAGAATACTCCTATTTTCATATACTTATATTGTTTTCCCCTTCCTTAACTGCAGTCATTTTGGAAGGGCAGCAACCTCCTATAGGGGCTCGACCCATTTAATCTCCTTGCAAATCCACAACTTTCCCGCCGCTATTGGTTTCGGCTCCTCCAAACTCTTCCTCACTGGTATTCACCTTTTACTTCTCCAATTTGGGGCTGCAACCTGAAAATAAGGTTTCAAAATTTGCACATCAAAAACATATTTGGAAGTAGATTTTTATTAGATATTGTAGTTGCAAGTTCCACTAATTATAATAAAGATAAATAGTTTTACCTTTCTGCATCAACTAATGCAATTATGATAACTTTTAGAGGATCAACAATACCAGCCTTTATCATATCAACATACTCAACTACAAGTTGTGACACAACATTAAACTTATTAATTAGATTCAACATCTAAGAAAGAAAAAAAAACTTCAAACATTATCAATTTAGTTTCCTTGTAGCTTTCCTCTAGCATATCTAGAACCTCTTTAGATGTTTCATCCAGCTCTCATCACTCCCATATAGGTAGAATTGTGTATGTCCATCAAACTATCATCTTTCCCATAGAGTTAGAGCTAAATTAATTTAGAAATATTTTCTTGTTGAGCAATCCAATTCCCCTAGCAAGCCTAACATATAGACAACCTCCCTTACATTCAAAAATTTACTCAAGGATGTCATTTTTAGTCTTAGAAATCAAAACAACCTTATTGTTCATTTGTCAAAACTACATAGTTAATAGAAAAAAAAATCAATGGAAAAAGCATGCGGAAAAATAATCTACCTCTATATTATTAGGGGTGATCAAATACTGCTTAAATCTAAAATAAAAAACCCTCCTATGAGATACAACCAATCCTATCAGAACTAAAACCTTCTTGGGAATCACAACAACAATACCTGAAATCAATCAATGGCCAAATGTAATTTTGTCCAAACATGTAGTAATCAAAAGGATCCTGTATTGCTCTATGATAATTAGAAAATGTGAAAGGATCCTGAAATAAAGGAAGAAATAGAAGAAATTATGCATTTGTTCAAATGAGTAAATATAGTGTAATGTGTTAATTGTTTTTTCTTTACATCATTTAGGAACTAAAGAATGAAAAATTACATAGAAAGGATTTGAAGCAGCAAACCTCAAACTATAATAGAATCCAGTCAAAATTTGTTGCCATGTTTGAAAGGACTATTTCTTTTGCATTGGGATTCCCACTCTCAAAAACCTAACAAAGGCAATCCAGATACATGACCATCAGAAAGATACAAAATTATCACATTAAAGAGAGGAAACAACAAATACTCTGTTAAAATTCCATTCCTACCTCAAAATCTACTGCTTTGCAAGAAAGAAAAGGATTTCAAGCAATTCCAAAGCAATATTTTCATTTTTTTATTAAACATCAATATAAAGACCTTTGTTTTGTTGCTCTTACGAGAATTTTTTAACTGGGATTGAAACTATTTCAACATTTAGAAAACCACATTTGACAGGTATACAAGGTATTGGAAATGCAAACTTACAAACTATTTGCAAAAATGCTTTTACATTTTAAGATAGAGAAATTTCATTCTGTGGACTTGCTTTAGTGGCAAAGACAAGGTAGAGTTGATGACCATCACTAGCCAAGCATGTGGCTTCAGTAAGGTTTAGAAGGTTGGTTGTTGCCCTTATTCAAGGGTAAAATCTATTACTAGGTCGCTAACAACACTGTCTCAACTCTAACATTCAAACCAGGTTGGGATTCTTGTTGTCTATGTAATAAACTAGCACTTGCACCAGGGTGGGTGCAAGGTTATGCAGATAGAAAAATATATAGAAATAAACATGGAAAATGTAGTTTAAAATATATAATCTCAATATAAACACAATAATATACATCAGTGCACAAAAATAAATTAAAAATGTTCATTCATAATACAGTAAACAACAATTCTACAATACCCTAAAAGAAAAATAGATCTGCTAAATTTTGGGCTAAATTAATGGAATGTAATATTATATTTGTGTTTGCCTAAAATATGTTTTCTCTTTCTTGAGGTTGTGCCAAATAAAAAGAGAATTCCTTTTAATATTGTCTTCGATTATTTTCTTTTTTGTTTGATTTGATTCAGTTCTTGGATTGAAATGGGAGAGAGGAAACGTAGGCACCGCTACAATGAAGAAAAAAGTGAATCAAAACTCTTCTATGTGCAAACAATTTTGTTGGCTTTCCCCTAAAGTATAGGAGCATATGCACATTCTGGAAGAAACAGAGGAAGAGCGGATGGGATGAAGAGTCTCGACAAAGAGATCATTCACTCCAAAACTTGTGACATTGTGAAAATCATTGCAGAGAACCAGCGTTTGTTCTTTGACAACTTTTTTGTGTCCATAATCAAGATGGGCCAACTCACGTTTTGACTAGAAGTCAAGGCCATCCACCTCAGCTTTGTTTAGAACTTCATTGGATTGCATGAATACAGTGATCTGCAATTCAAATGAAAATATCTTTTAGTGAAGAGATATACCTACAGGCTACAACTATCCACCACTAACTAGGCAACTAAATAACCTTGACCACAAGTTGATCTACATCTGGAATTGCAGCATTTAGATCTAACAGAGTTTTAGTGCAATGTTTTAAGAATACCATAATCACACATTTGAAAATCATTCTAGAGAGGAGGTTACCAACCAAAATTTCAGCAAATGTTATTTAAGAAATATAAAATCTGGATAGTTGATGAAAAAATAACACTTATTGTTTAAGAAGATATAACCTAGTGAGAAGCCTTTAACTACAAGTCAGCTTCCAACACCACCATTATAGTATTTATGATCAGTGTTAATTGAAGTGCACATTAAAGAACATAGTATACTTACATCTGGGTGTCGTCAGCTTGAGTGTCCTGAAGCAGATATCATGCAAAGCCTCATTGTCCAAGACCATGCACTCATCTGCATTCTCCACCAATTGAACTGACAACGTAGCATTGTAGGGCTCCACAACTATATCAGAAACCTTGGGTGAGGGAAATACAGAAAATGTCAGCATCATTCTATCTAGGTACTCTTCCCAGATCTTCAAAATTAGTAGGGTACCCATTCTAGATATCGTACCCCCTCCCAGTGAGTGGCACACTTGAGACCCTGCATAGAAAACAACAATTGTTAGACCTAAAATTCTCAAATCTCATTTCACAATGTAAATGGAATACCCATGAAGCATGCCCGCTTGAAAATAATAAGAGGAAATTGATTGTTTCCTAGTCATCCCTCATGTTTCTGGATTAAAGAAGCACCAACCACAACAGTCTTCTGTTGTGTATTTTTTCCTATTTGTATTGAGAAGTAGAACTATTTATTTCTGCAGGTTGAAATGACTAGGAAACTAACCACAATGGTAGGAAGTGGCTACTGAAAAGGTCACATTTCTCATGTAGCTGAAAAAGTGAAGAATAAGAGAAGTAAATAAAAATGAAAAACAAAAAAAATTGAATCCTAAAAATAAATAAAAAAATAATTTTGATTAGAACTCTATCTTAATGTTTCCAAGATAGTCGACCTTGGGACTTTGTTGAACAGTTCTGAGCCTTGCTAGTCTAATGTACCATCAAGGCCTAATTTCAAATGATGGATCAGTTTAAGAAGAATGACAGATTTTGCAACTCCATCATAATCTCAGATCCTTTTGTGTGAAGTGGGGAGTGGCGAAATGTGAAAATCATTTTTCCCCATGTTCAAATGCCTTTTAATCTCTCTTATCTTCATTGTTGACTAAAATCTACCACGAGTTTTGTAAGTACATTTTAAAGAGTATCTAAACTTTACTGTTTGTGATTTGAAAGGGGAATAGTTTTGGAAAATCAATTTGAAAGAGTGAATACCATGAGAATTATGATTCCTTTTAATATTTTCCTTTTAAAACTTAATAGATACCTCCTTCACAGTGTATTTACTCATTCTACTTTAGGTGGTAGCCATTGGGGAATGTGGGTTGGACTACGATCATTTTCAATTTTGTTCTGCTAATATTCAAAGAGAGTAAGGATAAGGCATTTTGCATATATTTTTAATGAAATTCACAGTGTGCTTTGCTTCTTTTTCTGATAAATAGCTTGCAAAGCTATCATCACTATTGTGTATATAATATCATCTACAGTGCATCCCCTACTTATATCATTGATTGGTTTGCATAAACCTTGAAGCAATGGACCCATGCTTATTGCTCCAGTGCTCTGTGTAATGTCAAAGAAACAAAATTTTTAGTGATATCCTTAAATAATATTATTCAGTAGCACAAATTACAAGATGGAAAGGTCCAATCCAAAATTTTAAGCAAAACTATATAGTGAATGACAGCTAGGAAGATGAAAAGGTCGAGTCCAAAATTTTAAGCTAAACTATGAAAGTGAATGATAGCTAGGGAGGTAGATGACTGCAACCAAGAATCGAAGTACATTCCTTTTAAATATCTATGGCCTCAACTACCACTATAATTCTTATTTCTTTGAGAATAAAAAAGCATAAATGAGACATTGCAAACACACTTCGGCTGTCAACAAATGAGTTTAAGTTTTGAATGCCAGACAGAAATGGGTAGATTTTGTAACTAGCTATGTCTATATTTTAAGAAGACAATACAAAGTATAAATTGCTATCAAACAAAGAATGTTTTTAAAGAAAATAAAAAATGAATCACCTGTTGGACAGCTATGTAGGCGATATTTCTTGTATTTAGTTCTAGGAAAATAAGTATATTGGCCAGCAATTCAAACCTCTTCATTCCATGACAGTGCAGGAGAGTCTTCAATCCATGACAATGCTGCATCAATTCTGGACAGTTTCTTTAATACCTCCTTATCAAACGATTGCTCTCCTGAATAGGTTTCAATTTATTTGCAGAAAGCATTTCTTAATTCTTTGAACGTGGCGGGTCCCTGATTGTCACCTCACATTATTGGACATCCGAAATCACTAAATTTGTTGGTGAATTTATTATTTAGATGGTCACATTCCTTCAGCAACTTTGTTTTCTTAGTAAATTTTGATTTTATAAATTCAAGCTTCCAGGCCCAAACACCTCAAATTTCATTTCATAATGCCAATGGAAAACCCTTGAAGTATTGACATAATACAAATTAGGTGTTAAAAACTGCAGATATCCCAAAATAATTTTTTTGTACAGTGTTTTTCTCTGATTCCAGCATCTCATAGATGTCAACTAATGTCATTTGCAAGCAAAAGTACTAATAAAATGTATAATTTACTAATTCCTCATTTTACACATCATTTAAATCATAATAACTTCTTACAATATTAATCCATTTTTGAGTAGTTATTTCAGTGGCTCCTTTCTCATTGTAGTCAATAAGTGATGTTTGCACAAGTGGAGCAGAGAAATCAAAACTAACAGAACTGAAAATTACCATCCTATAGCATCAGTAGTCACAGGCTTGCACTTTACTTGGGATCCCTGCCACACAGGATTATTCCAACCATTGTCAAGCACATCATCGACCATTAAATTTCTTGGTAAGTCACTTAGCCTTATACAAGTGTACTTAACCACCATTTTTTTCCCACAACCTAGTCCACTTATTTTACTACCTCATTTGTGAAACCCTAGAACATTTCCAATGTCTTCTAAACCCTATCCCATTCATTTTGTAATCCATTCAAGTTAGTCTATTTTATCATTTTAGATATAATTTTCCACTATTAAGTGCAAGCATTTACTAGTACTTAAAAGATTGTTTGAATTGCCCATTTCTCCTAAGCACCCATGTCTTCACAAAACAAAAAGAAAGTTATACCAATTTTTAAAAAACATATGCCCATACAATAAATCCTACTTTTCCTCAAACAAGCCCCATACACAAAACATTCAATCCCACTTAATGTTATACCCTATTTGCAAAAATCCCTAAACTAACGCTGCACCTTGTAAACAATTCATAAGCACAATTTTAAAGAAATTAGAGTTTCCAGATACATTTCAAACTACTGTAAAGACCAATGTACATACCTTGCAAACAATCACAATTCTCAACCTCCTTTCTGACAACGTTCAGCCTGTGAGTGGAGTCTTGGACTTTGTTTCCTTGACTGTGCATGGTATTGGTGGAAGTTGTACATGTTTTCAGGTATTTGGAAACAAATCTGTTTCAAATAGGATCAGGATCTCATGTGCCATCCAGAGTAGTGGAATTCTTGAAGAATATAATGAAAGGGCAACATCTGGGCAGGTCATTTCCCTTTTCACTTTTTATTTGGGAATTTTTACTTTCCTGCAGATTATTGTATTTATATTTTATCTATTTATGGACAAGAATATCTGTGGAATATTTGTTAAGGTTTTGTAAATTTACCATTTGTAATAATTCTGAGGATACCAATATGATATAAACATTAATGACAATAACACCATGATTACTGATTTTGGAAATCTGGTTTGGTTCTCAGTGTTGACTTATGTAAGTATAGTCCAGTCCAAGTGTGTTTGGATGTAGATGCCAAATGTAGTTTTAGTCTAATTATTCGATTCACTATGATATATAAATGTATTTACAATAAGGATATCTCACACACATATGTATGGCAATAAAACAATAGCTTTTAAATACTAATAAACATAAGTGAGTGAATTTGTTAAAATCAACAATCTTACAGGAAAGTTGTTAAGAAAATCAATATTTGGATCATCTATCCTCAAAAGTTTGATAGCCCAATTCAATAATTTCATCAGTTTTGTACTTGTTATCAAGGTTGAATGAGAATCTCTTCAAGAAATTAGTGCATGTCACCTTTATGCTTTAACTTGTAAATTAATGTGTTTCACATATTTTTTTTTCTGTAAATTGAGGTTTTGAATGGGCCATCAGCTTGAGTTATTGGCATTAACTGGGATCAGCTAGTGGGAGCACAAATAGGGGTGTCCATCCCCTAACAAGCAATAGTCCATGTGCACGAGTAAAGTGGCCCACAAGCCCACCAGCCCTGCAAGGGCTTGACACTAGGTGGGTGCTAAAACAACACCATCTAAACACCAACAAACCATGCCATCAATGACAACGTGTTTGCATTCACATCCTAGTGCTTTATTGATCTTCAAATTATCTGGACATATTAATGAACGAATTGCACTAGTTTCTTATGTATTTCTGAGCATTATTAAAGAGAGAACATTGATTTGTATGTTCTTGAATTTGCAGATGGTGCTTTACCTTGTAGAAGAAAGGAGACATTTTGGATGCACAAATATTTCAATGGAACCTTCAAAATTTGCATGGTCAGATTTATATGAGGAACATTTTGAGGTATCAAATCACCAGATTTTGTTGGTCAGAAATAGGCATATCCTAATGGTGCAGGTTAGTTAGTGGAGCTTATCCTTTTAGACTGCATCATCTTTTGAAATATTGTCATGCCAGGTTAAGGCACTTATAAAAGTGTTTTTTCCTATGTTTTTAGTGCCCATCATCAAATAAAATGCTTACAATACCATGTAAAATACTATGGAATGTTCCATGGGAAGAGTTTCTATCCTTGGAATTAGCAATGGGAAGCTACCATAAGCCTGCTCATTTAATTTTTCATCTAAAAAGCTTTGAAAAGTCTAAATGCTTTGTTAGAGTTATAAAATCATTGGGAGAAAATGAAGAGGAATGGATAAGTCAAGCGACAATGATCTATTCTTTCATAGAGAACCTTTGGAAGAAAAATCAATCACTCAATAGACTCTCTAGTTTCTAGGTGAGGTCTATGTTCCATTTTATCTGAACCTGATATTCTATGAATCTCTTGTAATAATTAGGCATCCTTTTTTCTAAGAAAATAATAGGAGGGTGTAGTTGGGTAAAAAAAAAGACCTTTCCATTCTCTTTGGTTTTGGATATGCACACTGGACGGGCTATGAACTTGCACCAAAGCATAATGGTAGCGTAATTTTTTTCAGATGTTATAGTTGGATATGCTCTAGTAGACATATATGCAAGATGTGGAATCATAGACAAATCACCTAAATTGTTTGACATAATGCCTCAAAGAGATGTCATCTCATGGAATCACTCAAAATATTTGAATTAATGAAGCACTCTGGAACACATCCTAACATTCTATTTTCAATGGAATCAAGGAGGTTATTTAAACTTTTACACCCTTCTATGTTCAAGTGCTGCAGCTGTGACAGGTTGCCAATGAATCAGGGAGGCTATTTAAATCTATACACCCTACCATGTTCAAGTGATGCAGCTGTGACAGGTTGCCAATGGAATCAGGGAGCTTATTTAAACATCCACACCCTTCTATGTTCAAGTGTTGCAGCTATGACGGGTTGCCAAACGAATCAGGGAGCTTATTTAAATGTCCACACCCTTTTATGTTCAAGTGTTGCAGCTGTGACAGGTTGCTAATGGAATCAAGGAGGTTATTTAATTAGGGAGCTTATTTAAATGTCCACACCCTTCTATGTTCAAGTGTTGTGTTGCAGCTGTGACAGGTTGCTAATGAAATCAAGGAGATTATTCAAATTGTGACAATATTTTATTTTTAAGTGTTGCAGTTGTGATAGATTGTCAACAAAATCAAGGAGGTTATTTAAACCTTTAAAATTTCCTATTATATTCAAGTGTTGCAGCTGTGAGAGGTTGAAAATGGAATTGGAGAGGTTATTTAAACCTTGCAACTTTCTATTTTCAAGTGTTGCAGATGTGATAGGTTGCCAATGGAATCAGGAAGGTTATTTAAACCTCTACAGTCTTCTATGTTCAAGTGTTGCAGCTGTGACAGGTTGCCAATAGAATCAGGGGGGTTATTTAAACCTTTACACATTTCTATGTTCAAGTGCTACAACTGTGACAGGTTGCCAATGGAATGAGGGAGGTTATTTAAATCTATACACCCTACCATGTTCAAGTGTTACAGTTGTGATAGGTTGCCAATGGAATCAGGAAGGTTATTTAAATGTTCACACCCTTCTATGTTCAAGGTTGCAGCTGTGACAGGTTGCCAATGGAATCAAGGAGAATAACTATTTAGTATTTATTGAATCAGTAATTTGATTCGTAGTCACTCAGCCTATAAACTAACAACATAGTATTATATACAAATGCAAGAAACACAATACTTGTTAAAATACCAACAAGGCCACAATTAACTTTTAAAAACTAATATGCACATAGAAAGGAAAAATTATTCTGTTAAATTAATCTACAAAAATATTCATCTACATACCCTATTTGTAAGCTTGTCAAACAGTAAATCTGATGATGATGATGAGACACCATCCCTTTGTCTTCTTCATTAGCCATTTCAATATCAAGTAGCTGAAATCTCAAGACTAGATCTGGAACAAAGGGAAACAAAAGTTACTACACACTTCGCATCAATTTTTATGTCTTACCAATTCACAAAAGTAAATCAAGAAAGGAATAATGATAGAATCAGATTATCTGAATTTAGAACCAAATACCATATGATGTTCTTGGGTGGTGGTCTGGTAGTAAATTGGTAAGAGATTACCATTGCTAGCCCAAGTCTGATTCTCAGGTACATTTGTGTGGTGAGAATTCTTAGGGTGATGCCATCCCAAGGCTTCAACCCTTCCCAGCCAAGAAAAAGGGGTTCACCTTTAAAAATACAAGTACCAGATTACAAAGTTTAGACCTTCTAATTCAAAATTCAGTCTTGGATCTGAAAGTGACCAAAACACTTTCAAAACTAATGTTTCCTTTAAAATCTACCCTACCTTTAAATTCAAAAGTCCTATTTCTTAACCTGCAATATCTCAAAATATGCTTATATTTTTTTTCCTTTCAAGAGAAAAATGTTACACCAAAAAATGTTTCTTTCTTTCCAAATAGATCTAATCAGAAAATTGTGATCATAAAAGCAGCAATTCATCCTTTAAGAAAATAAACATCCCAGGTGGGAGAATATATCACATGGAAGAGGATATCTCTGATAATTATGCAACACAATTCCATTGCAATGCAAAGCTCAACTAACTAGCAATATTTATACTTCAAAAATATCTAGGCTAGTTCAAGAAAAGAAGAAAATCTCCAAACCAGTGAAATGCAAATAAAGTATAGAAATTTGGGCCCATATACTCATTTTTATTGCTGGATGAAGAAATCTTTAATAATTATGTAGTAAATTACCTTTGCAGTGCAAAGCTTAACTACCTAGCAACAAAAATCCTTCAAAAGTGTCTAGAATTAGTTCAAAAAAAGAAGAAAAATGCCAAACCAGTCAATTGCAAATAAAGCATAGATTTTAGTCCCGTATGCTCATTTCATATTACAAAAAGTTGCCCACCTCTCATCAACTACCTTAGATGTTGCAACCCTAAGCTGGCTATAGATGTTGCAACTACCTCTCATCAATATTGAGGCATGACCTTGGATGAGATACATCATACTAATTATAATTTTTTTTGGATGATAGTAAAAACAAATAAAATATGATACCTCTACATTTTATCCAAATTTCTTATTTGCTCCTCCAATCATTAAGTGGAAGAAATTCTATTTTTATTTAATGTTTTTATAGATGTAAGAGACATCAAAGATCCATGCTTCTGCATCATAATTCTTTTCATGATACATGCCTAATCTGGCCCAACACAGTTTCTTTAACAATAGTGCTTACAACTTTAATATTATTGTTAGGCTGGTCTATTGATACTAAGAAACTCGTTTGTGAGATTATTGAAGTTGGAATCAAAGATGCATATGATAATCATTCATTTCCAGTTTGTATTAAAAGAGAAAATCAAGAAATAACAATAGATTTTATAGCAATTGCGAAGGCATAAACAATAATTAGTGGGAAGTTGTTACTGAACTCTGTAATGTCATTGGTGCCTATTCTTTTGAAAATCCACTTTTTGTACTTGTTTTTTCATCATGTAGTTTTCAATATTTTAAATGTGCAACAGTCATATTTTTTATTTCTTCAATTTCTTTATTGGGATTTCTCTCCAATAACTCTTGTGTGTTCTTGATCCTTTAAAGCCAGAGTATTGAGCACATTACATTCTCAAACTTTATCATATTTCACCCAGGTCAAAATAGTCTTTAAAGCACCTCTGAGCATGTAGAAAATGTAGTCGGGAGAAAATAGCATCCACAGAAACAAGAATTCAGTGTACCCTGAGTACACCTCCCCAGGATATTTAGCCTGTTTGCAGAAACTTGGGGGCATTTTAGCCCCACTACATCCCCTAAGAAAAGCATAAAATGGGGATAACCCTTAATTTTGGGGGACATTTCCAGTAATGTCTCTCTATAATGGAATGCCAAGCAGATGCCCCAGTGGACCTGGGAATGTCAGGATGTCCCCAATCACTTTCATATTAAAGCAGTAAAAAGGATTTTGCTCAAAAATGATGCAATAAATGGAAATCAACCTTAATTTAGCAGCACTGTGTCTTGTTGTTGTATTTAAGCTATCTTACTATTGTATTTATGCAATAGTTTTATTTCTCTTTCTAGTTCCTTGTTTGTTTGATTGTTTGCATATAGCATATCTTTCAATTTGGGATTAAATAAGCTAGTAATAATTGCTAGAGATTGGTATTTTATGCATCTGACATGTGGATGTTTGGTGTCATTATGTGTTTGATTGAATAAACTAAAAATTTTATTTTTATTTATAAGATTTAAACAATAATTTTTATATGGTAGATTAATTGTTGTCCCCACACCATCCCCAAACTACAGAAGAAAAAAATTGTCGCTCCCTGGAACCAAGTTTTGTGTCTCCATTCTCAAAACTCAGAAAAACATTGCAAAAAAATGACTATAGTGAAAATCATTTCCACCTACAGAAAAAACTTTGCAAAAATCAGTAAACCCAAATTTGAATGACTCAGCAACTCGGCAAAAATTTTGAACATAAAAAAACACATATTTACAAAATAACATTTAGAAACATTCATAAAACTAAATTTATAGTACTGATAAGTAGTTTCTTATTCATTCATAGAATGAGAGATCAAAAAATAAGTTCAATGCACTATTACTCATCATTGATCATAGTTATTTGCTTATTAGAGTCAAGTTCAAGTCTTCAACAGTCATAATACAAATGTCATATCACATATGTGATTGGATCCATAATTATCAATAACATCTCATGCCACTACATCTACCAATGCCCACTCTACTTCATCCCCTTTTATAAAGAAAAGAAAGCCACAATCTCTTGTATAATATGAGGTTCTACTTTCTTACAAAGTGAAACATCTCTTCCATGGATTCATGCAAGATGATTTTTGAGGCGGTTGATGCCTCTCATCTTCTTCACCACAATAATTATGCACTACTTAGCTTGTTTCTCCCTTAGGATTCCATGATTCCAAGTAGGGTGCCTAGGGTTGCCACTTGGTGCCATATTGCAAACAAAAAACTAAATTTGAAATTCTAGAATAAACATAAAAAATTAAAATTAAATATTATAGATTGTGAAGTTAAACCCTAGCAACTAGCTAAATAAAAGGAAAAAAATGGAATAATAAAACACTGAATGGGAGGGAAAAATAAAAAATAAAAGAACACACATTGTCAGGTTACATACACACAAAATCCATTGAGTTCACTTGAAAATGTTGTCAATGTGTCAAACCAGTGAGAGCTCAAAGGAGCAATTGTGAAAAAATGAAATGTTTTGATGCTTTTATGGCTGCAGACCATATTTATGCATTTCCAAACAAGTTTTTCTCTCATACTTGTGATTTTTGGCAAGTTGGCTCACAAGTCACTCACCATGTCTCCATGCAAAACTCACCAGCAAGCAAACACATGAGTCGCTCACCCTGTGATTTTTGTCATGAGCACTTGCAATTTGGCAAGTTATAGTATGATTTTTTAAACTATGCATGTATAGATACTCCCATACATTTGAACAGTTTTTACACTACTCCCTATGGTGCAAATAACTTGCTCAAAAGGAAAAGTGAAAAAGATATTTTAACTTATCCTAAATACAATTAAATGATTGCCAAAACTAACCAATATAATTACCTATTTGACTTGATGCATACATTCAACTTTAAAAGTATAATCTGATATCCCCTTTCAGATAAGCAAAAACTCTATTGAATCCACTAAGCCATGGTCTAGGGGAAACTACCCCAGTGATGGACCCCATTCAAATTCCACTAAGCATGCTCTTGTATGAAAATAACTGCACTAGTGCAGGCAATACTGAGAGAAGGTATAAAAATTCTAGGAAAAATTAGCGGAATAGAAACAACTCAACCACTGCTTCCCAGCTACTTAAAAGGGCCAAAGGTTTAATGGCAATTTTTTATATCTATAGTTAAATGATCTGATTTAGCAAGCAAAAACATCCAGGCCTTCTTAAGAACCATTCATATATAAAATATTTAATAATTTTTATTGACATTTCACTATAACATAAAGCATAATAGACTCATTTCAAAATACAACAAATATTGATCTGAACCTACCCTGATTTATCAACAAGACAAGATGGGCATGTGCAAAAAAGGCCCACATTTTAGTCATTTGTATCTTCCTAATATTAGCTATAATATTGTTGCACCCTTATTCATATACCTACATACTAAAAATGGCATCCTATCCCACATGAAGGGTGATAGTTTCCATGGAGCACACAACAAATATCGATCTTAAACTCCCCTAAATTAACAAGGGGAAAAATGGACATGAAAAGATGCCACCATTATATTCAAATATATCTTCCTAATAGTAGCCACTAGCCACTATCGCAACAACCTTAAGTTCAGGGATAGCATTCCATCCTCCTGTTCATGCCCATGTTTCCTATTATATTCATTTAAATGTAATAAAGATAATACCCATATTCACATACTTGCATAACCTATTTAAAATTGACACCCAAACCCACCCCCCATGGTAAACATGCTACTAACCTGGTTTTAGAGGTTCATGTGTCATTCTTCTAATCTATGCAGCATCCCCTACACCACTGAATACTTCTAGCATACAAGCAGTAGGCATTTTGAACAATTCTGAGCTCTACATAATGTCACAGTATCATATAGCAAAACATGTTTTCAAAATTGCCTAATTATTTTTTCTCTAATTATGTTCTACACTCAGTTATATTTTCTATCATTTCTTTTGCACTTAACGATTGTAGCTGAATTGCACATGGTTTCAAATGTGGGGACTCATTTACCCCACAGATGTTTATTGTTGCTATCTTTGCTGGTTTAAATTATCATTACAATTGAGATTTTCTACAATTTTAATATGCTATTTTAACATCTAGATTTTCTCTATTGGAGAGGCCTTGGGCTGTTAAACTCACGTTTATGGTTGAATTTTGTAGTTATGAATGCAAACTATGTTTGACCCTACACAATAATGAAAGAAATTATTTGACACATACTCAAGGAATGAGACATCAGGAAAATTTAGCAAAGTGTGCTACTCATGAAGCAAAAGACGCTCTAGCCCAACCACAACCAAATAGAAGGAAAGTTGAACCAAAGAAATCAGGTGTATTATCTCAAATTCCAATTTTAATATATAAATTTTTAAAATCTATTTTTAGTATCAAATCCTAATTGCACTCAGCTATGATTTCTTGTTTCCCATTTTTCTTTTAGTCCATGGTGTCAAATTGTAATTATTTCATTTTTTAATGTGATTAGCTTAGAACTTTTCTTTGCACTTCTCTCCATTCAAGATTCAACATGGTCGTGGTATACTATAGTTGAATGCGTGGCACTGTAAAAAATAGTTCACGTGCCTTGTCGATGCTTCCACGTTTTGCATTTCATGCATGCTATAATAAAGCACGGTTTCTACCATGCAACAGATTTCAAAAAATACCCTAAAACCCACAAATTCCATTGACATTTTACCATAGTTTTCTTGCAACTTAAGTAGAAGCACGTACAGTAATGATCTGTGCAAGAGAAATATACCAATGACATCAAACAACAGACCATACAACAGGGCATAAACAGAGCTGCATTTTTCTTTTCATGATTGTCAAGTAGATGTAATTTAATTGCAATCTTTTTCTTTTATTCAATCTTGTTCACAGAGACAGATTGATGGTACTCTGTTTCTATAATGTGTAGTAATTGTTCTATTTTTTCAGGGCTGTGATGCATCTGTTCTATTGCAATCCTCTCCTTCTAGCATTGTTGCTAAGACTGTTTCAGAGCGTAATTTTTGTTTGAGGCATTTGGATTTGATTGATAATATTAAATCAGCACTAGAACGAGCATGCCCACTAACTGTTTCTTGTGCAGATATCATCCAAATGGTTGCTAGAGATGTTGTGGTTTTTGTAATGCTTCTCGAAAAAACTATTATTTTTGTTTACATCAAAGTTTCTAGTTAGGGGATTTGTGATTTATATGAAAATAAATTCTCTTTTCAGAACCTCTTACTTCAATCTAGTGAACTGTGGAGACCTCGTGTACATTTTTCATTTTGCCATGTTTAGTGATTGGCTTTTTTGGTTGATGGCTGATATGATTTTGTTTTGTAGTTTGGACGGCCATTTATACCTATTTTGACTAGCAGACGAGATGGGGTTAATGCAAGCAATATCAGAGCTAATGATCAACTTCCTCCGGCTACACTTTTAGTGGGAAGCTTGTTGCAAATGTTAGTGAGAAAAACATAAACACTAAAAGATGCAGTTGCACTTTTATTTGAATATATACACGTATAACTCTATTTATGCCCTGTTTGACATTTATGCCATATAAATCTGTATATGGTTAGGTCTCATTTCATTTTTTAGACATTACTCCTCTGGGTTGTGATGCTCAACTTAAACAAAAAAACAAATCAGATAGTAGGAAAAAAATCCAGCTTTACAACTTTTTGTGGTCGTGTAATTGCATTAATTTGGTTAAGATATATAGAGTTGGATTTGGTCTGATATTGGCACACTTATGGCACTATATCCCTCTTATAGTGAGATCCAATGGAACATTGAAGAACATGATAAAAATGTGAAAGAGTAGCTATTTTTTCTTTTACAACAATTTTGAACAGTTCCTATCCAAAGATTTTTAGGTTACTTGAACTAATTTAAATTATTGATTGTATGGCTCCAGCCACTACTTGCTAATATGTCTGCTATGTATACAATCTACCATGGTCCAGAAGGATTGAAGAAACATGTAAAACATGTACATGGTTTGGCAGGAGCAGTTGTCATTGGATTGAAGAAACTAGGTACTATTAATGTTGTCCATTGTAGACCTAACAATGTGACCACATGGCCATCTTATTTCAGTCCTAACTATCTAACAAAAACCACAAACACAACCATGTATCCTAATTGTATGCTGAAAGATCACTCTGTCAAAATGGGTACATTACACTCTATTAAACTGAAGGCCCCTAGCACCTAGAAGAGAAAATTCAAAAATATCAATTTGCTCTATTATTTCTAGAAATATTCAATTTGATTGACATGCTAGATTTCTTCTTTTTCACCATTGAAAGGATCGATTCTTGTGCCACCACCATTTCCAGCAGAATTGGGTGATTTTCCCCACAACATTTTTGGTCTTCTGATATTAGATTTGAGATTAGTTGTTTTAATTACTTTGACCAGTACTTCATAGCTAGTTTTTCCAAGCAACCAAGCAAACCAACATCAATGCAGCTGATCACTGTGTCTGGCACTCATGTTACACCACTGTAGCTGCAGTGTCTCAAGTGCCTAACTATCCGCCATTTTTTTTATATAAATAATCTGATCATTTTTAACAATTACAGACATAATATTGACATATCAGCCTATATGCATACACTAAGAAATGATTTATTCAAGAATACAGTCTACATACTAAATTATAAGGGTCTATAGCATACTAAATTATAAGGATCTATACATAAAATGTCAGTCCAATCTACGTTTTAAAACCGTAGAGGGACATATAGATGAAGTCAACTTTTAGTATAGCTATTTTTCATTTATTTTCTAACTTATAAGATCTTTTAAGTGTTTTAATGATTTGCATTGGTTCCTGCCTCTATAATTATACACCATTCAAACATAGTTGCACGACTCTCATATTGATTGGGAATTTGTTGAGCTCGTTGCTCATCAAAATATAACCTGAAAAGCAAAGAATGACTAGTTTTTACTGATCTTGTATTAATTATTGAGGCATTGGTCTGTGGATGCAATGTATTTTTTAACAAAAAATTTGTTGGTTGTCTACCTAGTGAGATATGTATTTGGTATGCAACACTTTGATTTCTAATTAGAATTTTTGCAGGCTATTTTGTTTTCCCTCATTTGCCCCACATTTTCATTTTGTCAAATAGATCATCTGCATTTTCTATGTTTCCACATTTTGGATACATATATATACACCATATATGTGTCACAAGAAATGGAATTTGCACGATACTATTATCTTTGATCTATAAATATGTGAGCTACTAGTATCTTTGATTTGTAGTATATACTACTTACTATTGATGTGAGTTGTGGTGCACTTGCACTTATTATTTTAACATTGTATAGAACTGCACTAAGGGGATCCGCAAATAGCACTAGCTCAAATTTTCCATCCTGCCCTAATTTTAAACTATAAGAAAATTTAATCCCTCCAACACAAATTCAAACATGAATTATATCGAATCAAGAAAAAATAAGGATGAGAAAACATCAAGTTTGAGGAGAAAACATCAAGTTTGAGGAAAAATAATGGTTTCACATACCTGCAAAAACCTTAGGAGTGAAATAAGCTCAAATTTCTAGTGAATTTTCCCACAGTATCCATGGCCAGTGATACAAGTGAGCATATCAAAGAAAAAAATTAGTGGATTTTCTCATAAATATGAAAAATTTGAAGTGCATTTGCAATGTCTCAAATATGAGCTTTGATCTCCTTTCTGTCTTTGCATCTGAAACTCCACACCTATGGTTGCCTTTGATTTGGGATTAATTTCATTTCGAGAATACTTGGACAACAAATGTGGAAGCACAGAAAATGAAAATGAGTTTGACAGAATCACAAACAGATATGATCTCATGGACTGCAATGGTTGCAAAATTTACACAAAATGGATTTGTTCACAAGACTTGAGAAACCTCTAACCTAAAGTGATTGGTAGGTGCAAAGCCAGGTTACAATGAGGGAGGGAAAAGGAAAATGCATGTCTAATGATGGAGGGAAAATAAATGGGAGGCAAATGAAAATTTTATTTTAGAAAAAAATAAATTTGATTGTCTTAATGTAAGAAAAAAAAACATAGCAAGTTATCATAGTTCTGTGGGAAAACTAAAATTAGGAATCGCACCTTGGTGTGCAATGGGTACACCGTAGAGATGTGGATGGTCAATTAGGGAAAAATGGTCTATTTTTTACATATATTTATGCACTATGGTAGGCAATTTAGCAATTGATGTTTGTACAACAAAGGTCTCAAATCAACAAGGATCCAGGAAACAATCTAGTCATTCTTGTCTACTATATCAATTGGTCCACTTCCCATAAATGAAGAAGATAATCAAGTTCCATTAGCAATAGACTCATGTTATGTTTGGAATAGGGAGAGAGAGAGGAAGGGTGAGATGGGGATAAAAAGAGGGACAGATAGAGGGGAGAAGAGAGAGAGGGGGTTAAGGAGATAGAGATAGAGATGGAGGTGGAGAGAGAGAGAGAGAAAGAGAGAGAGAGAGATGGCAATATATTGAGATAGAGATAAAAATAAAGGTATACAAGTCTTGGAAGAGGGAGAAGCAGAGGGAGAGACAGGGAGAGAGGAAGATAGAGGTACAAATAAAGATAGTGGGAGAGAGGAAGAGGGAGAAAAATATAGAGAGATATTAGAGAGAAGGAGAGAGAGATAAAAATGTAGAGAGATAAGGAGATGAAGAGGGAGACATAAAGAGGTATAGAGGAAGAGGGAGAGGGAGAGATATATATAGATGGAGAGATAGAGTGATAAAGAGATAGAGATATAAGGAGATATAAGAGATGGGGAGAGGGAGAGAGACAAAGCGATAAACAAATAAAGAGTAGAGAAAAAAGAATAGAGATGGATAAATGGAGAGAGATAGACGGAGATAGAGAGGAGAGAAAAAGAGGGAGAGATAGATATTCAAGGAGAGAGAGAGAGAAAGAGAGAGAGAGAGATGAGAAGAGAAAGGGAGAGAGAGGTAGAGATAGATAGATACATAGGGATAGGGAAGGAGGGAGAGAGAAATAGATGGGGACAAATAGATAAAGGTGGGAGATAGAGGGAGGGAGGGAGGGAGAAAAATTAAGAGAGATAGGTAGCGAGAGGGGGGGTTGTGAGGGAGAGATATCTCAATATATAGAGTGGGAGAGGGAGAGGGAGAGGGAGAGATAAATAGATAGAGGTAGAGAAAGATATAGATATAAAGAGATAGAGGAGTGAGAGGGAGATCAAGAGAGAGAAATAGAGTAGGAGATATGGAGTGAATAAGAGAGAGATAACATGGAATTCATTGTGCTATCTTATATTAGAAATTTTTAAATATAAATTAAAAAATTATAATTAGTACAAAATCTATTTTTATATAAGACAAAATTGTTATTATATGCTATATTTTATATAATGTATTTAAAAATAATAATTTTATGGTTATATTTATTATAATATATTATATCTTATATTAGAAATTATTAAACATAAATAAAAAAATTATAATTAGTACAAAATGTATTTTTATATAAGACAAATTAAATTATATATAATATATTTATATTTATTATATATATATAGAGAGAGAGAGAGCTACACGCTCTCCATGGGATGGTGGGGAGACTACACCTCATGACCTCTTATGTGCAAGTTGTTTTAGCCACCCCAAAAAATGTATTATTATTATTATATATTATATTCTTTAATAAAAATATTTAATGCAAATATGAGATTATTAAAATTAATAATTAATAAATTATTACATTGTACAAATTAAATTAATATATAATATATATTTTATATAATAAAAATTAAATTATATTATCCTTTATTTTGTCATTTAGTTGTGATTTTACTCAATGACCAAATTAGTCATTTATTTTCAAGATACTACTAGTGTTAGTCACGTGACTAAAAGTTTTAGTCGTGTGACTAAATTTTTTAGTCACGTAGTCATTTATTTGCCAAATTCTAATAGTGGATAATGGTGTGCATCAAAAAGAAAGTTGAAGCAGTATTAGGTTTCTTGTAAGTCTCCCAAATAAATTGGGGTATTAGAAAAAGGAGTTAAAGATGGATAAAATAAATCAATTAAATATTTATGGAAAATTTTGATAACAAGATATTACAATAATTTATTGGTGAGATGAAGATAGGATTTGAATAAAATTTAATGATCATGATAGAAAAGAAGAAGGAAGAAGAAATAATGTTAAAACAATCATAGGAATGTGAGGAAAGATAATGGAAAAGGTTAGAAGAAGTTTGAGAAACATTAAGAGAGTGTATCAAGAGGGATGTGGCTAATAAAAACCCTAATATTGAGATGCGTAGATCATCAATGTACATGGAATTCATGAATATTAAAAAAATAGAGTGGTTTATAAGTTAAATTAGAACTAGATATAAAAATCTAACTAAAACAACAAGGAAGTTGAAAGAATATAATACAATAATGAACTTAGAGAAGTTTGTACTTAATTGTAGGTATGATATAGATGTGGTTGCTATGGCGAAGAAGTAGTAAATGAGGAAGTAAACAAGTTGATAATTGGTGAAGAAGAGGAGATACTATTTAGCAATAAAATCAAAGAAGTCACCAAAAATGTAGAGTTTTCCAAGGAATCTTTGGAGATGATAGATGAGAACAGTTCCTAGGTTGATGAAGAAAATTAAACTCAAAGAAATATATATATAAATCCATTTCTAATGATGTGTTATCAACCAACACATTGCACAAGCTAAAGAGACACTATGAGGAGATGAACCTCATGGACAAAGAGTCACCTCCCATGTTCTCAAAAGTAATAAAATTTTCTAAAGAGTCCATATAAGTAGTGAATCCCCAATTGGGTTAGAGAAATGAAGATCAAGAAGTAATTATGTATGAGATATGTGATAGATATTATTAAGTGAGTTCTTAGATGTTCAATTGTCAAGAGATATTGATAGAGAAAGGACTTTGGTCAAGTATAAAATGAGTGAAACTGGACAAAGAAGCCTTGATAAAGAAAGAGAAAGAGATCCAAGAGTAGGGAATGGATTAGGAGAAAGCATAATTCCTAACCATACAAAATAAATCAAGAACACCTTTCCCTCCTCCAAATATGGATGCACATATATGAATAAGATCGTGATTTTTGGTAAATACACCGAGGATGCTAGTGGACATCTCTTTATCTTGGATTTTCATTGGAGTGGGGCTAACATTAATGATGAATAGACCCAATTAAATGATTTTGTGGAGATTTCAATGATGAGGCCCTAAGATGGTGCATTAAGGAATTCCCTAAGCATGATAAAACATTGAAAAAATTGAATGACTTATTTTTGACAAATTTCCATTAGCCTAATGTATGAACAAAAACATAAATAAAATATGGAAGATGACAAAAATTGAGGAGGAATTAGTAAAATATGATGAACAATGATTTAAAAGTGTGGTTAGAAATCTAGAAGAAACCTCAAGACATTAAATAAATAAATTGAGTGGTTTATTTTAGGGTGAACCCCTCACATTATAAAAAAAGTAGATGAGAAGATTTCCTCTTTGTATAAGGATGTCATAGAATTGAGCAGTAGAATCTAGAATCCTAGTCAAAGATATGGGAGAATAATTTAGTAGAAAAGGATGAAATTGATAATTTCAAATTAGAGTGGGAAATGTAATGTTGAAGTAGGAAGTTTTAATGAAAGGTGAGAAGGTTGAGACTTCTCCCCCACCTAGAAGAAGTAAAATTTGGTTTAAATATTATAGAGAAAATCTAGGGATTAAATGTTTGATAATCAATGGCACCGAGAAGGCTACTACATTAAGAGGGGAACTTGAGAAATCCCCTAGAAATATAGTAAGAATATACTATAAAATATAATGTGGGACAAACGTTGACACAAATAGGTTTACAATTGAGAACAAGTATAAGACTACTTAACAATAAAACACTATGTGGCACCGCAAATTCAAGATGTAGCACCCTCCATGGGTTACCATGATAACTATTGAGACAGAGATGGTAGGGGAGGCTACCACAATAATAATAGAGGTACTGAAGAAAGATGAAGACCAAAAGCCCAAAATGTTTTAATTACGATAAACTAGGACATTATGCTAATGAGTGTAGAAGAAAAAAGGAAGAAAGTCCACATGTATCACCACATGATATTTAGTTGTACCAAATTTAATAGTTCTATAAGAATGTGTTGGTACCATGATAAAAATTTGAATAATTGTCTAATCTAAATGTATTCTATGATACTAAAGTAGTAATGAATATCTAAAATAAAGGAGCAAATGTTAGACAATGTAAGAAATTAAATATAGAAAACAAATGTAGAATAACGTTATTCTCATTGACAAAATAGAAATTAAAAAAAAATATATAAAGAAAAAAAGAAAAAACACAAGAAAAGGGCCACCTAGAATTTTAAGAAAAAGAGAAACCTGACATTGGATTAATAGATGAATATCCCAAGAGAATCTTATGAAAGTAAATAAAATAAATATTTGGGTGATAAAGAAGTGGCACATTCTCAAACAGTTCACGTGCTTGCATAGATGTCTACCAGAGCAGTTGCAACTACAACATCTGGCAAAATTCCTCTATCATCTATGCTTTTATAGATGTCTATACCCTGTTCCAAAGTTCCGATTCGGCACAGGCTGCAAGGATGCTGGCAGAGGTTGTAGAGTCTGGCTTTATACCTGCCAATTGCATTTGCTTGAAAGTTTCTCAAGCCTTTTCAACAAATCCACTTTCTGAATATCCTGCAATTAGGGCATTCCATGAGAAGACATTTCCTTGAGACATTTTGTCAAACAGTTCGCGTGTCTTGTCTATGCTTTAACATTTTGCATACATGTCTACCAGGGCAGTTGCAACTACAACATCTGACAAAATTCATCTATCCTCTATGCTGTGATGGGTGTGCACAATTCCAAAGGTCCCATTTCGGCAAATGCAGGGAGGATGCTGGCAAAGGTTAAGGAGTTTGACTTTACACCTGCAAATTGCATTTGCTTGAAAGTTTCTAAAGCCTTTTCAACAAACCCATTTTGTGCATATCCTGCATTCGCAGCATTCCATAAGCTCCCATTTTGCCACAGGCTGGGACAAAGCTGGTTGGAGACCTGTTTGTTGTGCAACGTCCCCCATGCCTTAACTTCTGCAGCACGGTAATTATAAGCCAAGCGTGGGTGGACGGGAGAAAGCTGTTTAAAAAAAATAAATTTAGGATGGTGATCCACCAAACGAGTTCGTTAACGGCAAATGGAAGTGGGACGGGTTACGGCGGGGGCCCACCTGAGCCACCTAAGTAGTCAGCGATTAGAGTGTGCTGGTTAAGTCCAGCCCAGAAGCAGATGTAGATGATGGAGCAAGTTCATCAAAAGAATTTATAATCTCAATCTTTGGTCGAAGAGAAGTAGAAGCTATGGAATCCGATTCAACTAAACAGAGAGATAGAAAGAAAAGCAATGGAATCAGGGGCGGTAGTGGGTAAGTCCAAACGCTATACGGGGTAGAAACAGGGAGTTATGTAGATAACTGGTGACTGAAGAAGTATAATGACGAGGTATGGTTTGTGCGGGAAACTGCATGGAAGAAAGGCAGAAGAATCGTACCCACGAAAGCACGCAGAACTATGTGCCGACCATAAAGTCGAGATGCTGTTTCTGACATTTTAATTCACTGCCTAGTTCTTAAACGTTCTTCAATTCTGAAATTTTAATTGGAACGTAAGATTAGATGTTTATTATTGCGAATACGGTCACAGGGAGGGGCTAGGCAGGTATTGAGCTCAAAGCTGCAAGAATTTGGGACCATGTAAACTACTAGCATTTTCTTTTGGGCTTTGAAATTAAAAGATGTGTGAAAGAGGTCATATCTATTTTTACTCTTCGCATTTAGTTATGGTTTTTTTTTTTAATATCTTAAATATTGTTAAATTACATAGCAATAGTAATATGTCCTTTCAAACTTAATCCGTGATTAATGCATTCTACACTGGTCAATCAGAATTCAAAATTTCTCAGCTTTTAATGAGCAGTAATTAATGAGGGATACAAATGTACTCACTAGTTAACTGCTCTGAAATTTGGTTGCCTATTATTGGCCTCGCACAATGGTTGTAGCATGTCAGTATATGTTTCTAATTTCAGATCAACAGTTGTAGCATGTCAGTAGCCTATATGTTTCTAATTTCACTAGTATATGTTTCTAGTTTCACGAGGCAAGAGATCAATCATGAACGGCTGCAGCATGTCAATATATGTTTCTAATTTCACGAGGCAAGAGATTGCACGAATTTTGAAGGAGGCTCTGTAGACTGTCAGATGGCTCAGATAGTTGGCGATTAGGATAGAGTCGTTAGAGTCGTTGCATGCAGACAAACACATGCATGGAGAGAGACATTGCACTTACTCTTTCTTTTCTTTTTTGTTTTTCCTCACGTTGCGCTTAGTTGTTGGCTTTCTTCTGCTTCATTTTGTGTTGTTTTTTCTTCGTTGAGCATATTGTGGCATTGAGTTTGGCGGCAAGTGGAGCAAAGGCCGAAACAATGGACCAGTTCTGGTTTACAAATTTAATGGTTTGCTTAACCTGGAGCAGATATTTCATAGAATAACCAAGCCTAGATTTTCTGCATGATTTTAGGGTGTTGACAAGAACAAATGCAGACATGCTTCATATTTACAGTTTTGGGAAAAAATATTTTTAATTTTAGGGTATGCCTTTCATTAGTTGTTCTTTGCAAGAATTCATGCAAAACTTTGTCGTTTGGGAAGGGGAGGCGGAAGAAAGGAGGAGTGGATATTCGTTACAGGGAACGAGAAGGCAGGGACGAGGGAATGTACGGTAGAGATACTGGAGACACTACAGATTTAACAGGTATTCATTCACTTGAAATTTACTTTCGAAAGGGCATTAAAGAGATGTCAGGTCAAGTAATGCAATGATTGCAGGATATGAACTTTGGCTTTTTTGCGACTAATATATCCATATGAACCATGACGCTTCAAGCATGATAAACAGTATGCCAAGACAAACATATCAATAGGACATCTTTGCTTCCAAACTATTTAAAAATTTAACCTATATGTCTTTTCTTTATGTGGGAAGGATTTCCATTCATTTCAAGATTACTACATGCTTTTCTTATTTATATTGATTTTTTGTGCTCAAGTATTACATGCTTTCCTCCTTTCTAGTAGCGAGGCAGTGAACTGTTTGATAAAATGCTTTCGTAGACATGTATGGAAAATGTGGTAGCATAGATAACGCAGTGAACTGTTTGGAAAACCACATTTCTTTGAGGCATTTTTTCAAATAGTTCATTTCCATGACCATTAGACCACATTTCTTTGAGGCATTTTTCCATATAGTTCATTTCCTTGTCTATGGCTTATGGCATTCCATCATCATGAAACCACATTTATTTGAAGCACTTTTCCAAACGGTTCACTACCTTGTCTATGCTATTGATTACTATTATGCTTTGATAGATTTTTTCCAAGCATCCATAGCTCGTTCAAAAACACCTATTTTAGGCTTTTAGCCATAGTAGCAAGGCAGTGAACTGTTTGATAAAATGCTTTGGTAGACATGTTTGAAAAATGTGTTAGCATAGACAAGGCAGTGAACTGTTTGAAAAAATGGAGTAGCTTCACGAGGCAAGAGAGCGCATGAATTTTGAAGGAGGCTCTGTAGAATGCCACGATGGCTTGGACAGTTGGTGATTAGGGTATAGTCATTGCATGTAGAGAGACACATGCAGAGAGACATTGCACTTACTTGGCATTAACATCTGAAATCTCTTCTTTATTTCATTTGCTGGGCTTCTTTCACCTCATTTTAAGCATCAAAAATCATTTAAGTAATAGCTAAAGGTGGGATGGCCATTGATAATATACAAGCTGGGTGTTATAGGTTGGATCAACTTCTAGTTGATGCCATGGCTTGGTTATCACTTCTGGGTAAGGACCTCACCTTAATCTTAGCTTGTTTATTGATGAAACTGTATGCTTTTTTGTAGAATTTATCAGACCATTTCTAGTTCTCCATTTGCGCATCACTCCCATATTGTATCAGCATACCAACTTAAGCTAAAGAACCTGTATTAGTGAAAAAGCATAATAATGAATTTCCTTGTAGATCATCTTAAACACTCCATTTCTAGCTCTGTCAAGGTGAATTTAGTAATAATCTGTAAGCAATTTTCCCTTCATTGATAAGGAATAGGTTAAAATTTTGATTTTTCAATAATACTCAAAGCTTTATAGAAATTTTTTACCAATTTAAAATTTTTGATTCTGTAATTTAATTTTAATATTTTACTTGGTTTTAATGAATGGCTTGTTAAAATTTAATAATTCTTTTTTTTCCCTTATAGAATGAGATGCAAATCTTCACAACAAAGATCATTGAAATGATGAAATCAAAAAAGCTATTCACATGGCAAGGAGGGCCTATTATCTTGGTACAAGTAGGTTATCCTGTAGCAGTATTTCAGTATTTTGTTTTCCAAGTAGGTTTTTCTGTAAACTAAGCGGATGTCACATGATTCAATGTTTTATGCAGATTGAAAATGAGTATGGAAATCAATAGAAACATTATGGAGAAAAGGGAATGACCTACATAAATTGGGTCGCTAAAATGGCATAAGCATAGAATATCAGTCTTCCTTGGGTGATGTGCCAACAAGCAAATGCTCCTAACCCTATTGTGAACACCTATAGATGAAATAAAGCTGATGTTAATATATTTACTTCTTATTTGTGCTCAAACTGATGCATTTCAAAAATATTTTTATAGATTAATGCATGCAATGGTTTCTATTGTGATAGCTTTGAACCCAATTCTATGGAAAAGTCAAAACCGTGTACTGAGAACTGGTTTGGCTGGTAATATTTTCTTAGTCTCTGATGTAACTATTACACATATGCATGGCAACATGACTTTTTTTTCTATTTAGTTGACAGGTAGGAATTTAAAGCTGGTTTGGCTGGTAATATTTTCTTAGTCTCTGATGTAACTATTACACATATGCATGGCAACATGACTTTTTTTCTATTTAGTTGACAGGTAGGAATTTAAAGCTATTAATTGAGATAATTTTAGTATCATTCCCTGTAATCATAATTGAACTTTACTCTGGCATAAAAGTGATTTTATGTTATATTTGTACAATAATAGAATTCTCATAGGTTGTCAACTCCTTGATGGTCGTGGTACTTATTTCTTCCCAATATGTTGGTTTCATTTTAATAGGTTTCTAAAATTTGGAGGGAGGGAACTCCCCCATATGCCTACAGAGGATGTTGTATTTGTAGTAGCACAACTTTTTCAGAGAGGGGGAACATTTTAGAACTATTACATGGTGAGTTTATATTGTTGAATCATCTTGAATTCATGCACTCATTGGTGTTAAATATTAGTAGAATTTAAATTAGCTTTACGCAAAACTTTTATATAATTTCATTAGGATTACCTTAAATACATTTTTGTGCAGTACCATGGAGGAAGAAAATTTGGCAAGACAGTCAAGGGTCCATTCATCTCCACTAGTTATGACTATGATGCCCCTCTTGATGAATATGGTATGCAAAGCTATACTAATATGATTTTCTCTAAATTATTATTGTTAATTTTCTCTAACATGCATAGCTTAATATGCACTTACCTTATAGGGTATATATGGTAGCCAAAATGGGGGCATCATAAAGAATTGCACCACGCTATAAAGCAATTTGAAGCTACTCTAGTCAATGGAAAGATCTATAACATATCAAGGCATGACCTTCGGGTTTGTGTTTTCATTAAGAACATATAACTACAATTAAAATGTTACATTATGTTAGCTAATCAAACTCTTCTGTGTACATCAAAATCTTACAGGAAATCTAATCCTGCTTGGCTCTTAAACATAGTTTAGAGGGAAAAATATCTAACAAATTTTTTGAGGATAAATTATTTGACTTTACAACAAATACAGATTATGGACTTATGAAAACTGAGATTTTGCATTGGGGTGATCCCACAATAGTGGTTTACAATTTTTGGCCAAATTGAACACCAAAATTATTATTTTTAACTAAATCTTCATATTTGGGCACCTATAGCGGGTAAACCGTGAGGAATTTGAAGATGATGCAAAGTAGAGTTTCGTCACATTTTCTCTGTAGATTCCAAAAATATTTTTTTCAAAATTTTTAGAATTAAATTGGATTTCTTTTTCCATCTCCCACAAAAAACTGGTTTAGAAAACAACATTTTTAAAAAGTGACGCACATCGTATAACACATAACTTTTTTTTCATGAAGGATAAAATTATAATTCTTTCGAATTTAGATTTGTAACTCCGATATCTAGTGCTTCCATTTGGTTAGATAGTTTTTAATTGAATATTTTTTCTTTAATCAAGTTTTGAAGTCAAACCAATTACAATTCAGACATAGCGTGACCGTATAACGCGTAAATTTTTTGTATATATCAAAATTCAATTATTTTTGTTGGATCAAGGACTTCAATATCTAGTGCAGTCATATTTTAAATTTTTTTTTTTGATAATATGCTATTTTTCCACATGTGCAAAACAAAGACCTTCATTTTCAGTGAAAAACCTATATTTGATTAAACTAAAAAAACAAATACATAATAAAACCAAAGCATATCAATATTATATTTGTTGGATAGCTCGTCTAAGGACTACCTAATTTCAGTTGGGTTTGTGAAGTCTCCACCATTTTCATGTTCGAACCGAGCTTCGAAGTGAAAATTTTTAGGTTTTTTGTGTCTAAGGGGGAGAATGAGGGTCAAGGGGGGTTCATACGAACCCCTAGGGGTTCGAACAAATCACCTCACATAATGCATTTTTATTTGGTTTTTGGGTGGGAAACTAGGGAATGGGTTCACTTGAACTGGTCAGTAGGTTCGTACAAACCCCCAAAATCACATTTTTTTGGCATAGGGTCATTTTTTGTGAGTTTTCCTTCCTCACTAAAATTGCAAACCACTATTGTGGCTTCACCCATTGGATATTCAGGAAATAGTGTATTCTGTGAACTCTTCTAGCGTATGTGTTGCATTTCTCAGCAACATACACCATAGGAAGGATGTAGCTATATATTTCAATGGAATGTCATATCACTTACCTGCTTGGTCTATCGGTATTTTACCTGATTGTAGGCATGTTGCCTTCAACACTGCAAAGGCTAGTATTTCTTTCACTTATCATTGGAGTTAGGTATTGTTCATAGTTTGATCAAAGATGTAAGATCATATAAAACTGTTTAAATTATGTCTCTCTATGAACTACATGTACCTACATAGACTTCTTCAATGGCAATGGAGAAGGTTAGCCTAGAATCACTTCTTCCTGCTAAAATAGAAACCTCATGTAGTGATTCAAATCTATCCATAAACTGGTCATGGCACAAATAACTTATTGGAATTAGTAGTGGTGAACATTTCTCTAGCAACAACTTGCTATAGTAGTTGTACACAACTAAAGATAAAATTGTTTTTCGGTGGTATACAAATAGGTATATATCAGCCCTTGTCTTTCATATTCATTAATAATCTTAAAGAATGTAACAAATTTGATATGAAAAAATGAATATAATCTCATTGGAAATGTCAATTGGCTGTAATTTAGCTTCCTAGAGAATCTTTTTTCTAAAATTTGGCTTTCTTCTCATGGTTTTTCTTGTACAAGCCACACAAGTAATTTTTTATGCTTTATTTTGTTGTCCTATCAATACAGTGTACATGTTGATGAAGATGAACCCTCTTTAAAGAACAAAAGTCAAGTATATTTGCATGTTAAGACATGAGGCCATGCACTCCATGTGTTTGTCAATGGACAATTTGTAGGTAGGCAACACTCTATGTTTCACATTTTTGGCTACTTATGGACTCACAAGTTAATTTTATTAAATCATTTCAAAAATGGGTGGCGGTAAGACAAACTATTGTCACAATGGCAGTGCCTCATACATTTTAATTTGTGTCAGGAGCTATTGAGAAGCTCCACACCCAAGCTCGTAGACTAAAGATTACAATTTTAATTTCTGTTAGTAGTTGTTGCAAAACTGCCCTACCAACACTAGGTGGGAGCTATGCTGCATTGCAACTCTTGTTATGTTTTCTTTTTTTTTGAAATTTTATCTATTTTTATTCACTTCCATGCATATTTTTATATATTTATGTTTTATTTACATATTTTTATATATTGATATCATTAATATGTGGTAATTTTTATGTTTGGTTTTTTTATCAAAATTTTATCAGTTTTTATTCACTTCAACACATATTTTTATATATTTACAATATTTTTAATGAGTGATATTTATTTCTTAGCACATTAATTTTATTTGAAATCAGATTAAGTCATATATTTTTTAAACAATTCACTAACACTAATATCTAGTGCATGCATTTTTTCATTATTTTTGTTTCATATTTTTTATTATTAATTTTTAATTCATATTCACTATAACTTAGAGTGATCTTATTCCATAGCTTATAACTTTTTTTTATTCATCATAATTATTTATTTACTGAAACAAGGACATCATATGAAGTGCAAAGATATATTAAATATATATTTATACCATTTTATATTTTCCTTTCTATGTCAAACAAAGACCCTTATGTTTGGAAAAAAACTATGTTCACTAAAAAATAGAAGAAAAGTATTAGAACTAATTATAGTGAATTATAAATTATAATTTTCAGAAAGGTTACTCTAAATTCGACAACCTTACAAAATTTCATGCCATGGAAACTTTGTTTGATGGCCCAAACCCTACTTCTAAATAAATAAATAATTTGAAATGTATGTGAGCAACAATGGGATGGCATCAAAGGGACCTTCAAATGAAGGACTTACAAATGAAGATAATAACCTTCATTGAAAGGCCCTTCTTATGAAAGTCCATTTCATAAAGCATTTTGAGCATGCAAGATTTTAAAATGGAGAAAAAAAGATCTTCATTTGAAGGATGATGACATCACCTTTAAATGAGTAAATGTCCATCCAAAATCATCCTATAATTTTAGCATCTTGGGCTCATTTTTTTTCCATATATAAAGGGATTCAATATTTTCTATCAAGGTAAGTTGATTCTATATGCTTTTAGTGTTCATATTCCATCATTGCTCCAATTGAAGTTGTCTAATAGGTAGTGTTATTATATCCTTTCTAGTTGATGTCCTACTTCAAGCCACATCACCATCTATTATAAGGTATCCAAATAAAATTTGTAGTACATAAATTTTCAAAATCCTATTTCTATATGTTAGATCATTAATCTACCATTGAACCACAAATTTGGAAGTGTGCACTCTTGCAACATCCCACTCAAAAACTACTAGAGAACCGACTAGTCACATGCATGTAATGTGCTCAAAGTCCTATATCTATAGGAGGGTACATGTGTCATAAAATTATCACTCTTTTGGCACATTTAGTGACCCAAATCATGTTGTAAATAAGAGGTCATGCTTCATCCAAATGAGAATATGGTATGTTACTCCATTTCTAGTATATTTTGAACATAAACACCATGTAAATGGGCACCTTTCCCATCCTGTGTAATAAAGATATTGATGGTCATAATTTTAACCTATTTAGTTCATGATCATGTAGATATGTCCTATATTCTCCCTAAGAATGGTATACAATATTCCATACACTTCACCCTCCTACACATAGGCTAGCGATTGTTGCAAAACAACCAATATTGTGCAAGATTAGAAAAGTAATCTCAAAATGTGATACACATCCTCTAATATCATTTTCTTGTCCCCTATGGGAAGATGAAAGGTCAAGGTATCGATATCCCATCTCTTTATGAGAACGGTATGCATATGATCATGAAATCATATCTCTAGCATCTTGTATACAAATTAGATACCCACTGGCAACATACCAATGTGATCTCATCCTATATAAGAGACTTAACATGGCTTTGCAACATCGTAAGTATCACCCCTCTAGGGAAATATTGCTAATTAGGTGGCTCCTATGGTTATCAATTTCATAATATATAACACTTTTTATATCTTTCTAAAAATAAAAAGATACATTTCCAATTCTTGTGGATGTGTACACATTTTTCATGTTCTAGCACATATAAATAAATCCTATGCATACAAAGGACATTGGAATGAATTTTAGGGTATAAAACAATGAGAGGATGCTAACATGTTCACTAGATGAAAATGCACAATGTGGGTCACCCATGAGCATTAATGACGCAAGAAAAAAATTCTATCTAGAACTGATGAAAAATGTGGGGGTATTGATGATTATGTTCGATCACACCCACTTTCCAAGCAATTCCACTCAAGGATAACCCTAGAGATCTCAATGAAAAAGAGAAAGAGATCTTACAAAAGGGTTGTCCTAGGAGCTGAATATGATATGATGAGTGGTTCACCACCAAGTTTAGACTTGGAAAAATAATGAAATGCAAGATGAAATGAGAAACCCCAATTGAATGCCAACAAACACTAAATGACCTAGAAAGGTGAATGAAATGCAATAGAAAAATGTAAGATAGAAAGTGTGCACCTAGGAATCCAAAGAAGGTTGAATGGAGATCTAGAACAATGAAAAATATGCTTTTACTATTGACTAGGACTCATTCTCCAAGCTGGGTGAATCGGTCGTGTTTCTGGGAAACTGTGCAGGAACAAAAATCTACCAATAGGGTATCCAAATCTACAAAGTCCTGAAAACTGACTAGAACTGGGACTCATTTGCCAAAAGTGGTGAATCAGTCTAGTTGGGATTTTTTAAAGATTCAAAAGATGATCCTACTCCTTTATTGTCTGCTCTATCATTCTTGATTGGTTTTTGGATCCAAATCTCTGATTTGCAACCTGTAGGTGATCTCCAATGTTCTTCAAGGCTTGATGACAACTTTGAAAACTTTGGATGGTTTGCAACTATTCTCTAATATTTCTCCTTAGGAAATATGCAACCTAGACCTGCAAATCACACATAAAGGAGAGGGAAAAATATTGCTAGGTTAGTGGATAGGGGTTTTCCTTGGTCAAACCCTGTTTTGGAAATCAATCCTTGAAATGAAATAAAATATGAATGGAGAATGATGAATGAACAAAATACAATGTTGCAACTGACTAAACCCTAGCAATAAGGTTTTGTAAATGTGCTTGAAATGGCTAAAATGGATGTGGTTCTTGACTCTTTCTTTAATGATGTTGATCTTGTATGAAACACTTGCTTGAATCATAAACTCTACATCACAATTGTTAGCACAATTAAAAACATGACATATGAAATCCTTGAAATGATGATTGATGCTTAAAGGATTCTCTTAAATGCTTGATAATTTTCCCTTGGATTCTCTTGAATGTTCTTGTGAACTCTCTTGAATGCTAGGTCACTTTATTTCTTGATAGGATGAAAATGAGTGAAAGAACCTTGCATTTATATTCAACTATGTAAGAATTCCCAAAATCACAACACTACAAGATGACATCAGATCCGGGAGAATAAAATTATGCCAAATATTTGAATTAAATTTGATTTTGGGCCGCACGGTCCACTCATTCACCCAAGGTGGCAAATGAGTCCCATCAAACATAATGTATGGGACCAAAAACCAAAAGTTCTTAGAAATGTGTGAAAACCGGTTCAGGGCCAAAAGATCTAGGTGGGACCCATTCACCCAAGGTAGTGAATGAGTCCTAGATCCCTAAATTTGGGTCACACAAGCTAGAAACACCGAAATTATTATTGGCTAATGATTGGTTTCAAGATTATCCTCAAAAATATGCAATAAATGAGGCTTGTGGATGCAAAATAGGGCCGATTAAAGCATAAGAAAGTCCAATTATTAATGAAAAGCATATAGAAGTGTGAAATTATCCTACAAAACTTTACAACACTCTAAATAAGGCAAGATTAATGTTTATTTTTGATTAAAAATAGGTTTATTATGTTTATTTATTTGATAAAACCCTAGAAAAGTGTGAAAGTGTGTTACAACACTTCACAACACTTTAGCAAGGTACCCTTAAAATCCATTAGTTCACAAGGGCTAAAGACCTAATGCAAATGTGTTAACCACATTACAACACTAAATCAATGCAACATTAAGCCGCATTCACAAGGAGGGCCCAAACAAGCTAGAAAAAATGGAGGGGATACTTTTTCATTGACTCCACCTTCGCTAATTCTCATAACAAAAATAAAAATAGTTTTGGCAACCCTTTTCCCCCATTTTAAATTTTCTTAACTCTGACTATAGAATGCAATGTACTTTCAATACTTGCAGCCAATCTCTTTAACTATATGTAGTTAAATGCACTCAATTGGACATCCAATTGCTAAAACAAAATACTACAAATTAATGGTCTCTTTTTAATGTTTATCTTAATTGGACCGATACAACTAATGTTCCATGTACAAATGAGCAACTACAATATTATTTCACCTTGGAAAACGTAATCTATCAATCTTAATTCATTATTAAACATCGAGTTTACTACCTCTAATTGTTGCATTCATCATACATATCCTTACTTGGCACCCTTCTTTCTAAGGAACCTGATTCCTCAGATGTATGTGGCATGAAACTTATTTATTCTAAAAACTAATGTTATTTATTGAACCCCTCACTAGCTAGTATCTTCCTTCACTCAATGTCACTATGGTCTTCTTGAACGATCTCTACTCATCTATGTACCCACCCACTTCTTCTTGCACACTCTTTATCACATGGGTTCTTTGTTCTTCCCTTCACAATAGTGTGTATTCCCCCCTTATTCAATGCCTTTTTCTTCAACTTTTCACTATTTCAAAAGCCAATCTAATTTCTCAAACCATTTACCTCCCCTATTTCGTCAATCCACACCTTCCTTGAAGATGAAAAGGCATATTAAAATCAATTTTATGTTCAACAATATGAAATAACAAATTGACATAGAGAGGTAAGCATTACTTCAAAAACAAAGTGCTCCCCTATTTCCAAACTACACCCTTTCACTTCACATTCTCATTGGAATTTCATTTTTACAAAAAAAATCGTGCATTTTACTCTTTCATAATAAGCACCTCCTTGCATTAGATATGCTTATTTATTTTTATTTAAATATGCCCCATCAACAAGCTTGAGCCCCCTCATTTTGAAATTTTTTAATTGCTTGAAAATGTGGTTCTGCCCCTTTTATCTATTATTTACTTTTACTATGAATTTCTCACTTATTTCCATCAAGCTGCATTATCAGTATTTTACCAATATTTCTAGGCAACCAATCATTAGGTGAAAACTAATTTTTTTGTAAATTTCATTATGCAATTTTTTTTTAAAGCAGAGAGATACCAAAACAAAATTCAAACAAACCAACAATATTTTTGTGTCATGTTGATAGCTTATTCACCCATGTGATCCTGCATCAAACATGTTGAGTAAGTGAAATGTTCCTTGAGTTGATAAACTCGAGATCATTGAAAGGTGCATGGGATGGTATTCCCATTTTTATTTTTAATCCACAATTGCTCCTTGTCTATAGGAGACTTTCCTCTTTTTTTGTTCTAGTCAACCTCGATACCCAAACTATCCACACTTGTGTTATCCAATTTCTCCAAACAACTTCCTACCATAGGTCCACATTAGTGACTGGTCACCACATTCTTTTGAACTACTATTCTTTGTTCCTTTATTACACTACTGCAATAAATCAGAACCCAATCTACCCTTTCCTTTTAAAATATGCTCTTTGAGTGGCTGTAATTCATGGCACTCACTTTTTTCCTCTTCCTCTACTTGTTTCTCCGTACTACAACAAACAATAGATTTGGAATCTTTCATCTACTTCTCCTTCTCCTTTAAAGAATTCAACATATACTTTTGTCCATCTTTCTGGATGGTATAAAAATTCTTCCTACCATCATAGATGACTTCCTTGTCAAATTTTCATAGCTTACCCAACAACATATGACACACAGTCATAGGCATCACATCACAAAACACCTCATCTCTATAAGAACCAATATGAAAATTGATTAAACACTACTCACCCACAGTCATTTCATGTTCCTTCTCCAACCAAGAAACTTTGTATAGACTAGGATGGTCACTCCTTCTTTGAGATGATTCCTCCTCAATCTCCTTTGGGTTCACCAACACTCTTCTCATCATGAAAGATTCACGTTCTTCTAGGTCTTCACATTTTGGTGATGCATCACATTCCTCATCTTCTTGTGCCAAGTGGTTTCTTCCTACACTCTTCTTTCTACCTTCTTGTATTTGAGGACACTCATACACACGATGACTAACTTCTCCAAATTGGTAACATATAAATGGACACCCTCTGTTGCTACTACCACAACCTCTTGCTGATACCTCCTTCTCTTTGGTGTTTTGGCCTATTTCTTTACTCCATTTTGACTTGAATTCTTCATCCATCTGCTTTCCTTTGCTATTGCTCACTTGCCCCTTTTTAAGTTGCAAATCTTCCCCGACTTTTGAAATTGTCTATTTATCTTCTCATTAATGTCTCCTCAGCCTCAAATGCATATTAGTATGCTTTTTGAACTATGGTAATTTTTAGTATAATCATTTCATTATGAATATTAAGCCAAAAACCATTCACATACCTGGCTACCTTCTCCCAATTCATTTTGTTCCTTCCCACTCGAATAATAACATGTAAAACTCCTCTATATAATCTTTTACACTCATATATTTTTGTTTTAGATTTTGTAACTTTTTGAATAACTCCATTTTATAGTCTCCAGGAATGAATTTTCTCTTCAACTTTGTAACCATCTAGTTCCATCTCATTATCCAATGATCTCCATCCATTTCCAGCTCTCTACAACCTTTTGCACCATAATGCAACATACCCTTTCAAATTTTTTTCGGCTATCTTCACTCGTTGCGGGTCTCTAATTCCCTTCATTTAAGAGTAATCCTCTTGCTCTCCAATCCAATCGATTAGCTCTTTTATATTTAACATTCTAGAGAAATTTGGTACATCCATTTTATTAGTCTTCATTATTCTCGAGAGAGCTCTCAAAAATATTTCTTGTCTGGCATCCTCCAACCATTCTTCTTCTTCTCCTCCTCCTTGCTCTTCCTCTTTACTTTCTTCCTCATTCTCATGTTCTCTTGTATTACAAATAGCTAACATCACCTCATTTCTAAAATCATTTCTTATTTCATCCATTATCATGTCTCAGAACCATTCTAACACTACCTCTAATATGGGTCTTCCTCTTCATAGTGACATCTCTTTCAATCAACAACTTCAACTCTCAATTGTTTAGGACTCCACCCAAATCCGCAATAATTATTTTGAACTCTCCATAGTTGTTACTCACTCCCACAAATCCTAGTGGATACTCTCCATGCTTAGGATTACCTACTCTAATACCAATTGATGCAAGAAAAAAATTCCTCCCCTAATTCTCATAACAAAAATACAAATAGCATTGGAAACCCTTTGCCCCATTTTAAATTTTCTTTACTCAAACTATATAATGCAATGCACTTTCAATACTTTCCAATTTATTTAACTATTTGTGTTGGCATATGGCTTCTAGTGTTGTCATTGATGGCAACTCAAGTCATTATTTTGGTCTGCAGATCAAAATTTGGTCATACCAGCAAAAAAAGTTGTGAACAGAGTATTACCGACATAAAGATGAAGAACAGGGTATCCGGTTAGTATGTCAATCTGTATGCCTCATCGGATCATTTTTCTGAGTTGTGGATCGTTGAGATAGATTTTTGAGCATATATGTTATCCTATTGATAAGTTTTGTAATGTTGCATTAATCGGTGTAAGAGTTAGGAGATCTGACAGGATGATTTTCTATTTATTTGTTTTTGGTGGCTGACTTGGTGAATGTAGCATGTCACAGATGTATAAGGAGTAATTTTTTAATTGTTTCTTGTGTTGGAATTTTTTTTTTGGGTCCTTACTATAGTTTTTCCAACTTTGATGGGTGTACATTAAATATGATTTGTGATTTGAACCGACTGTTGGAGAATATTTCATATTTTGCTAAAGCTGACTTGGAGTGATTAAAATCTTGGTAGCAGATATATATAAGATCATTATTTCATTTTGAAAAGTGAATATGTATGAAAAATCAGAGAAGGTGTATGTTGTGAATATCAAAAGAGTGTTTGAGAAATTTATGCACAGTTTCACTTGTGCATTAAATATTTTGTAATGTGAGTTAGAGCAGAATAGAGTCGAAGTGCATAATCAATTAGAAGGACAGAAGATTGATTACTGAGCTTAACCAGAATTGAAACTAGAAATTTGTAGATGCTATCTTCTTAGTTCAACTTTTTGTTGTAATCACAACCATTTTGTAAGGTAGTGAGCCTTCCTTATTTTGAGCAGTGAGCTCTAGGCAATATGCCTCAATGCATGTGCATTCCATTTTTCTTCATACTTTTAACAGAGTATAAATTATGGATTAATCTCCACTATGGTTTTTCCCCTAACAGGGTTTCTGCATAAAAATATTGGTGTTATGGAGTTTCCAGATTGTTTCTTTCATGTGCTTGCATCTTTACTTTTGTTTAAATGTTGAGATGGTTTATAATCTGAATTGAAATTGAAATTTTGTTGAACACTGATTCACCCCACCTCTCAGTGTTCCTTGAGTCCAACAATTGGTATCAGAGCAAGGTTCCTCTGTAGAAGTCTAACAACTTGAGGTGGATCTTGGATTACAATGGACTCTAGTGGTCTTCAACAATAGCTTATGGTGGCAATTGATGACCTTGATCAGTCTAAAGCAAAAGTCATAGAACTAAAAGCAAATCTTTAGGATGTTGAAAAATTCATTCAATCATTGAAGGACAAAATCAATGAGTCAAGAGAAAAGAGGAAGGAACTATGTGATCAATTAAAGTAGGAAGACAATAAGAGCTTGGAAGATGTTCATCTAAATCAGACCCTAAAGGAAATATCTGAAGAATGTAAAATACTTGCTAGGAGTAATGATACTCTAAAGCTTGAGATGGAATCTGTGGCGATGAATCTAACTAAGGAGATTGAAGAAAGGAAGAAGAATGAGGAGAATCTAGTTCAATCCTTAAAAGAAAAATCTAAGGAATGCAGTAGAGTAAATAGTTGATTCATTCAGCTAGAGATTGAACTACAACAATCCAAAAATAATGAAGAAGAGCTTGAACGAAAAATAGTTATTCTCAAAGATGAACTCACTACTGCAAATGAATACAAGGAGAAGTTTAGGATTAGTTCTACTAAGATTGATGAGATAACTAAAGGACAAAAGGATGCAAATGATAAGTGAGGTCTTCACTATGAGAAAGGAGAAAGCTCCAGATCTGAACACAAGGATTCCAAAACTAGAAATCAAATGAAAAGAGATAGAAGATATCCGGTAAGATAACCCAATGCTCAAAAGTTTAATGGTTACTACTTTTCTTGCAATAAATTTGGTCATATGGCTTCTTAGTATAGAAGTAAAATAAATTCAAGTAGTCCATCATTTTCCAGTTAGTGTTTTAGTTGCAATAAGTTTGGTCATAAGCCAATTGAATGCAAAAGTATGTCTGTCAGTGTAAGGAATGTTAAATGCTATACCTGTGGAAGATTTAGGCATGTTGCTAATCAATGCAAATCAAAGGGAAATCATTGGAATGAATGGTCTAGACAAAGAAATCCTATGTGCTACAACTATAATAGATTTGGTCACATTACAAGATTCTGCAAAAATAGAAACATGGATAGAAGAGGTCCGGTATACGAAGAAAGAATTTCACATAAAGATGATAAAGGAAGAGGGAAAGTGATTGCAGAAAAAATAAGAGATCAGATAAAGAAAACATGGGTGAAGAAGAATGAATCTGATGAAGGAAATAAGCCCACACTAGAAGCAGGCTCCAGTAATTCCTCCAAAAATTGATCTTAGGCCATTGGCCTAGGGGGGTTTTTCAAGAAAAATCCTTTGTCTCCCTATTGGTAGACAACACCAGAATGTAGGTAATTGTTAGTAGTTGTGCTATTAGTCTACAAATTTATTTGTGATCACTTCTGCGAAAAATTGTGATCTAGAAGGTCTGCAGATGGATTCTTCTCTTGATGTCTGAGAAAACAGAGTAACCAGAACTGCTAGGGATAAAAATTTAATGCAATAAAAAGGTTAGGTGCATGAATTATAAAAGGGTATTTGGAACCCTCATTTGTCATCTTGTGTTGAAGAAGAATAGAAGGAAGACCTTTGTAGAAATTTTTTGAAGGAGTCTAGTCAATTTAGTGATGAATTCATCAGGTATTTTCAATTGCTTGTAGGATTTCTAATTTCGTGCTCGATTGCAAAACTTGTTCTATACATAAAGAAAAATGAAGCAAATCAAAGGAATTGTGAATTTGGATGAATATAGCAGTAGAGAGATCATAGATGTGAGAAATATGTTGTCGGTTGATGAATTGAAGTGGCTTAAAGGCGTGAAACATAGAAGTTTGGACATTTGGAATGAGTTTCCTTATTTTTTCAATGGGGAAGTTGTTAGGTTTATCTTGAATAGATTGAATGAGGGAATTCTAACCTTCGATAAAACCTATCTCATTTTGAAGGAAGTGATTATAAATTTAAACATATTATGCAATGTTGGGTGTATTCTAAAAAAGAAGTCAATTTGGAACAAGGAAGATGAAACCCTAACCGAAGTAACAAGAGATCAGAGGGCATTGGTAATTTCGACAATCAAAGATCTGATAACAAGATACATTGTGAATGAAATTTCATACAATTTTTTTTTGTAGAAATAGGGAAGGTGCAACCTCAGTAGGTGCAATTTTCATTTCTCATAAAATGATAATGTATCAAGACTTTGACCTGTGCACTTTGCTAAAAGTTAAATTAATGGAAAATGTGCAACTAACAAAGGATGCAGACTACTCCTTTAGGTTTGGTACTTTGGTCATATGTATCATGATGTATTTTTTGAATTGTCTACCTCAGATTGATAATGTGGTATGGAAGGATGTTGGAATATTTGCCTCAATCCATACTGACATGTAACTCCTAGAGGGAAAAGTCGTGACATTAATCATGTTTGGCCGACTAGCTATTCTGAATCTTTTGAAATGGTCATGTCACTGAGACAAGGTTGATGTCTTCCCGACAAGTCTATTGCTATGACCTTTTGTGTTTGGTGTGACCTTTTATCAAGTGGAGATCTCTGGCTGACAGAATGCTCTTATCGGGCATCAGGGAGACTCATAGCGACTAGGGGCTTCGGGGTGACTTGAACTCTCAGGGAGAAGTCCCAGTGACTGGAGAATGTCTCACTGTTAGCATATGGCTATCGGGGTCACAAAAGGGTCTCAGGGAGATGTCTCAGTGATGAAGAGAGGTCTCACCGATGGGGATATACTTGGTGCCTTCGCGGTGACAAAAAACTTTGGTGTGAAGTCTTGGCGACTTGGAGAGTCTTGCCGATTGTCTTTGGTATGACATGTTCCCTCGGTGAAACATCTTGGTGAAGGTCAAATGTCTTTCCAACTCGGTAAGACTTGGTTGCTCGATGTGAGGTCTTGGAAAAAGACAAAAGTCTTGCCGACTCGGTAAGACATGTTTGCTCAGAGTGAAGTCTTGGAGAAAGACGAATGTCTTGCCGACTATCAGGTGCTTCGGTGAAACTTGAGGAGACTCGGAAAAACCTCTTGGCAAATGGAAAAGTATTGCCAATGGAAAAGTTGAAATCAATGTGACTTGTGAGCATCGGTATGAGTCTTGCTGATAGAAATACGATTGATGTTGGTGGTGTCAGTATGACTCATGGCGTTCACAACATCATCTTGCTGACTGGTGGAACCTATGCTAATATCGAATACTGACTATGTTGGCATTAGGGAGACACGGTCAGTGTCTCACCAATATGCCAACACAACTTGATTTCCTTTTGACCATTTGACCATCCTATGTGGAGCCTCATGGACCAATCAGAGGAAGTGAATTTCAAATGAATGGCAGTTAGATTTTTTGCAACAGTTGCGACGTTGGAGCTGAATTGCATGTAGGGAAAAATAAATGCTCAAGAGGAAACTTTCTATGATGGGGCAATGGTGGATAAGGATGCATAGAATATAAAAAATAGAATGTGATAAGATAAAAGCAGATCAATTCTAAGGAAGAGAAGAGTCGGATTGTTGAGTGCATTTCTGAAAGAGATTGAATAGTGAATGAAGCTACCATGAACTGATACCAGAGAGTTCTATCTCTGCATTGTATGTAATTATTTGTTACTGTAATACAAAGAGATTCAACTTGGTTTGGTGGGTTTTTTCCCAAAAGGGTTTTCCCATGTAAATCTGTTGTTCATTGTCTTTGTGTACTATCTCTATTTTTTTAAATCTTTCATGTGTGTCTTAATTGGATTGTAATTATAAAAATTAAAAGCACTATCTACATTCTTCCCTATGGTTTTGACATTAGGAAAGTCGCTTTTGCAGCTCTGCTTTCCTTACAAGTGGTATCAAAGCTGAGCCACTTGTGTTATCCTTGCGAGTGGGTTGGGTTTTTTTTGTCAATTCTTTTCGTTGAAGTCTTGTAGAAGTGGAAGTAATTTAATTCTACAATTGATGTAAAACACATCGAAAGATGGAAGTAAGAAGTTCAATGGTAGCAATTTTGAGTTGTGGAAACTCAAAATGGAAATGATAGTGGATTGTGATATGTGGCCTGGCATTATGCGGATGATGCCTCAAGGCATGAAGGAGAGGATGCTGCATATAGAAGTCTAAAGGATGATAAGGCTACGTTTGGCCGGACTCTATTCTTGAATGTGCGAGAAACATGCTTCCTTGTGGAGTGGCATCTATTTATCGAGGCAAGTCCTTGATGAACAAAATTGTTCTTGAGGAAAAGCTATACTCTTTGAGAAATTTACGGGAGGGATGCTGATCACTTAAATTCTTTCAACATGTTGATTGCTTAGTTATCATCTATTGGTGTGAATATTGAAGATGAAGATCGCTGCATGCTGTTGCTATGTTCATTTCCAGATTCTTGGGATCATTTGGTGATGGCTATTGGGAGTACGAAATCCACTTTCAAGATGGAAGATGTTGATGCTTCTTTGTTGTCAGAAGAGATGAGAAGAAAATCTTCTAAGATGGCAAAGGAGGCTTGGCTATTAGAGGAAGATTGAAGGAGAAAGGGAAGAAGGACAAAATCTAGATCAAAATGAAGGAGATCAAAGATCTCGGCAAAGAAGTCAAGTGAGGTGTTGGAATTAGTAGAACTTATCATGTCAGAGGATTGCAAGGAGGGATAAAAAATAAGAAGAAGAAGACATCTTGAGGGAGGATTCTTCAGTGATGCATATGCCTTCATTGCATCCTTGGCTACACAGGCATCAGATGATGTCTGGCTAATTGATTTTGGAGCATCTTTGCACATGACATCTCATAGAGACTGGTTCATGAAGTATGAAAACTATGATGGTGAAAAGGTGTATTTTGCAAGTGATTCATCTTTGGAAATTGTTGGTCATGGAAGAGTGAAGAGAATCAATGATGTGATGCATATACTTCAAGATACGGAATTGAGAACCATTGAGGTACATCGCTTCATGAAATTTAAGAATGACTTCAAGAGGGATTCTACGTGTTAGAAACTTGGTGCTAGAGGCCAAGGGTACAGCAATACAAGCTAGATGCTAAAGCTATTCAATGCAATAGTGTCTCTAGCGAGGGGAAATCACATAAATGATGGTGTGAACCATGGAGGTTAAACAAAATAAAAGGTATGAAAAAGCATCACATAAACTAAAACCACGTGTGAGATTTGAAAGGTTCGCTATAAGAAAAAACATTAGAAGGCAAAGATTATGTATGAGTTTAATTTATAGTTTCACAGTACATATAATAGAAACTTAACATCGTGTTTCATTTTATTCTAGTTCTCACAAATCTTCTAGTTTGCTTGATTATATACATTCTATTGTGTTTGGTTCAATGAGTGTTCCTTCTTTGTCTAAATCAAGATACTATGTGTCATTTATTGATGATTATTCAAGAAGAGCATTTGTATATTTTATGAAAAATAAATCAAGTGTTCGCTAGTTTAAAGAATTTTAAAAACCCTTGTTGAAAATAATAATCGGTAGAAAAATAAAGTGTTTAAGGACTGACAATGGCGGTGAGTTCTGTTCAGATGAATTTGAAAGGTACTATAAAGATCATGGGATCAAAAGACATAAGACTACACCTTATACTCCACAGCAAAATGGAGTTGTTGAAAGGTTCAACTGTGACAATAAATGGAAAGAGCACGGGCGCATGTTGAGCGCTACCGGCTTGAGGGAGAAGTTCGGGTCAAGGGCTCTACAAAGATGTTACTTGTAACCATTCTCCTAACTCGCCTTTGTTGAGAAGACACCTCAAAGCATGGTCTGGAAAGAATCCTCTAAGACATATTTGTCTTTATCGTGGAGGCATATGCATATGTATCATTTGAAAAAAAATCTAAGTTGGAAAACAAATTCGTAAAGTGTATTTTTATTGGCTATAGTGCTAGCATAAAATGATAAAAGCTTTGGAAACCTGAGACTGAGAAGGTTTTGTACAGCTGAAGCATTATCTTTTATGAGCTGAAGTCTTCTAATTTGGATCTATAGTCAGAGAAGAAATCCGAAAATAAAAAGGATGTAGGAGAAATTCTTCCGACACCAGATAAAGAGGAATTGAAAAATCAAAATGTACCTGATACTGAGGAAAGCTCAAGTAGCTCTGAAAGTTTTGAACAAGATGAAGAACCACCTCAGCCTCAGCTTGTGAGGAGATAAACTCATGAAAGAAAGCAACCTGATAGGTATGGGTTTTCTTTGATAGAGTCTACTTGTGCATATGCTTTGATTTCTAGCACTGATGAACCTAGGACTATGAAAGAGGCATTTAAAATGTTTGATTCAAACTCTTGGTTGGAAGCCATGAATGAAGAGATGGCATCATCAAAAAAGAATGATACCTGGAGTTTGGTGCCATTGCCTAAAGGTAGAAAAACTATGGGCTACAAATGGGTATTTAAAAAGAAAATAGGTCTGGATGGAAGTGTACAAAAATATAAAGCGAGGCTAGTTGCAAAAGGTTATTTCCAGGTAGAGGGAATTGATTATGGAGAAATATTTTCTCCTGTAGCTAAGCTGACATCTATTAGATTTATTTTGTCACTTGTAGTAGCATATGACTTAGAGATTGAACAAATGGATGTGAAGACAACATTTATTCATGGTGATCTTGAAGAAGAAATTTATGTCCCAGCCAGAGTACTTTGTGGAAAAAGGTAAAGAAATACTGGTTTGCAAGTTGAAGAAATCTCTGTATGGGTTAAAACAGTCTCCTAGAATGTGGTAACAAAATTTTGACACTTTTGTTTTGTCATTAGGATTTGTTAGATCAAAATATGATCACTATGTGTATTACAAAGCTGAAAGTGATCAAGTTATTATTATTGCTCTCTATGTTGATGATATGTTGTTCATAGACAATAGTAAGCTAATGATTTCTGATCTTAAGTCTTATTTGTCTGGAAAGTTTAAAATGAAAGACCTTGGTGCACCAAGGTATATTCTAGGAATGGAAATAACCAGGGATAGGAAAAATAGAAAAATTTGGCTGAGTTAGAGTAAGTACATCATGACTGTTCTAGAGAGATTTTGTATGACTGATTGCAAGTAGCTAGTTGTTCCAGTTTCATAGGGAATGAAGCTATCTATTGAAGACTGTCCAAAATCTCCTACAGAGATGGAGGACATGACCAGTGTACCATATGCTAGTGCGGTTGGCAACCTTATGTATGCAATGGTTTGTACAAGGCTAGACATTGGCCAAGTAGTGGGAGTTCTTTGTTGTTTTATGGCTAAACCTGGAAGAACACATTGGGATGTTGTGAAGAGAGTGTTTAGATATCTAAAGGGCACTTCAAACTATGCTTTGTGTTACCATGGAAAATTGGTTGAATCATAGAGGACTCTCAACATTTAAGGTTATGCAGATTCTGATTGGGCAGGAGATATTAACAGTAGAAGATCCACTAGTGGATATATTTTCATGATGAATGGTGGTGTAGTGAGTTGGATGAGAAAGAAACAGGCTATAGTTGCTTTGTCCACTATAGAGGCAGAATACATGGTGGCTACACATGCCTGTAAAGAAGCAATCTAGTTAAAATGTTTGTGTTCTAACTTTGGTTTTGATGCAGGAAAGATTACTATCTACTGTGATAGTCAATGTTATATGTTTGGCGAAAAATCCTACTTTCCATGTCAGGACGAAACATATAGATGTATAGTATCACTTTGTATGAGATATGGTGGAGGATGGGAAGGTCTCTTTGGAGAAATTGGATACTCTGAAGAATGTTGCAGATGCATTGATGAAGCCAGTGAGCACAGACAAGTTCAGATGGTGTGCCAGTTCGATGGGCCTCAAGGCCCATGAATTTCAGTAGTTTTATTATGCCCTGGAGTTATCAATAAGGTCTTCGTCAAGTGGGAGATTGTTGGAATATTTTCCTCAATCCATACTGACATGTAACTCCTAGAGGGAAAAGTCACTATGACATTAATCATGTCTAGCCAACTAGTTATTCTGAATCTTTTGAAATGTTCATGTCACTGAGACAAAGTTGATTTCTTGCTGACAAGTCTATCACTATGACCTTTTGAGGAGTGGAGACCTCTAGCTGACAGAATGCTCTTATTAGGCGTTGGGGAGACTCAGTGATCGGGGGCTTCGGGGTGACTTGAAATCTTGGGGAGAAGTCCCAGTGACTGGAGAATGTCTCACTAATAGCATATGGCTATCAAGGTAACAAAAGGGTCTTGAGGAGAAGTCTCAACAATGAAGAGAGGTCTCACCAACGGGGATATACTTGGTGCCTTCACAGTGACAAAAGACTTCGGTGTGAAGTCTTGGAAACTTGGAGAGTCTCGCCGATAGTCTTCATTATGGCATGTTCGCTCGATGAAAGGTCTTGGCGAAGGTCAAATGTCTTTCCGACTCGATAAGACTTGGTTGCTCAATGTGAGGTCTCAGTGAAAGAAAAAAGTCTTTCCGACTTGGTAAGACATGTTTTGTGAGAGTGAAGTCTTGGCGAAAGATGAATGTCTTGCCGACTATTAGGTGCTTTGGTGAAACTTGAGGAGACTCGGCGAAACCTCTTGGTGAATAGAAAAGTCTTGCCAATGGAAAAGTTGAAATTGATGTGACTTGTGAGCATCGGTATGAGTCTTTCCGATGAGAAATCTCTTGCTGATAGAAATACGATGGATGTTGGTGGTGTCAGTAAGACTCATGGCGTTCTCTATGTCATCTTGCCGACTGGTGGAACCTATGTCAATATCAAATACTGACTGTGTTGGTATCAGGGAGACACAGTCAATGTCTCATTGATATGCCAACACAACTTGATTGCCTTTTGACCATTTGACCATCCTATGTGGAGCCTCATGGAGAAATCAGAGGAAGCAAATTTCAAATGAATGGAAGTTAGATTTTTTGCAACAGTTGCGATGCTGGAGCTGAACTACGTGCAAGGAAAAATCAATGTTTAAGAGGAAAATTTCTACGATGGGGCAATGGTAGATAAGGATGCACAAAAGATAAAAATCAAAATGTGATAAGATAAAAGTAGATCAATTTTGAGGATAGGAAGATTCAGATTGTTGAGTGCATTTCTGAAAGAGATTGAACAGTGAATGAAGCTATTGTGAACTGATACCAGAGAGTTGTATCTTTGCATTGTATGTAATTGTTTGTTATTGTAATACAAAGAGATTCAACTTGGTGTGGTGGGTTTTTTCTCGAAAGGGTTTTCCCACGTAAATTTGTTGTTCATTGTCTTTGTGTGCTATCTTTGTTTCTGTAAATCTTTCATGGGTGTCTTAATTGGATTGTAATTAGAAAAATTAAAAGCACTGTCTACATTCTTCACTGTAGTTTTGACGTTAGGAAAGTTGCTTCCGCACCTCTGCTTTCCTTACAAAGGAGAATGAACTAGTTTGTAAGAAATTTTTTAAAGATGCTAATACTCTAGAAAATTGTGAGCAAGAGTATGCAAATTTCTTTAAAGAGTTGCTAGGAAAGTTTGGAGAAACTAGCATTTCCATTTCAGTAAAAGCACTTGAAGTTGGATCATCTTCCGATGAAATGGAGAGGAAGTAGAAAAGAGCACTAGAGTTTGTTGATGACACTCCTCTGGCACACAAGTATCCAAAATTTGAAGGAAAAAGTAAATACCAAGCAATTATGGATATACCAGATGAAGATCTGATGAGTAGAATCCAAGGGATAAACCTGAATCAATTGAACTAGATGTAGCAATGGCTGAAGGAAGCAAATAAGAAAGTGTGCTATCCAAAACAAAGATACTGCAGCTTGTTCAAGAGAAAGATGGAATGTAGAATATTGTTGACATGTGGTTAGATAGACCCTCATATGAGCAGGACTTGATTGAGAGCACTCTAGGAAGTTATTTTGAGCATAGTAACATTGAATTGGAAAGTTTGAAGAATGTGTTACCTGAAGAGATGATTGAATGTATTAGAGAAGCTGTGGCTTCTGAGTCTCTAGATAAGAAGAAAAAATAATTCTACATTTGAAGGAGTAGTTCAGGCTATCTCTTAGCAAGTTGAAAAGGAAAATGAATGTGTTGAGGCAATGCATAAATTTAACAAATAACACTTACAACTATTTTCTTTGTTGGCCTCATGTCGTTGGGAAGTACAAGGAAAAGTTTGAGCAAATTGAAGTTGAGTTAATCAAATTTTTCCAAGATTACATGTTTCAGGATAAGGATTGTGTAGTCAAGAAAAGGATTCAACAGTTGCAGTCTAACCATGCAAAAGTTCAATTCAACAAAAACAACCTTGTGGACACCTTTTGGAAAGTGAAATATTTAACTGAATGTAGGCTAGAGAAGCTACTTGAAGTGTTGAAGAAAGGAGAGAAATTAGGAGAAGCAATTACAATTCCAGAATCTCTTGTTCAAATTATTAATAGGACATCTAAGAATAACAAAATGATCATAATCATTGGGATTGCAGTGGAAGCATGGAAGATTTTTCTTTCAAAAATGAAAGAGAAGTACAAGATAATTTTTTGAACCAAGTAGTAATTGCATTTCTTCAAATTTTGATCAAATTTTGAACTTATGAAAAAGGGAAAGAGAGCAGTGAAAAATATGTTTGTCATTGATGTCAAAGGAGGAGAGAGAGTAGTGAAAAATGCCTTATCATTCTAAGGGGGAGTTTGAGTTGTGTTTTGAAATTTTGAATCTGAACTTTGGCAGCATAATCATTTTGGTTCTGACACTTAGTCATTTTTCACTAAGTGTTGCCATCAATGCGAAAGGGGGAGATTGTTAGCATATGGCTTCTAGTGTTGTCATTGATGGAAACTAAAGTCATTATTTTGGTCTACATATTAGAATTTGGTCATATTGGCAGACAAAGTTGTGAACAGAGTATTACTGACAAAAAGATGAAGACCAAGGTATCCAATTAGTATGTCGACCAGTATGCCTCACCAGATCATCTTTTTGAGTTGTGGATCCCCGGGATAGATTTTTGAGCATATATGTTATCCTATTGATAAGTTTTGTGATGTTGCATTAATCGGTATACAAGTTAGGAGATCCAACAAGATGATTTTCTATTTATTTGTTCTTGGAGGCTGACTTGGTGAATGTAGCATGTTGTGGATGTATAAGGAGTAATTGTTTAATTTTTTCTTGTGTTGGACATTTTGTTTTGGGTCCTTACTATAGTTTGGCTGACTTTGATGGGTGCACATTAATTATGATTTGTGATTTGAACCGATCATTGGAGAATATTTCATATTTTGTTGAAGCTAACTTGGAGCGATTGAAGTCTTGGTAGCGGATATATATAAGATCGTTAATTCATTTTGAAGAGTGAATAGGTGTGAAAAATAAGAGCAGGTCTGTGTTGCAAATATTCAAAGAGTGTTTGAGCGATTTATGCATAGTTTCACTTGTGCATTAAAGATTTTGTGATGTGAGTTAGAGCACAACAAAGAAAAAATGCATAATCAATCAGAAGGATAGAAGATCGATTACTGAGCTTCACCAGAACTAAAACCAGGCATTTGTAGATGCTATCTTCTCAGTTCAACTTTTTTTTGTAATCTCAAAAATTTTGTAAGGCTGTAAACCTTCCTTATTTTGAGTAGTGAGCTCTAGGTAGTGTGCCTAAATGCATGTGCTTTCCATTTTTCTTCATACTTTTAATAGAGTATAAATTTTGGATTAATCTCCACCATGGATTTTCCCCTAACAAGGTTTCCACGTAAAAATCTTGGTGCTATGGTGTTTTTATTTTTTCTTTCATGTGCTTGCATCTTTACTTCTGTTTAAATGTTGTAGATGGTTTATAATATGAATTGAAATTGAAATTTTGTTGAACACTGATTCATGCCCCCCTCTTAGTGTTCCTTGAGTCCAACAATCTATAATTAAGTGCACTCAATCCCTCCAATTTCTAAAACATAATACTACAAATTAATGGTCTATTTTCAATGTTTATCCCAATTGGATCGATACAACTAATGTTCTCAAGTCAATGTTCCATGTATAGATGAAAAACTACAATTTTCTTCGGCCTTGGAAAACACAATATTTCAAGCTTAATTATTTATTAAATAGGGAGCTTACTACCTCTAATCATTGCATTCATCATACCTATCCTCACCTGGTGCTCTTCCTTCTTTCTCAAGAACCTTATTTCTCAGATGTATGTGACCTGGTACTTATTTATTTTGAAAAAAAATGTTAAATTTATGGTGCCCCTCACTAACTTTCCATCTTCCTTGGCTCAATGTCACTGTGGTCTTCTTGACCGATCTTCTCCACTCATCTACACACCCATCCACTTCTTCCTATGCACTCTTTATCACACAGAGTCTTTGTTCTTCCTTTCACAAGAGTGTGTATTCCTCCCTTATTCAATGCCTTTTTCTTTAAATTTTTAATACCCCAAAGGCCAATCTAATTTCTAAAATCTTTTCCCTCCCCTGTTTCATCGATCTACACCCTCCTTGAAGATAAAAAGGAATATTAAAATCAATTTTAGATTCAACAATATGAGATAGAAAATCAACATAGAGAGGTAAATGTTACTTCAAAAACAAAATGCTCCCCTGTTTCCAAATTGTGCCCTTTCACTTCACATTCTCATTGGAATTTTATTTTACAAATAAATGCTTGCATTTTACTCTTTAATAATAGGCACTTCGTTGCATTAGGCATGCTCATTTTTTTTAATTTAAATATGCCCCATCAACAAGATTGAGCTCCCTCTTATTCTGAAATGTTTTAATTGCTAGAAAAATGTGGTGATGCCCCTTTTATCTAGTATGTACTTTCACCATGAATTTCTCTCCTATTTCCATCAAGCTACATTATCAGTATTTTATGAATATTGCTAGGCACTGATCATGAGGTGAAAATTGAATTTTTTGTAAATTTGATTATGCAAATTCCTTGTGAAGTAGAGAGATACCAAAATAAAATTCAAGCAAACCAAAATTTGAAGAAAAAAATGAACAATATTTTTGTGTTGTGTTGATCGCCTGTTCGCTCGCATGCTCCTGAACTAGACACACTAGGTAAGTGAAATGTTCCCTGAGTTGATAAAATCAAGAACATTGAAAGGTGCATGGGATGATAATCCCATGTTTTTTTAATCCACAGTTGCTTCTTGTCTACGGAAGCCTCCCCTCGTTTGTTGTTCTGCTCAACCTCAACACCCAAACTACCCGCACTTGTGTTATCCCATTTCTCCAAAAAAATTCCTACCACAGGTCCACATCAATGACCACCGCATTCTTTTGAACTACTATTGTTTTTTCCTGTATTGCTCTATTGCAATAAATCATAACTTAATCTTCTCTTTCCTTTTAAAATATTCTCTTTGAATGACTGTAATTTATGACACTCACTTTGTTCCTCTTCCTCTACTTGTTTCTCCTCCACACTATAAAAAAAAATAGAGCTAGAATCCTTCATTTGTTTCTCCTTCTCCTTTAGAGAATTTAACATATACTTTTTTCTATCTTTTCAAATGGTATAAACATTCTTCCTACTGTTATAGATGGCTTCCTTGTCAAACTACCATGGCCTACCCAACAAAACATGAGACTCAATCATAGGCATCATATCGCACAACACCTCATCTCTATAAGAACCAATTTAAAAATTGATTAAACATTGTACTCACTCACAGTCATTTCATGTTCCTTCTGCAACCAACAAAAAATGTACAGACTAAGATGCTTACTTCTTTTCAAACTTGGCTTTTTTTCCATCTCCTCTGAAACTAAGTTATTCGTACTATCACTATCTACTATAACTTTGCAACACTTACCTCCCACCTTGCACATAGTCCAAAAGAGACTCCTTTGAGATGATTCCTCCTCAATCACCTTTGGGTTCACTAACACTCTCCTCATCATGAGAGTTTCACCTTCTTTCAGGTCATCGCATTTTTTTGATGCAACACATTCCTCATCTTCTTGTGCCAAGAGGTTTATTGTTTCACTCTTCTTGCTTCCTTCTTATATTTGAGGGCACTCATATGTATGATGACCAACTTCTCCACATTGGTAACATCAAATTGGAAACCCTCTACTACTGTTACCACGTCCTCTTGCTGATACCTCCATTTCTTTGGTGTTTTGACCCATATCTTTACTCTATTTGGGCTTGAGTTTGTCTTCCATCTGATTTTCTTTATTGTTTCTCTCTTGCCTCTTTTCAATTGCAAATCTTCCCTGACTTTTGGAATTATTTATTTTTCTTCTCATTAATTTCTCCTTAGTCTTCAACACATATTAGTACATGCTTCTTCCATTGTGTTAATTTTTAGTATACTCATTTCATCTTGAATATTAAATGACAAGCCATTCACATACCTAGCTACCCTCTCCCTATCGATTTCGTGCCTTCCCGATTGAATACCCAACTTGTAAAAATCCTTTGTGTAATATTTTGTACTCATATCTTTTTGTTTCAAATTTTGTAGATTTTTGAATAAATCCATTTTGTAGTCTCTAGGAATGAATTTTCCCTTCAAATTTGTAACCATCTAGTTCTATCTTGTTATCCACAGATCTCCATCCATTTCCTATTCTCTCAACAACCGTTTCCACTACAATGCAACATTCCCTTTCATTTTTTTGGGCTATCTTCACCCACTGTGGGTCTCTAATTTCCTCCATTTTGAAGTACTCCATCTCTCCAATCCAATCAATTAGCTCTTCTGGATTTAACGTTCAAGAAAAATTTGGTGCATCCATATTATCATTCTTCGTTATTCTTGAGAGAGCTCTCAAAAATATTTCTTGTCTAGCATCTACCAACCATTCTTCTTCTTTTCCTCCTTTCTCTTCCTCTACACTTTCTTCCTCATTCCCAGGTTCTCTTGTATTACCAGCAGCTAACCTCACATCATTTCTGAAATAGTTTCTAATTTCATCCATTATCATGTCTGGTAACCGTTCTAGCACTACCTCTAATCTGGGTCTTCCTCTTCATGATGTCATCTCTTTCAATCAACGTCTTCAATTCTAAATTGTTCAAGACTCCACACAAACCCACAACAATTCTTTTGAACTCTTTACAACCATTACTCACTCCCACAGATCTTGGTGGATAATCTCCATGCTTAGGATTACCTACTCTAATGCCAATTGATGCAAGAACAAAACTCCACTAATTCTCATAACAAAAATACAAACAACATTGGCAACCCTTTTCCTCCATTTTCAATTTTCTTTACTTAGACTATATGATCTGTTAAGATTTATGACTATTCTGTGAATGCTAATTTTTGTAAACAAAATTGTGGTCTTAACTTAATTTCAAATTCTTAAAAAAGATGACATTAAAATGATTAAAACAATAGAAATAGGATAACTTAGAAGAAAAGATAGAGACATAAACTGATAATGGAGTTCACCAAATGACTACATCTCTAGGTCCCTCTCCAACAAATTGACCTATTGTTGACTATGCTCCAAAAGATATTTACAAGGCTTCACAATTTGTTACAAGTCTCCAAAATTATCCTTGGTTGATAATGACAATATCAAAATCCTCTCCTTCAAGTACCTAGCTAAATGTTCATAGTAGGACTAATTTCATTATCAACTTACACAAATCTCCATGTCTTTTACAAGCCAAAACCCCCCCTTTAAATACTATTTCATAATCTATATGGAGGTTAACAACCATATTTTAACCATATATTACCTTATCTTCTAATTTTAAATTAAAATCTTAAAGGGATGGATTATATTCATTTCCATTTTAAACCCCCCTTAAAAAAGATAATTAAATCTTTACTAGCCCTAAAACATAGTTAATTACATCTTTTATAAAGTCGGGCTATTATTTTTTATGTTATTCTTAGCCTAGGGCTTGAGATAAACTCGAGCCCCTTATTTTCAGCCACCATCCTTCAATAATAAACAAATACAATATAGCTCTGTTATTTTTGGAAAACATGCGCATAGCGCAACAATAGGGTCACCGGTTGGGAGAGGGGGGGTTGGCGGTTCAAACCGCTGCCCCTCTAAATTTCCCTATGAGTTCCTTAAATAGAAATGATTCCTATGGTGGAGCATAAATTTCATATAGTGTAGGTTGGGGGTTCGAATCCCCAACCATAATTTTTAAAAACTGTTTCAACCAACCAATGCCCACTGGAGATGAGGTGTGCCACGTGGCACCATTTTATTTGTTATTTTGTTGACACGTGTCACCATGTGATTTGCTAACCTTTGCCACGTCACTTGCATAGTTGGATACCACATGTCAAGATAGGATTGGTCCACATCAGCATGCTAACATTATGCTAACATCAGCAAAGGTATTGTTCTAGTCAACCTCCTCTTGCAAACTTTGACTGGTCATAACTTCTACGTATGAGCCGCAATAGAAACGATTCAAGTTGCTTTGGATTTGTGTCAAGGAGCTCTTTGAAATGATTCCATTTTTGTCCATTTTTGAAATAATCAATTTTTTGACCTAGAATATTCATCTAAAACCCTTGTTTTGACCAAACTTTGACTGAGTATATCTTGAGCATACAAACTCCTTTCGAGATGATTCAAGTTTTGTTGGGTTCATATCAGAGAGATATTTAACATGGTACTAACCCTAGGAGCATCTAGAATAATTGATTTTTTTTGGTAAAATATCCACCTAGATCAATCCTCCCTACTAAAGAGCTTTTGGACCTCTAAAAGCTTGATTACATAGAAAGTAAGTGAGAGTACAACTCCCCTCACTTTTGCAATTTCCATCCACTTTTCTTTGCTATGATTCATCACTTTCAATCCCAGTTTGAGGTACTCAACAACTCCTCTTTGTGAAGTTATGGCATTCTTGTCTAGGATGACATCCTCCTACAATTCATTCATGTACTTAGGTGATAAATCATCAACAAAAGGAACTTGAACATCAACCTCCTCATCTAGTATCATTGGAGGTTCGTACAACTTCAAATTCTCCACATTAACTAGTGAGTAGATATGCATATAAGGAGGTAGATTTAGGTGAAAAGCATTGGTACCAATCTTTTCTAAAATCTAAAAGGGACCATACCTTATCAACTTGAGCTTCTTACCTTTTCCTTGCATTCTTTCTTTACTGATGTGTAACCAAAATCTATCACCAACCTAAAATTAATGATCAAAATGATGCTTATCATGTCGGGCTTTGTACTTTTCCTAGCTCTTCTCCAGGTGTGCTTCAACTTCCTGATGAACTTCAAGGGGTTGTTTGCATCATGATGTCCATCTTTAACATATTCCTTCCTAAAAGAAAAATCCATAGGTTTCCTTGGAAAAAAATTGAAACAAGCCTCAAAAGGAAATATTCGAGTAGAAGAATGTGTTGCATGATTGTAAGCATGCTGGACATATTGTAGACTTTAATCCCACAACTTAGGATGTTTAATACAATAACCTCTGAGAAGATGCACAATTTTCTTGTTTACTACCTATGTCTATCCATCAATTTACAGATGGAAAGCTATACTCTTCTTCAGTCTAGTGTCCATGAGTTCCCACAAAGTTGACGAAAATTCCCCCAAGAATTGAGAATCTTGATTTGATACAATAGAAGTAGGAATCCCAAAATGAACCCATAAAAAATAGAAGTACAAATGTGTTGTCAGTTTAGCTGTGACCTATTTTTTACAAGGCATTAGTATACACATTTTACTGAACCTATCCACTACCACAAATAGATAATCATGTCTCTTCCTAGACATGGGTAGTCCCCTGACAAATTGCATAGAAAAACTTTCCCATGGACGGGGTGGTAAAGGAAGAGGTGTACGTACAACCCTAATTTCCTATTACTAGGTTTACTCATTGCACACATTACACATCCTCTAATGTACTTGGATACAGTTTCTTGCATACGAGGCCAATAACAATACTTCTATAGTTGTGACATTATTTTGCTTACCCTAAAGTGTCCAACAAATAATGGTGTGTGCGCTTCTCTTATTACATGTGCTTATTCATCTTGTGTAATACATAAATTTCCTAAGTGATACAATAACTTGTCCTGCACATAGTAGTCTTTCTCTTCTACATGTTTTCCTTGAATTAATGTTGCATAAATATCCTTAAAGTCTTTTTCCTTACCATCTTGTTCTTGATAACTTTCATGTGCCATTGAAATACTTTGAAGAATAGTTTTGGAATTTGTAGGAGGCCTAGATAACATATCTACTACTTTGTTCTCAACCCATTTCTTATATTTTATAACCAATGAAACTATTTTAAAAATCCCATCCACCTAAAGTTTTTTCTTTGTTGTAATTTAGATTGTGAGTGCAAATATTGAAGTGGTTGATGACCTATGTGTACTATCATTTCCTTACCCATTAGATATTCTTTCCACTTCGTTACACTTTGAACTAATGCATATAGTTCTTTATCATACATGTGGGATAGTTTCCTACCACAGATGTAAAAGTTTCAGAAGGAAAGTAGATAGGTTTACCTCCTTGCATGAGTATTGCTCCCATGGAAAACCCACTAGCATATGTCTTAATTTTGAATGGTTGTTGTAAATATGGTAGAGCCAGAACTGGTACAATGTTGAGCTTTTCCTTTAAAGTGACAAAGGACTTTTGGTATGTACCTCCCCACTGGAAATATTTCTTCACACTTTTGAGTGTGTGCAATGGAGATGCTATGTAGGAGAAGTTAGCTATGAACTTTCTCCAATATTGTACTACACCTAGAAAAATTCTAACTTCTATAATTGTACTTGGATTTAGCTAGTTTACAATGACTGTGACCTTTGCAAGATCCACTTTCAAGTGACCCCCTCCTACAATATAGCCTAAGTACACTAGTGATGTCTTAGAAAACTCACATTTTGACATATTTACATACATTTTTTCTTTTCTATGTTTTTCTATGTACTAATGAAGATTCGGGAGAAATGTTGTTGGTCCAGATTTATCTTTGTTGAAGTTTTTTGACTTGTGGATCTAGAGAAAAGATGTTCTGATTGCATTGAAGATATTTCTAGTTTCTATAAGTTTTGAGCTTAATGGTTCTATGTGTTTTACATTGGTACAAGGTTGACCATGTGTTAAGCACTATCTTCAAATTTGAAGAAGCATGTTGGATCTATTATGGGTCTCGATGAAGCATGTGTTTGGGTCGCCCTCATTCTAATTCCACCCTAGGATGTTTGGCGCCAACCTAATTTGAATTTGAAGTTGGATGGCTTACTTTATATCTTTTTCAAAATTGCAAATAGTTTAAATACAAAATGAGCTAGCAATGAAAATTGTACACAAGAAAAGAAGGAAGATAAGTGAAATAGAAGACATGAATATTATGCTATTTTGAAAGTGTGTGAGTTATGTGTGTGATTGATCAGTGTGAAACTTAATGTTGAGTTTCCAGATGTACTGAGCAGAAGGTGAACTCTATTTTTCATCCAAGTTGATCAGTGATTATGGTGGAATCCTTTGTTGCATTGGGATTGTTGTCTCTCTATAACAAGTCTTCTTTGTCTTCTTTTGTATCTCTAGGTTGTAGCCCTATGGATAGCGAATCTGAAGAGTGAGTCCTTATTGTAGGTATTCAGCCTTATTGTAGGCAGTGAGCCTCATTTCAAGCAGTGAGTCTTTTTAGAATTAGTTTTGGTATTCTCTATAGTGTGAGTTAATCCTCACCGTGGTTTTTCCCTCATTGGGTTTTCCAGACAAATCTAGTGTTATTGTTTTTTTGCATTGGCATTTGATGGTTAATCATTTAATCAGTTTGTGTTAGTTTTGGTAGTTGAATTGAAGGTTATAATCTATGACAACTAATTCATCCCCCCTCTCAGCTTTCCTATCCAACAATTGGTATCAGATTTTGGTTCCTTGGTGAAGACCTTAACCACTTGAGGAAGGTCCGAGATGACTAGAAAAATGGTCTTTGATTATCTGACATTTGATGGAACTAATTATGGTATCTGGAAAGTATTTATGGAAGAACATATGGATTATTGTGAATATGATGTAGAGAAATATCATAAGAATCCCTACACTCCTCATGCTAATGGTCTGAGTACACCTGAAGAAATCAGAGCACATGAAGTGAATAATAAGGAAAAGTTCATCTTGAAGAACAGTTTGGTACAATATGAGTTGATTAAGATTTAAAACTTGAAGAAAACTAAGGAAGTTTGAGATTCTTTAGAAAGAGCACATGATGGTGATGAAAGGGTAAAAGAGGAAAAATTACAGAATTTGGAAACACACTTTGATCTTATACATATGTCCAAAGATGAAAATGTTAAAGATTATGTACAAAGATTAGATGAGGTAGTGTCTATAATGAGATCTCTTGGCACTACTATAGATGAAACCAAGATTGGAAAGAAAATTCTTAGAACTCTTCCTAATGCTTATAATGAGAAGGTGAGTGATATTGAGCATACCATAGATTTTAAGAATTGTACTAAGGATCTGTTGCTAGGATTCTTGACATCTTATGAGATGAGGAAGCCAAATAAAAGAAATGGAGGCAAAATAGAGGCTTCTTTTAAAGATACAAAAACTAAAGATCCAGATGAAGAAAAATTTGATGAAATTGAAGCTAAATTTTAAAGAAGGATGAGAAAAGGCTCTGGTAAGTATGAAGGTAAATTTCCCTTTAAATGCTTTAGTTGTGGAGAAATTGGTCACTCTAGAAAGAGCTAAAAGGAATAAACAAATATATGAGAAAGAAAAGAAAGGAAAGAAGATTAGTAGAGCTTACTATGTTAATGAGAATGCTATTATTTCATATGAAGATCCAGATGACAATGAATGCTTGTTATTGGTGATTAAGGATGAACCTACTT